>JANCOA010000020.1:13543455-13554982 GCA_024363135.1 Leptodoras oyakawai | reverse complement strand
AAAAAATCAGGAAACCAGGGAGGGGGCAAACACTTTTTCACACCACTGTAGCAGTTTAACTGCTAACAGGTGAGGTCATCAATATAAAAGGAGCATCAACCTAAGGAATAGTTTTTGCAAGCAGGTATGGGTTGTGGTTCACCACATTCTGATAAACTTAGTGAGAGAACTGTCAGTCAGTTCAAATACAATGTTTTTTATACGTGTTTAGGCCTTCCACCATCTACACTTGTAAAGGCCAAGGCCAGAAATGCTGAATGTGTGTGACCATTGAGCCCTCAGGTGGTACTGTTTGAGAAACTGTCATGCTACCGTGATGAACATGGGGTCGGGAGTACTTGGACAATCATTGTCACTTTACAGTCTGCCGCTACATCAAGAAATGCAACATGAAACTGTATTCTGCAAAGAGGAAGCTATACATTAATTTTGCACAGAAATGCCAGTGAGTTCTCTGGGCCTGAAGTCATCTGAGATGGACTGAAAAACATTGGAAATGTGTTCTGTGGTCAGTCAAGTCCATCTTTTAGCTTGTTTTTGAAAAAATCTGATTTTATGTGCCAAAGAATTTAAAAAACCATCTAGACCATTACCAACCATTACCAAGTGCAAAAACCTGCAATCTGTGATGGCATGGGGGTGCATCAGTGTTCACAGCATGGGTGATCTGCATATATATTTTTTTGAGTGTGTTGCATCAATTTCTACATTTGTTTATATTTAACAAATAGTAATTAGTTCATCATTGAAAACACTGAAAATCTTTTTGTTGTCCTTTTATCTGTTAAATGAAGCTTTGGGTGAATTAACAAATTACAGATTTAGGTTTTACTGTATTTTCAGAAAGTGTGCCACCTTTTCTGGAAATGGGGTTGTACAAACACAACACAGACTTTACTGGGACTGACAGTGATGTGATGTCCCACTAGCAGGGAAGCATCCAGGTGTTACACTGTTAATGGTAAACACTCTTCTATTTAAGACAATTTTAAGGTATTAAAATACATAGTTGATTCAACATTAGTGAAAATATAACTTGCTGTGATTGCAGAGACAAAACTGAGCATACGCTTAGTTACCAAGCGTAGCTGTTCAACATAAAACAATATTGCTTCATGATTCTGTAATAATGTATAGACCTTTCAACTGTGCATATCAATTTAAACTGAATGTGGTGTAATTGTTATTCATTCCAGTTTGCTGTCTTCACAGATGGGGAGATAAATCTGGTTTTTGGCTGAGGCAAGCCATTTTCATTGTTTATACATCATCCTTTTGAGCTCTGGAAAGCTTTGTGATCCGAAGATGGGAATACCAAGTAGGAACTTCCAACATCTGACTTTGTTGGAATACAGCTTTTCTATAGTCTGCACTGTACAGCAGGAACAATGCTTAAAAAAGAAAGACAGGCAGAGGAGAAAAAAGATAGATACAGAAAGACTGGGACTATATAAGGCATGAATGTATGAATGAGAGACAGACAGAGCCTGTGCAAGAATGAGCAGGCTGCAGTTAACAAAAAGCTTCATTTAGTAGAGGCTCCTGGCAACAGACAGCCTGCCAAGCTGCAAAGCCTCATTGGAAATGCATTTACGAACTGCCTCCCAGTTGCAGCTTCACTCCAATGAAGTGATTTTTTTTTTAGTTCCTGCAAACGGAAAGATTATTGCACTGGTGAACTAAAAAGAGAAAAATGTGGCCCCTGATCCTAAAACAGCATTAGCTTCTGAGACAGCCCCAACCCTGAACTCTGAAAGACTTTTCTGTGCTTTTAGCTTCCCCAGTTCAGTATGCTGTGCAGTGTTCCAAGCCTTTGATCCATGAACCTAATCAGAGTAACATTTGTATCCTGCTAATGACTTCCTGTTTCTTGTCACATGTTACTTCTGGGTTAGGTTTCTAATGTTGAGGTCTCCCCCAGCTTTGAGCAGCAGAGAGTGAAAGAGCCTGGCTTGATTTCGTCAGCCATGTTCACCCTCACTCTCAATGGTATTAACAGTTACTAGGTCTCACAGTGGACAGCTAATCAGGAACAGCTCCGAGGCACTTAAAGTCACCTCTCTTTGAAGGACATGGAGAACAGTAGCAGGGCGTTAAGTGCTCCTCATTATCTTGAACGCACTCTTTAATTTCTGCATGCAGCACTCCCACTTCCCTGATTAAAACGAAGGAAATTGTTTGTTTAAGACCACCTCCCTGTACAGGAGGAGCTTAATCACAGATAATCATTAACAGAGCAGGAAACAACTGTGTGCTCGATGGAACCCTGCGTCTGAATCTGCACAGCAAACGTATATAGTGAAAGTTTTTAAATAGTGAATCAGATAATTCATTCTTTTAGTATGACCAGTCAGAGTAATTAATGAATCAAGTCAAACAAATCACTTTCTACTTGCATAGCCTCCTCCAAATGAACAATTTATGCTGAAGCTAATGCTGCTCAAATCTCTGCAAGCTGAAAGCATCAGACAGAGATATGTCACCACCAAAAAATAATAATGGGCACACTTAGATGACATCAATTATATTGTATTTCACACCAAATTATTATTTGTTTTTATTCATTCAGTGTGGTGGTAAATCCTGAGTCCATCCTGGGAAGACTGTGTGTGAATCAGGAATACACCTTGAATGGAATGCCTGTTCATTGCAAAACACCACACATACACAAACACATGCACACACACATAGAGGCAAATTTAGGTTACCAGTTTGCCTCCTGGCAGGTTTTTTAGAGGTTGGAAGAAATTAGAGAGCCTGAAGGAAACCCACATGTACAAAGGAACATTCCACACTGGCAGTACCCCAAGCTCAGGAATCAAACTGGTTAGACGGGAATGCTGCCCTCTGCACCACTGTGCCACCCCTAAATTATCAGTAAATCTCATTTAATTATACAGTAAATAGAAACATTTGAATTATGGTAAAATAAGTAAAACAAATCACTTTTACTAGTACAGTTTTCACCAGATGAACAATAAACACTGCAATTAATGCAGTTCAAATCAGATTGGATATTTGTCATCTACACTGATCATGAATAAGGCATCAGTCTTATAAAGTCAAAGATATGTGACCATAGCCATTACATTACATTGTATTTTTATATTCTGTTTTGCACTATATTATTATTCGTCTCTTAACCTAAAAACACTAAGCTTCACAATAAAAATTCAAGACCTAAATTTCAGATAAACAAATGACTGACCGCAGAATGTTTCTTTATCACAAGTGAAATGAACCTTCTTAAGTGAGCAACATGAGAATTATTGGACTATTTACTCTAAAACGGCAACAGAAATTATTCCACAAGCCACAGGCCTCATTATTCACAACTATAAATGGGGCACCTGTTTCTTTAACAATAGTAGTTATCTAGAAACCACATTAAAAATGTATAATTAAAAATTCTACTACACAGAACAGAATTTAGTGCAAAATAAGAGACGTCTATTTTTCTCTTGGCACTTGCTGTGCCATCAATCACCCCTTTAGACTTCTGCCATTCTTCCTTTATGGCTATGTCCTAAACCGCATACTACTACACTAAATAGTAGGTCTGATCTGTTTGTGTTTCACTTTAAAACAATGTTTAGTTTTGGATGTAGCTCTTGTGTGTTTTGTGTACACAGCTCCACCTACTGGGTCTTGGTGACACAGCAAGTGAAATTCCTGACAGCTCATTACTTGGAAGTGAAGAAAAGACTGGGTGCTTGTATAACCTCTGGAGACCCAAACTATAATTGTGTGCCTTGTAATTGCTGCACTATTTCTGTTTATTAGCATCTGACAACTATGGGAATTGATCAATGTCTCCAAACAGGAGGAAGTTTTGGGGGAAAAGTAATACCCAGCTGCCTTCATATGAGCATCTTACGAGGATAAATATCCAAAGTAGCTGGGAGAAAATGTGATATCCTTATATGAAGATCGTGTGCTTTCATAAGGACAGGGAAGCACTATGTCACTTTATGGACTGGAGAAAAAGAGAACAATACTTTTTATACATATGCATGGACTCTTGGGGGAGGGGGGATTGTAAGCTATAAAAATTGTGAAAGGGATTCTTAACTTTCTATCAAAAGAAGAAGGGGTACATTTAATCTTAAGTGGAGTGTGTTTAATGGCCTCCTGTGTTTCACATAGTGTGACGCACCGTGCCACGTTGATTCATCTGGATTTAGAGTGGATCATCAAAGCAGAGCGAAGGAGATTCGAGCTGTCGAACATCAAAAGGCACCTGACAGGCGCTCATGCTTCTGTAGGACACTGATAACCCAATCCATCATATCTGTTTGGCAAGATAGAAGAAGATAAAGAGAGAGAAAGAAAAAAAACAGAGAAACAAAGTGGGTTCTGTAAGACATAATTAATAGTGAGTTGCGTTTTTTTGGAAACTCCACCTGGTTTGAATGTGGTGGCCTGAAGCGCTCGGCAAGTCTGTTCAGTACCAAAACACGTGGAAACAACGGCAGAAGAGCTTGCAGCGTTTTCTCTCTCTCCTTCATTCGACCTTTTTTCCCCCACAGTTTTCCAGTGTCACCATTAAATTCATTCATCAAATGTTGATATATGAAAACGTCCCTTGTATAAATACAACATAACCCAGAACAAAGGCAGTTACAGCACTGGCAAATTGCTGTTGGATTTCCTTTCAGGATTTCCCCTGAATTATTACACCATGCGGTGCCAATATGCGGGCTCCAGTTCAATTATGAAGAACTGGTTATGGAAGTATTTAATAAAGTATTTAATAAAGATGCAGATTTTAATTTCAGCCCTGTGATGTTCAACAGCAGTGATATGAATTAAAGATAGCCACCTGGTATAAGGACTTCTAGGAAAGAAGTGCATAATAAAAAAACCTGATGGTTGGTCTGATCTGGGAGAAAAATTTAATCTGGGATGAAATGAGAAGACTGCTTCTCTGATGTCCTCTGAAATGAGTCTAGCTCTAAACTGAGACTGGACATGAAGTATGACCCAAAGAAGTTAATAAAATCGAGGTTGGTTATTAAAGAAAAACATCAGTTGATCTTAGTTGTTATTTGGTGGAATTTAGACTGGTCATTTCTGAATATCTGGGCCTGGTACTTGGTTTTCTGTAAAGTCCAAACCTGGATCTCTACAATCTACGTGCTAAATGTGAGATCTGACATTAAAAGCTTGAGCTGTAATCTAAAAAAAAATAAAATACAATTTGATACAGAAAATGGAACAGCCGTCTGCTGTTAAAGAAAAGTTAGTCTGAGCTGCAGCTTAGTCCAAATCACTCTTCAGGTCGGATGCTCTCCACAAAACATCAGAGCCACTCTGCAATCTTGCACAGTTGCCATGGCAGCGGTATATCCGTGGCAAGGGAAGGAAGCTGGCACCGCCCAATAACAGGCGACCCCCCCTCAAGTGACCTGCCGCTGAACCGGGGCTTGAGGCAGAGGTCGATGCCTTGGAGCGTAAGAGTGACAGTGAGGGATGACACCGGCACAGAATGAGAAAGAGACAGTCACATCACACAGATGGGAAGAAGAGAGAGCAGGAAAAAAAAGAGACAAGAGAAAATTTAATTACAATCAATGATGGGGTCTTCACCAAAGAAAAAGAGGAAAAAGACCAATACGATGGACTGTAGCCTGTGTGGAATTAAAGCAAAATGAATATAACTCTGAGTCGCATCCTACTGGCCAAATTAAAAATGCTGTCTTGCCTGGAGCTGTGAAAGAAAGGATTACTCCCATGTCTCAATTGATGTCTGTACTTGATATTGATCATGTCACACACACACGCACACTTTCATGTGGTGTGTGTGACTTTGTGTGTGTGTGAAAGTTCTTATTTGACTCCGTGCTTGTCTGCAAAGATATGAACTAAGAGGTCAAGCAGGTTGACCTTTCAGTGGACTTTCCAGGGGTCAAAACAGATGAGGTCAGTGTCGTATGTAGCAGCACACATGATCTTCTCACCTGAGATATCAAAGGAATGTGGCAAAACGCTTTTTCTGGCTCTGTAGTCTTGATATATAACTATTTATATCTGTGCAAGACACAAATTGTGACAGACAAACACTAAGAAATCTCTCATTTTTCACAAGATGAATATCCTCCTCTCTGGTGATTGACTACTAAACATGAACTACTAATAAGCAAATCAGTCAGTTAAAACCTCATTGGACATTCACTTGCTCAGGTCAAACCAGAAGACTTGGGTCAAACTGGCTCCCTCTACTGGTACTAATTACATTTACTGCAGGGTTAAGATCAGTCCATAACCAGTACTGTATAATGCACTTGTACCATGAAAAGTACTAGTCTACAATAATATCTGAGTATTTTCCAATCATGGCAAGTCTTTGCCGTCCTCTTATACAACAGCATTTTGTGTTTATTTACTGAGTTATTTAGTTAGTTCATAGAAAACAGACAAAAAATTATTTATCTACTATTTACTATGAATTTATTTTTCATTTTTATTTATTTAACATTGTGAAACACATTAAAAACTAAAAGCAGTCCCCCAGCTTCCCTTTTATACCTGAAGATTTCCCCATATCTGAAAAGCTGAAAAGTTTACCTCAGACCTCTTTCCATAATTGCAAAATATACATCTCCTTACAGAAAATGTCACCATATCAACAATTATGCACATTTCTTGTCTCTTTATGATGTCTGTGATTGGCCTGGCAGAGCTGCTGAATTACAGAATATATATATATATATTATATATATATATTATATATATTTATATATATATAAATTCAGTTCTGAATCATACCGTGAATCATACCATACCGTAGCATATGGTATCATAGCAAATTCAGTGGTCAAATATCAAAGCATTGTTAAAAGAATCAAAATTGTATCATGTGATGTCATATCATTTGGTATTGTACCATGTAATATCGTATCATATCAGATTCAGTGGTATAGTCAAATATTGAATTGTTCCATTATGAATCAAAATCAAACTGACTTGTATTGAAACCTATAGCTAATAGCTACTCTCCTAAACCCTAAAAAACACTTCTAGAACATTATGTGAAATGCTATTGGCCCAGTAATGACAGAACCATTTCCAAAACACCTGACAATATGCTTTTCATATTACAGCCAAGATGGTATGAGCCACAGCAGCTCACATCAGCATGTGTACGTGTACATGTTTGATTCTGCAGCACGTGCTCCGGAGCCTTCACAACACCGCCGCCATTGTCGCATTCTTTTTCATTTGCCTGTTTTCCAGATACCGTGTCCTCTGTATCACCCCGTCCTCGCCTCTTTCCTCTCCCCCTCCCTTCATCTCTCTTCTCGCTCTCCCGCCTGCAGCACCATCCAAGCCCCTAACCGCATCAGGAGAGATGGCAGATTGGAAATGCACAAGCTGTCCATCCATCATCAGCGAGGTGGAGGGTGGAGGGGAGGAGTACATGGAGGGAAGACAGGGGGCATGGAAAGAGAAAAGCAAAGTGGCATAAAGAAAGGTGAAGGCAAAGACAATCTCAGGGACAGACACAGGCACAAATCTCCAGAGAGAGGCAGCAAAAGATTACACAGGATATGAAGACAAAGTAATGTAGGGAGCGGCGAAGGTAAACGGCTTTGGGAGACGCTTAAGGAGTCAGGCGTGCAGGTACATTCGGCAGACACGTGTGCCAAGTCCTTCACTGCAGGTAGTGCTGCGCTAATGGTTAGCAAACAAGGGCTTGGCACCAAACTAGATTAGTTGTATTCATAACCGGCTAAACTAAACGGTGCTCTTATGAAGTCACATAAGAGAAATGCTAAGCTGCAAAAGTTTACATTATAACATAATAAGCTAAAAACCATTAGCAGGCTTTTTTTTCCCTGGTAATTTTGTTGTTCGAAAGAAGTAACACAATTATAAAACCAAAATCATCTGCAGGGAATTGAATTAAAAGACCAAGAAGATGAATTAGCTTTCCATAACAGCGTATTTGCACATTATGTGAGGTATAATAGCTTACTTTGCATTGCAGGTAGCTTGCAGCAAATCAGCAAAGTGCACGGTTTTCAGCATCCCACTTAGCACTTAGTACTGCAGCATGCCATGACTTGTAACATGTAATTAATATTATTACTAATTACAATTAGCTTTGTTTAATCGGTTTGTAGGCATTTCTTATTTTATTAGTTCTGATGGCTTGTTTGTACATCCGTTTACTTGTTAGTGTGAAGGTATTTATGTGCCAAATATGTGCCATCTTTTGCAACTCTTTTTAAGGAAAATTAACAGCCTTTCTATCACAGTGCTGTTGAATTCTTGTTTCTAATTACTCTGAGGGTGTTGATTCATTATCCGTAACAGCATCTCTGACTGTAGTGACAGATATAACTCAAATCAAAGGATTATATATATTATAAGGTTATCAATCAATCAATCTATAGTAATAGCTCATTCAGAGAGACTTGCACGGCAGGAGCAACACATAATCCAAGGTTAATCATAAACAGATTAAAATATGTTGCCACTGATGCAATAAAATTTTTTAGTTTAATGTTTATTTGATGTTTATGGAAGGAGTCTCCAGTGTCAGTGCTTTATATGAGTCAGTATGCTTTCGCAAAAACATTCTGCTTCCTGTTGTCTTGGTTAAACGGCCAGCTACGTTTTTTTGGTGGGGGGAAGGGGGCAGGGGGGTTTATGCTATACCATAATCATAACTAAAATAAAACTTGTGCATCAAACATTTCATTAATCATTAAACATAACTAGAAGTGTTAACTCCACTTTCTCAAAAATCCACTTTCTGAGTAACATGACATGCTGGGTTTTTTTTTATTATTATTATTGTCTAAAAGATAGGGGGGGGGTGGCTGGTGAGAAAACAAATGTTTATAGCTGCTATAAAATAAGTGATAACAGGAAACAGGAACTACATTGTTACGTGAACATTCCGCAGCATTAAAAGTGTGGATAAAAAGTATGATGTGTCTTTTATTATAAGAAAAATGCATAAGTTATTTATTCCTTACATAATATGGCTGGGTATGTATACATGTACGTATTTACGTATATTATATAGTACGTATATTAGCTGCTAGGTAGACTTAATGTGGCTAATCCTCAAACAAGGATCCCTCCACTGACCCTAAGTGTGAATCTGTGCTACTTTACCAGCTGTTGTGTCACATTTATCTAATGCATTTGTTGTTGTATATAAATATTCGGTTCATATTTTTGGCCTTGGTGAACTGCATATCCCCTCCTCTTATACTCAGTTAGACAATACAGTAGACAATGGAGGCATTCAGAAGAGCGCCAGATCCAAGGAGAATGGCTGAGCCAATGATGACAATGTCAATGCGGCGAAGTCATGAGGCCAAGCCAGAGCAAACAAACCGGTCTTCGCATCATGCCAGAACACAGGAACATATTGCAGGCCCAGCCTCGCAGGCTGGCACTGTGTCTCGAGCAGGTCATGGCTGGCATGAAAGCACCTGTGGTAAATTGGGAACACATACGCTGAGAGGAGTCAGGGGAGAGTGTGCAGCAGCGATGGGCCATCTGATGGATGGAATAGAGATGAAGCAGGTGCACTACTGTCTCTGTGGTTCTCTCGCCGTCTGTTTCTCACCCTCCATCTCAGTGTCCATTGCCTACTTTCTGTGCCATGCACTTTCATTGTCTCTCTGTAGCTCAGGCATTAAGGTTATTAAGCCTAATATACATGTACAGTATTGTTGAGGAGACAGGTCATAATAGGAAGCACGTTCTGGTAGGCTGGGCATGCCACAAAGAGTCCAAAGAGGTTATACCTGGGTTGTGCTGCCACTTTTTGTCTTCCCCACCTCCTCTTCTGCTTCTCTCCATCTCCATCCCTATCTGTTTTAATTAGGAAGCGACGTCATGGGGATCAGTAGCAGTAATTTGTCTACAATAAAGATGTGCTGAATCTTTTCACACACACACACACACACACACACTTCAGGCTTTTCATTTCCCTTCTGCATACATTTGGCACTTTTTGTGCTACATCTGCATACCATCTTCTTCATATCCCACCCATTTAATTTTTTGTAGCTGGTCCAGCTCTCTCTCTCTCTCTCTATCTCTCTCTCTCTCTCTCTTTCCCTCTCTATCTCTCTCTCTCTCTTGCTTTTATCTCAGATCTCCCATTCCCTTCTTCAATTCTCTTCCCCTGCTTCACTCTCTCCCTTGCTTTCTTTCTCCCTTGTTTGCCTGTCTTACTTGCTTGTGCTCTCTCTCTCTATCTCTATCTCTATCTCTCTCTCTGTCTCTCTCGCTCTCGCTGATGAATCACCTTCCCCTCCCGTTGAACTCGACTGATAATCCAGGGGAAGCAATAAAGGCGCATCGATCAGCGTCGCCGACAGCCCCACAAGCCAAAGCACAGAGGCAACATGGAAACAACAAGCTGCTGCTCTTGGCTGTGCATGAATGCATGCATATGCGTGTGTCTGTATGTGTTCGTATGTACCAACACTGTTCCTAGGGGTTACCATTTCCAAACACGTGTGTATAACGTGAATATTATAAGGATGCTAGGATGTAAGACTTTAAATGAAAGCGTGATTACATTACATGGCCTCGACCCTGTGGAGTCTTCACTATTAGCAGTGTGTGTGTGTGTGTGTGTGTGTGTGTGTGTGTGTGTGTGTGTGTGTGTGTGTGTGTGTGTGTGTGTGTGCACAAATACACAGAATATGTAAGTTCAGCACAAGCCTAGATCATAAATCAGTTGCATACTTTTGGCCTATAAAAGGAGGAAGAAGGCAGAAAAAATGCACATGGCCGAGAGCACAGCCAGCATCTAGCAAAAACAAAGCTTGGAGATCCCAATGATATGGTTGAGGAGAAATATAGCAAAACTAATATTTAAATATTACATAAATATTTAACTAGCAAACAGAGCCATGGTCAATTTAAAGCTAGGCCAATCAGCTATTTGCACAAGTAATCTCTGTAAATAAAATCCTGGAAATGCCTCAATGTTTTTCAGCCATGCGTAGAAACAGAGCGCATACTGCTTTCACAAAACTAGATAGAGAGTTACATGAATGTTGTCTCACTCTTTGGAAGTAATAAATCGAGCACACTGTATAAAAAGGAAAAGAAAGTATTATCCTAGTTATTGTCTCAAGAAGCTCATTGCACCGCTGAGGAGCTGGGAAGCAGCAAGACATGAGATAATGTCGATAATCTGGTTCTGAGTCCTCTGAGGCATGGAATGAGAGGACAAGTGGCTTGAATTTGATTCTTGCTGTGACACGGTGTCAGAGGAGTGACCGCAGCACGGGGCTGTCACCTGAGAGAGCTTCACCAGGTTATGAACTTGGATGAATGCTGCTGCTGCTCTGTAGAGAGATGAAGTCACCATCACACTACCATCATGATCATAGCTACTAGGAATGGCATTATTAGGTATTATTAGATATCAGCTACTATATATACAGTAACGACTAGTATAGCGATATTAGACATTATTGGATATTAGATACTGTACATACAGTAGCTACTACTTTAGGATTCATTGATATTATTAGATATTATA
>JANCOA010000020.1:13533167-13543355 GCA_024363135.1 Leptodoras oyakawai | reverse complement strand
CTGGCCACTATCCTGCAAGAAGAATGGCTTAAAATCCCTCTGACCACTGTGCAGGACTTGTATATGTCATTCCCAAGTCGAATTGACGGTGTATTGGCCGCAAAAAGAGGTTCTACACCATACTAATACATTATTGTGGTCTAAAATGACAGGTGTTTCAGTTTCGTTGTCTAACACCTGTATATATATATATAGGGAAGGAAGAAATCTATTTTGTTGGAGTGGTTTAATGGTGATGTTGGGCTACCCATATTTAGACATTTTTTAGAGAGTCTTTCTGATCATCGTGGCACATTCATGGTGCTATTAAAACTATGACATCACAACCTGCCATTAGGGCTGGGCAAAACAACAGTAAAATATCAATCTATATAGTTTTTGATTATATCACAATACACTTCATGTATCACAATGTTTTAAAGCATTGTGAGATAATATTTCTGTCATGCTGTCCACCTCTGTACTGTAGAATCATATAGTTATGAGCCTTCTTGACTGCGCACTTGAACCTCAATAACTCGAACATAAGCATTAATGTGGACGTAATGTGTTCAGGTATAAAAATCTCTATAAATAGACAAATTATTATAATACATATTTAAATAATATTCATGAAATAATTCCCTACTGAAGGTGTCAATGGAATTTATTTTACAGTTAAAGGGATCCCTGCCTATAATAAGGCAAATTGTTGATTTTCCTGTTAAACACTCGTCATTATACTGATGAGGATTAAACAGGGGGGGAAAAAAATCACTAAACTGAGTCGGACTCACTTGCCTTGAAAATACGTATCCTCCATTATTCTCAATAAAATCTCAATAAACATGCCACTGTCAGAATGAACAGTTTTATCATTGTTGCATTTTTTTCACTTGTATGTTTGTTTCTTTTTACTATCTTACATTATAGTTAGTCCTTCCTACTCTTCTGTTTATTACTAGAAGATTTATTTATTCTTTCTTTATACTATTTTTCCCCCAAGTACATTATTGTATGCACTATGCATCATATTATGAAAGGCCAATAAATATATTGTTGGGGGAAACAATCCAGTTTAAGTGAGAATAAATTCATCACCCTGCAATTAAAGTGCACCAACTTGGGTATTTCCTTTCCATCTCCAATTCCTCTCTCTTGTGATGCGTGGTGGAGGTGCGCGTCTGCATGCCTCCATTCTGCTGCTAATGTACTGGCAAAGGCAGACTCCATTAGGCGCTGCATGCCCCACACACATTTATGGCCCTTTCTCATTTCCTCCTTTTCATTGGGCCATGATACATCAGGCCTGCTCACATTGGCCTGGAACTGAACTTCAGGGGTGCATATTGAGGGCAAGGCGCCACCTAGTGTCCAGTCAGAGGACGACACTTGTGACATCTACAGCAGATGGTATGCTATAGAGTGGGTTTGAGTCTCCAACCTTGATAGCAGTGTTGAAACTCAAAAACAAAATGAGGAATGAGGAACAGTTTCTTACATTCCTAGTACACCCTCTTTGTGTGAGGCAAACAAGCTTCAATTAGGTTTGTCCTACAGCTAATTCCTGTGTGTATGTGAACTGTTTGTCATATTGTGAACGGCTGTGCATAAAAGTTTTTGTTCTGAATACATGCTGGCACAGGTCAGTGTGGTTTGCGTGTGCAGGCAGCGGCAGTGGAGGACGTTGACGGATAACATGAGCTGGTGCAATTGCAGGGTGTTGCATCCCACTGTCACCGGGTTCATCTGTCACGCACTCGGCTGTCCCTGCAAGGCAGCACGCTCTCTCCACCTTCTGATGACACACAGACCTCACACTCCACACCTAGTCTTGCATCATCACTTCACGCCACTCGCACATTCATCTGCATGTATGTGTGTGAGCGTGTGATGTAGGACGCGTCATGAAGCTGTCAAAGTTCTCCTCTGACTAACACTGCCCTCTGCAGCTGCTTAGCTGAACTGGTACCTCACACTCAACTGACCACCCATGTTGGAGGCAATCTGCCACAATAATGACTGACCACACCTAGCTATTTTGAGCTTGGCCACTCAGCCAGCCAATCTATCCTGATGTCCATTTCCAAAACAATGAGTTTTATATTTTATATTTTATTTTAAGTATTTTATGATGGAAAAGATTTTTTAAAGAAATTTTGTCCATTCAAGAAAAGAGGTCCATTCAAATCTAAACAAAGATAGACATCCTGATAAAACATCATGGCAGATAAAGGCATGGCAAACTTGTGAAACCTTGCATTAGTTAATGAGGAGTAAGTGAGTTGGGTTTGCTGTAGAGGTGATCATGTGAGAGGGTTTGTCCCCCCTCCTCATCATCAGTGCCAGACCCTCAACTGGACCGCACATGCTTTATGGCAGGCAATTCAGCCGCAGCTGCTCTCCAAGCCATCTCAGGAATGAGCGCTCTTAGAATCAAGTGCAATAAAGCAGACACCAGGAGAAGGAGGGTAGAGGAAGAGTGTAGGAGGAGGGGAAGACTGGCAAAACACGTCTGGACAGCTACTTAAGAGCGAAAAAAGGGCAAGGGTCAATGCCCTCTTGGACCCAAACAGCAAAGCTAACGATGGTCTACATAGACAGGAATAAACAAAAGCAACAAAAACACAGACGCTCTGCCCTCACACTTCAAGTCTCCTGAAGAATCAAACATGAGCAAAAAGTCTATGTTTTCTCTCAGTTTTCTCAACTCTCTGACTTATTCTGTCCTCTTTCACACGCAACCTTTTTTTTCTTTTCTCTCTCTGGCTCGGGCTTTGTTGAGTCTGGGCCCCAGGAACTCATCCAAAAAAAGAGAGACAGAGCGGTTATTTACATCCTTGCCCCCCTCGAATGTTTTATAGCCCAGAGCAGCGAGCAGTGTGACAAAGAGAGCGCTTGTTGAAGAAGAAAGTCCGAGAGACAAGAGTAGGCAGAGAATACCAAAATCTAAAAAGGAAAAGGGAATGAAACCAGAAAGATACAGAAAAGGAGAAGGGGGGGGGGACTTAGTAACACACACACTCTCACTCTCACTCTCTCACTCACACACAGCGCCATAAATCAGCTTGCGTGCAAGGACCCAGACCTCCAGTACCAAATACAACAGGACAAATAGAATGTTTTATTTAATTAAACATTATTGAAGGAGCCCAGCTTAGTAATCACATATATGACCATAAAATGTGTCAATATTAGCTTTAAAGTCACATTTTGTTAAAGCAAAACAGAACTTCGAAGAAAAAAAGGCTGATTTGTGAAGCATAATGTATAGCACACAGCAGGCAGCAGAAGCCGTGTGATAAGCTAGGCCACAATCTTAGCTAACGCTAGTCATTTAAGGAATATAGTGCTTATAAGATATATAATCATAGTGAATATTAGCACGGCTATGATTCCTACCCTAGGTAACAGTTATATCAACATGAAATGAATATCAAATACTTGATATTTCAAACGCAATATGGCCAATCCTGTTTATTTTTGCTCTGCGAGCGTAAACAGATCCCGAAATAGTTACTTACCCTCGCTTTATAGCACTTCGGCTAAGCTAATTCACAAATGACCACATTCTCATTAAAAGGGGCTTACACTAAAAGTGGCATCTCTCGTTTCTTTTCTTCTTCAGCTGACTGGTTTTCCTATTTGAAGTCAAAAGTTATGTTCTTTAAAATATCATTTGCCATGTCTGCTGATGATCTCACTAACACTAGCATACACAGTCCAGTGTACACTGTTACGTTAGCAAACTAACTATTGTAAAAACCTAAATAGATTTCATTAATTAAATTGAGACTCAGATATTAGAATCACACTCAAGTCTAAATGCTAGCAGTTACCTAGCCAGCTGGCTGTATTAGTGATATTAGACTGTTAATTAGGCTATCGCACTAGCATAATGACATGGGAGTGTGCATTTCACCATGTTGCACCCTGATGTGAACACAGGACAGCAGGAGGTTTTTTTTTTTTTTTGAGAAAATCACATTTAAATAATAATATCGCATTCACTGTGTGAGAAAAAATAATCATTTCAAATCATAAAAACCCACATGTTCCACACGTGAAGCCTAATATTTATGTATGTCTAAGAAACCCCACGTGTAAAAGTTGATGTGACTCAACACCACAGTGTGTAGCTTTGGTTTCAAAACAGGTTTAATTCTTTGTGGCATGAATTCTACACGATGTGGGGAACATTCCTTTGAGATTTTGCTCCATGTTGATATGACTGCATTCACATGACCTAATTGCTACAGATTTGGCAAAGCTGTTCTACTGGATTCAAATCTCGTGAGTAGGAAGGCCAGTAACACAGAGAATTTGTACAGGATGCTCTGGTAGTGCAATGGGTAGTATAGCTGCTTCACAGCTCCTGGATCTGGATCCAATCCATTGATTCATGCTGTTGATCCTGCAAAATCCTGACTGTAGCATTGCATGTCAAAGCAGAAGGCGAAGGTGAAGTTTTTCCAGTCTTCAATTGTTTCAGTAAACCTATAACCCTGTGGAACCCAATGCGGTCTTTCTGCTGCTGTAGCTCATCCACCTGTATGTTTTTATGTTCTGTGCATTCTGAGATGCTTTTCTGCTCACCATGGTTGTAAAGAGTAGTTATTAGAGTTACTGTAGCCTTTCTAAACCAGTCTGGCCATTCTATTCTGACCTTGTTGATCCACACTGAGTTTCCTCCCAAAAAACCTGCAGTCACTGCAGGTGAAAAACCCATGAGGTCATAAGTTTTTAAATACTCAGATCAGGCTTTTTCACATCTTTTCCCCATTCTGATGATTGATATCAAGCACTTGACTTCTATCTGCATGATTTTAGGCATTGAGCTGAATTATTGATTGAATAATGAGCAGAATGAGCATATGAGTACAAGAGATCCTAATAAAATCAGCATACACTGATGTTCCTAGGACATTTCATGGGAATTATATAAATATATCAAACAATGAATTATTCTACATACTTCTTAGAGTTTATAAGCCAAAGAGGCATATGAGGCATTGCAGTCCGGGACTGACCTCTTGTAGAATAAATCATAGTGCAGAAAGAGAGTAGGTCATATTGTAACGTATCAAAGCACATGCCAAAAGGCTTTCTCCCTCCTAGCTCGACTTCCTGAGCACTCAGGGAAAGAATAGAGGGAGGCTCATAAACGCCCACAGGTATAAAATCAACACTGTTCACAGCGCCGGTCCCCTCTGGACCAGGCAAAGTGCTCCAGCAGGGTTTACTGTTTCAATGACCCATTTACAATGTGTTCGGACATCCTATTCGCCGTCTCACATCCATTCATCACTCAAGCTGCTGTATTCAAAGGCTGCTCGGCAGGTGCTGCTTGGTCGAGGCCAGGCAACGTTCCTTCCACATTCTTCAGCATCAGTAATACTTTTTTTTATTTTATCATCAAGTATTCATGGAACATTCCTCATAATACTGCAGGCAGCACTGGATCAGCTCACAGGACCGCAAGGCTGAATTACAGCGTGTTATGATTTAGCTCAGCACGCTATAAAGCAGCAATAACATTTTAATGTGACAATAATGTGTATATTTAATACAGTGGTAAGAACACTTTGCGAGGCATATATTTCAGGCAAATGACTATATTAAAATAACCAACACAGCAATGGTGACAATGTGAGTGGGTCAACGATGCTGGTGGCCTTGTGTGCTTAGATTTTTTTTTCCAATCCAATCGTAAACCTTCTTTAGAGAATAACATTCAGCCTAACACAGCCAATTCTATGTGTATACACACACATCCAGCATGGTCTGATTTACACCACCTCGCTCCAACACCTAAACACCTGACAGAGTTGTCATAAATAAGAGCAGTTTGCGTCTCCGGCGTAATTTACACCTGCGCTATCTCTTAAACTAACATGTAACAGGTCTCCACACTATATTTCATCACCACAGCCTGGGCCTGAGCCCTGGAAAGATGAACGAGCGGGACGGCTGTTGAGCATGCATGTCAGGTTGAGAAACAAGGGACTTGAATGGACTTCAAAAGCTGGAAAGTGGTGAGTTTCAGAGGGGAAAGGCCTGGCCGGCTCCAAACAGATCTACAGAAGGCTTATCTTACCTCAGTGTGGCAGAGCCCTCAGGCCTGAGCCATGGCCACAGCCCGCATCAGTGAAACATCAAGGCTTCACATCTCCCATCATAAATCCTCCAGGGCTCATTGCTTTTTCACTCTCAAAAACGCATTTTTGTCTTATAACCTTGATTTATTTAGAGGCCATTGAAAAGACTGGTTAATCCAATACTGAGAACGAGGATATTTGCTCCAGTCAAGCCAAAATAGCCCTTGGATCCAGATTTAAGGAGAAGGGAATGTCTGAGTCTGAGCTTTACTTTCACATTAAACAAAAGTATTTGGACCTTGAAGTAAAGCAAAAAAATTACATCTATGACAATACACAAAATGTGCACTAAAATACATCAAATCAAGCACACGACCTGATGAATCCATGGTGCAAGAAATAATCGATTGATTCAAAGCTCCCTCTAGTGGCTAAAAGTAGTATTACAGATTTTACACAGAACACAGCACATAAGGAAGAACAAGGAAAAAAGAGGAACAAACTACAATCCAAGCACAGGGTTTTGAGGTTTAAGATTCAGAATCTTGCTCCACTGCCTCTGGCAATCTCTAGGAAATGTACTCGCAACCTAAAACCTGAAACATGGCACACATAAAACTCTTAAAACCTCTTACACTTCACTCCCAGTACTATTGCAACTACACCAGGTCAAGACAACAAGGTATGCTACTAATAAATTTAAAAGGTAAGTGTCTGTTTTCTCATCCATTCCATAAAACACATGCCCCATTAACGATACACTCAGGTGCTTCACGCTAAGTTTATCAGAGCTTGATAGAACAGCACCCTAACACACTTAATTTAGAATGGATCCTTGTAAGGGCTGAGATTTCCTAAACAGGGCATAACAAGTCTGTCTGTTTACACTGGAGCTTCACTTCAGTGCTAAAGATCCTGCCAAAATGAACTCAAGCTTAGACATACGCACACACACACTCTCTCTTTTAGCAGTCAGAAAGCAACATGAGTGACAGATGCTTCATAAAATAAAGTGAGGCAATAAAACATCTGGGATGATAATAATAATAATAATAATAATAATAATAATAATGTTTATTTTAAGGACAATTGCAGTAAACGACAACTGCTAGTAAAAAAAACAAAACAAAGAAAATATATGCAATTAGCGTCCTCACTGTCAACACATTATATCATTATATAACATAAATAATTACATTGCATCATCACTGGTTCCACTAGTTTAGGGGACATGATCTTGGAAAGATTTGCTTACAATCAACACACAAATGTTTTTAGCAGACTTTACAATGAGCCAATAATAATAATAATAATAATAATAATAATAATAATAATAATAATAATAATTAAGATGATGATGATGTCAGACTCTATATTTTAAATGAACCCATGCAAATACATTTAGAGAAAAAACCTCTAAAGCTACATAGCCATTAAAACATTTTAAGAAGCTGATTCACTCCATTCTAGTTTATATTTCTAAACCCTAAACAAAGTACTTTCTTCCAGACTGTTTGACTGACCGAAATACCCCTGAGGAACCCAAGAACATAGCAATTTCCTTTCCTGCAGGTTTGTAATGCTGACTCCATAAACAGTAGCAATCAACAAAAAGGTCATAGATGAACACTGGGGTGTAGGAACCGACTACTTATGGTGTGCATGGACTAATGATTATCCTGTGATATGAAACGAGAACTCAATTGTAAAGAATTCCCAGAGTCTTCAAAGTGACTATTCTTGTACAGTTATAATCTGATAGAGATTAGACTCATGGTTTATCTAATGATGGCTTTAGGACACATGCACATGGTCCAGAAAACATTATAAACATTATAAACATTATAAATCTTGTTTGGAATGCCAAACTATATAGAAATATATATTGGACTATATAGAAGTATCGGCACATGTTGCAAGGTAGCTAGGTCTTGGTAAGATAATGCATATGCAGCAGCGGATTTGTTTCTCTAAAGGTTTCAGACATTTTAAATCTTGAGTATGCAAATGCAATTCAGCTTGGGCTATTTATAGACAGAGAAAAGGGGGAAAAACTTACCATTAGTCCTTGAACCTGCTGCATGACCAGTATACATACAGTAACAAAGCCAGAAAGATCAGAGCAGCTGTCTTTCACCACAAGGCCATTTGCTTGGCTGAAGATCCTCTTTAGCACACAAGAAACCATTAGGCCTGTTCTGTAGTTTCTCAATTCTAAGAAAGTGTGACACGAGCCAGATCGCCGACTAGTTTCATCCAAAATCTCTCCCGTCTGAATAATAGCAGGATATGTTGGAGGATTACGCCCAAAAACATTTGGGCTCGATCCACAGAAAACATAGCTTTATATACAGATCACAGCCTTCAGTAATATGAGCCTGGAGCTCTGCTTTGCCAAATACCCATATTATTGTTGTGTAAGCCAGTGCAGAACTCAAATGTTTCCCAAGATTAAGCTCGGAGTCAGAAGGAGAGATTTCATCCAGCATCAGTGGACATAAAACAAGTTCTACCTTTAAACAGCTTTCATCAGCTGAACCGCCAGACACCCAGACCTTTCATATCGAATTTTACAGCACAAATATTATGTTTTTATTACAATGATGTGTGTTCAAAAAAAATCCTCAGGTTTAAACCTAATGATTAAGATTTTTTTTTAAAACAAAACCATAAGAATGACATAGAACTGGAGAGCTCATTTTATCTTTTATCTAGATCACCAGATAATGATAAGATAACAGAGAATAATTATTAGTTTTAAAAAATAACAGTGATTTGTCTATGTAAATAAAACACTTCCTGGTTGTTGCTGCGTTTTTGTTTTTTTCTTTCACTGGGGATTTAAAACACCGCTTTAGGCTATGAACCAGCACAAAGGCTGATTTTCAAATGACTAAGTCTATTTATTTCCTGAAAGCACTGATCCGTTTGAGATTTACGAGATTTACGATTTTATTTTATGACTCACATTTTTATTTTATAGTGGCTGCTGTCAGCTAGGTGAGAACAATTAATAATAATCCAACACCTCCAGTGTTATCAATACTGTAACTTATCCTGGCCAAATGCTTTAACGATTTGGGACGCAGCCCAAAAACCTACGTCACTTCTGCATACGGGTCATGAGCTTTTTGTCATGAGGGGTTGTTTAATTGTTTCTGGATTTTTACTGTTTTGTACTTGTTAATATCAAGACATGTAAGTTTTCTGTTGAACTGTGGCACAAAAACAGAACGAAAGGACGAGAGGGGGAAAAAACCATGATTTACTGCTCAAAACCGGTTATATACACATATATTATGTATATAGTATATACTGTATATAAAATTAACAAAACTCTGGCGCACTGGAGCGCCATCTGGTGGTCAGTATACGGTACGACATTATTATAAATTCCATGTATAAGAGAATGTGCGTTTATTATAAAGACATTTTTAGTAGATTAAATTAATTTATTTATACACGCTATATAAATGCTACATAGTGTAGTAAAAAAAATCATCCAGGTTGCTGGTGCAATAAAAAAAAATAGCGGTTGTATAGGCTAGGTCTAGTGTAGGTGTAGGACTGGCGGAATTTGAAAAATGTGATTCATTGTTAAATGATGGGGTGTTGATTTGGTGCGGGAGCGGAGGATCATAAAATCTCATGTAGCACGTTACGACAGTTACTCAAGTTCCAGACCGATGAGTTGAAGGATGAAAAGAAATGCGCTGTGTATGTGTGTGTGTGTGTTTGTGTGTGTGTGTGTGTGACATAATTATGGGTTTTTTAACTGCCTCTATAATTTGTCTATTCCTTCTTTGAAATCGGCGATAAAAAGCGATCATTTAGGTTTTTTTATTCGGAATGTGGGTCTTTCCACAACTGAAATGGGAACGTCATACCGTTCAAAACACGCTACGTTATTTTTTTTATTATTGTCGTATCTCAAACGTGGTTTCGGTAAGAGCGCCATCTTGTGGCTGATTAGTGGGTTAAAAATGTAGCAGACAGTTTCATTTTATTTTATCTAAAGAACTATTAGATAGTTATTACTATTAGATAACGATAGACGCTTATTGGCAGTATAAATACTATACTGGGTTAGTAAAAAAAAAAAAAAATAAAT
>JANCOA010000020.1:13519198-13533101 GCA_024363135.1 Leptodoras oyakawai | reverse complement strand
TAATCCTACATAATAATGCAAGCTGAGTTCAGTTTATTAAAGCCAGTTCAGAGAAGCTCATGGTGTCAAAAAGCATTTTCTCAAAAAAAAAATAATAATAAAATGCACCATAAAACCCCTCTAGAATAAATGTGGAGCCAAACTCTGTTGAATTTGCGGGTTGATCCCGTGTTTATCTGTGTGCGCTTACTTTCCAGCACACAGCGCTTCAGCTTCAGCGGCACGTTTGTCTGCACCGGGAGCTCGTGAGTCGGTGTGGAGTCGCGCGCGCGCCCTCCGTGTGCTGCTGCCTGTACTGCGGTGCAGCCGCGAGCAGGAAACACACGCCGAGCGATTTCCTTCCGTCAGGATCGACCTGGCATCTGCTCATGTATCACAGCAATTCTACAATATTCTACAGTAATACTACTACTACTACTACTAATAATAATAATAATAATAATAGTCTGATATTTAAAATGGTACTTATTATAATGTCTATGTTTTGACAATGTTAATAATAATAATAGCTTTCATAACAATATTAGCTACATGTCACAGAATTAAAATAGGCCATTTTATTACATTATATTATAATAATTATAATTATATTATAATATAATAATATAATATATTATATTCAACAACATCATTATTATACAAATAAAATTATATTGCTGTTCTTAGAATGCCTGTGTGACTTTAAAAACTATTGATATCATTTAATATGTTCTGCGATTCTGTATAAGGCTTTAAGAAAATGTCAGTGGTATTAACAAAGATAATGACGTATTAGATACAGAAGTATTATGTTCAATGAACCTCACACAGTAAAGCAGATTATCCTGTATATGATATAATATTCTGTTATTTAAAATACAATTGTACTACTACTACTACTAATAATAATAATACTTTTGTTATTATTATTATTATTATTATTATAGCATATTAGATACATATTTCCTGCAATAGGCCCAAAACCTAAAGTAAAGCACATTGTCCTGTATATTATATTCTTCATTCATCATCAATATCTGTTTTATCCTGGTCCGTGTTGCAGTAGATGAGTGCAAGGCAGAGGAATTCACCACAGAAGAAAAGCCATTTTATCAGACTGAATCGCACACATACACATTCACACTTCCGGGTGCTTTAGTGTAACTGCATGGATTTTGTAGGTGAGAGGAAACTGGAGAACCCTGAGAAAACCTATGTAGACTTGAGGAGAACATGCAAAAGTCTTCTATTATATTATTACACACACATAACTCAAGTCTACACTCTTACGAATGCAATTGCTGTTGCATACTGTGCTGCCTCCTCTCTGCTGACTATTAATGAACAGGGACCAGCCTAGGACCACCAGTAATATTATTTAGTCTGTGAATAATTCTCAGCACAGCAGTTACAGTAACACAGGGCACAGCATGGCTGAGGTTTTGAACACCATGAACACTTCCTGTCTGTATCATTAGACATGCCTAAGACGGTGGTGGACCTTTTCAGATGTATATCTTTTTTCCAAGCATAATTTATTATTTTTATTATCATTATTCCCCACCATTTATTAGTGTCAGTTTCACACCATATGATGATGATCTTAAACCAGCAGTGATACTGAGATGTTGAAAATACCCCAAATTATTCATATCATTTCTTTCCTCATATAGCCCTGTAAGGGAAAACTTATGTATAAGAATAAGCCATACTTTCGACAACTTTATAGCTACAAAATTACTTATGTGGTAGGTTTACCCAGTGGATCCACCGCAACCCTGTCCAGGATAAAGTGATTGCTGGAGATGAATGAATAAACAAAAACATCTCAAATTTCTAGTACACTGCTCACAGTTGATGAAACCAAGCTGCTGTTCCAGTGTGTACCAGCAGGAAGCAGTATAGTCAGAAGGAATGGTCATGTCCTGCCCCACCTCCTAAACAAGCAGGAGCCATTTTTCAATGGCAGATTGTAAAAACAGAGACAGTTGTAGTTGGCGTGAATTCCTGTGCTCTGGCTGTGTTGCAACTAACCCTAACAAAGTGCTTGAATATGCTCTGGTCTAGCGTTCATATCACATCATCATGAATCACTGTGATTGATTCTTTCATCAATTACAGGGATTGACAAAACAAAACGATTTCATTTTCTTTTAAAATCAGCTCATGAGCTCTTTTTGTTGAAGAATCCTCATTAAGAAAACTTGTGGACGATTTCTTAATTGGTTCGACATCCGTGCAGCACGACTGCTGTGGGTTCAGCGAGACGGCACTGATCCCAACGTACACTGTGAGGTTCTCCTCCAGGTATGGGTTAAACTGAAGAAACCATGCACAGCAGGTGCTGGAAATTTCAGAAGCCTCATTTTGGCAGTGGGTAATAAGTGGACCCGGGTGGTAGCACAATCATTTCCTACGTCTCCTTTATCCTTCTCATACAAGTCTGGCCGCAGCTGCACCTTGATGCCGCTCCAAGACAAGCTCCCTCCTACTCACTTCTATTAACCTTTACAGGAGAAATTGACACTGCAGGTCTGAGATCAGTGTAACAGGGCAGCTTTCAACGACACCACAGCAGGCACCGGCTATAGGAACCAGATGAGCTCCAAGTCTGTACGCCGTGGCCCCTGGCAACCTTGCCGTCACCACAGCAACACATCTGCCATACATTTTCACATAGTTTGTTATGACTTTTAAAGGCAGCTACAGTGAGCTCCTGGATCCCACCACAAAAAAAAAGATGCTTAGTGAGCTCTCCCGAAGTGCCATTTTTGGTCTAAATCAGAGCAGACATTCTCACAATATGATGTAGTTCACCACACTAAGGGCCATGTTATTAAGAACTGCCCAAATGCTTGACTTGAATCAACTGATGTGCAACCAAAAAGTTATGTCAGCCGGAAATGAGTTGCAGAGAAAGTAGGTTTTCTGTTCATCCCAAACCACACACTGTGTATTAAAAATGTGTATCCACTTTTAAAAGTATTACAGACTTATGGAAATTTGGATATTGGTCAAAAGATCATAAGTGTATTTGTGCATTTGTATTTTTTTATATAGGGTTCCTTGTGCTGGTCTTCTTGCTGGAATATGAAGCAAAAAAAAAAAAAAATGCAAGGACAGCTCAGGGAATTAGCAACTATTTCACTCCTATCACTGTGCCACATGTGGAAGATTTAAATGTCTGGAAAATGCTATGGAACACTGCGATCAGAGCCCAAATATTAGAGGAGGGAATTTCAGAAAGAAAATGGGAAGCAACGGAAAGGGAGGACGAGCCCTAAAGAGCGGGAATGGAGACGAAATAGTGATCAGATCGAAAGAGAGGTGGAGAGAGCAATGAGAGAAGTGAGAAGCAGGAGGGGGAAAAAAGGGAGAAAAGGGAACCACAGACTCAAATGGGTGCATGTCTGCTGGAAACTGCCATCTGTTTCCTTTCCAAATTCTCTCACGTTTCAGGATTCCTGCGAGAGGCTGCCCTGCCTGTATTTCACCCCATTGAGAGCGTGACAGCTTTGATGAAGTCTGAGGATGATGAAGATGATCGTAACCATGAGCCATATCGTGTGCTGTTACTGTGTGGCTCGCCCTCTGATCCTGTGGGCTTGGCACATATCAGCACTATATGATATCCTAATATATCCACACCGTTTAACAATGTCCACGGGTAAATCACATTATCTATATTACAAACCCATTTAACGCCATGATATAGTTTAGCAAAGGCATGCTTTGAAATGAAACATTTTTATATATATATATATATATATATATATACTGGAAACTTTACATGTGTCTGAAATGAACCCTTTCCCACGTGTTGCATATGCGTGGTACTTTTTCAACTTAAAAACTTCAGACCACGGGAATTTCAATCACAGCTTAGGCCTGCATTGATAAGCCAAGTGATTTCACGGACACTCGATAGAATAATCCCCCATTCACGGTGCATCTCTGCCTGAAAGTAATATTAGTCATTTTCTGACACTTTTACGAGACGGATGTGACGGGCTGCCGGCTTTTCCATTAGACAGATGTGCCATCGGCCCTGCCTGAAAATCAAAAGAATCAGAAACTTCTATTAGCTAAACACATTTTCACACATGAGAAATTTGCTTTGGCGGTTGCCCACGCAGACAGTTAGCATAAAAAACATACTGGGCTAGCACCATGGAAAAAAGTAGGGAGTTAGGAAAAAACACACCAGTAACTATATTCATGCCAATTATGCACAGATGTGTAAAATAAAAAGGGAGAGTATATATGGGAGAGGATGTAAAGAAGTACATAAGAAAGTGAAAGGCTAGAATTTTTCAAGAGTAAACCAATACAAACTTTGTTTTTACAGATACATTTGTTATAGCCTTTAGAAATTCAAGGCTGTCCTAAGCCATGTCTAAAGCCCCAAGAGGCTCTGACCCGAGACCGGAAGTGTCTGCTATGAGCAGAATTAATGCACTTCTCAGCTACGAGTCGGGAAACTCGAGAAGATTTTTTAACACAGGAACGGGCGCCGAAAAGTCGACATCGTAAATTTGGGAACCCCATGCTGAGCAAAACAACCCAGGAATATCTAGAAGTTTTTTGCTTGGGGTTGAGAAACAGAAAACAATATGTGGCCATGTGTATGTGTGTGCCATTAGCAAAAGGCACAAAGGAACTGATCAAATTCATAACTTCTGTTAGTCATCTAACCATGACTCAAAATATGATTTTTTTCCGCTTCTGTGCTTTCCGGCCTGTATTTCCTGCATTCTCAAAGACAAACTGCGTATGCCATCATGTGCTAAAGCTTATCTCGACTCAATCTCAGTGTTTTTAGCCTCAATGCAATTTTCTATAATGAGCCACAATGTGTAGGCACTGGAATCTAGAGAATCATGCTTACAGGCCAATCATCACAAGCTCATCACACGCTTTTTTGATGCTTTTCATTTTCTCTTCCGACACACCCTCTCTTCCAGCACACACCCTCCATCTACAGATTAATTTAGCTTCTACAGCCCAGAGTTTGAATAAGCACAAATATTCATTAAGTAATGGTGCAGGATTGCTTGTTAATTAAAATATAGATCCAATGGCATTACATGTCTCAGCAAGTTACAAGAAAGCCATTTTATACTCACCTAGTCATATTCATGTGCCATTTTTGCCCAACTTTGAACCAATCAAACCAATTCAATGTTAGAAAACTGAACAGGACTGAATAAGAAATCATTACGGCATCTTATGATAGCTGAATGAATATATGTTTACGAATATAACTATTGGGACGTACTATGATTTCCTGTAAAGCTAAACCTTTAGCATGATTATTCACAATTTAGTGCTCAACATTGTGATAATTACACTAACCTGGAGGCAAACACGATTAATATTTCTACACTGAAGCCCTTTGTGCGAAACATTGTAAATAATACATAGAAAGCTGTGCAATGATTTGCCCTGAGCTCGTTTGATACAGCCCATGAATCAGTGGCCAGGGCATTACACGCCAACATATTTTACACATTTATTCTCCCATCATTCCATTGTCCATGGAGGCGGCGTGAGGTGTGGGTTCAGCACCGTGGCTGTGTAATACCACTGAAGCAGTACATATTCACACACTGTATTATTTAAGTGACGGAGCCTGCCTACGCATTCAATCCAGACTCAGCCGACTGGCCAAACTGGCTTTGTGCTACCAGCGCTTGGCCCCTGTTATGGTGCCCTTGTCCAGGATTTCCACCCTGAACCATGGGTATATAATACCACCAAATGGGCACAAACACAGACACAGAGTATACAGAAATTTTACTGGGCAGGACATACCACTGAAGCAATGCTCTCTCTCTCACTCTCACACATACAGACGCACACACTGTATTATTTAAGCTACAGAGCTTTCCTGTGCAATTGATCCCAGCTCAGCCTATCAAACAGGCTGTGTTAGCAGTGCTTGGGCCCCTCTACGCTGTCCCTCTCGCAGCATTTGCACCCCAAGCCGTATCGGCTCACACACGGCAGGCATTAGCATTTGCATTTTATTGGAGCCATGGAGATTTAGAGTGCTTGATACATCAGCTTCGAGCAGACAGAATTAGTTAACAATGCATTATCTGCCTTTTATGACTGCCATAACTCTCCTGCTCCCTTGGCCGCAGGAGGAGAAGGAGGGCTGGCAGGGAGGGGCTTGTGTGAGCACGAGGGCTTTTGTCTCAGTGCTTTGCCGCACTTAGAACACGGCTGGCACCCAAATTGCAGTGGTGCTGCACCATTGTGCACGGATCAGGGAGCAGGGATCCGAGGTGTAGTGGCATCCCAGGTCTGTCGGAAAAGCAGCACGTATGGACGACCTTGTAGTAGCAGGAGACTGAATACTGTGTCATAGCACTTGGCCAAGACTGCACATTCTGCTCATGGTAAAGTTGCGTTTAAGGTCAAAAAGCAGAAATATTTCATTCAAGGGATCTGGGAGGAAACGGCTCTTATTTTGCTTCTCGCATCAGTAAACAGTGAGGCACTGGAACCCAAGGAGAGACTGTGTGTGTATGTGTGCGTGGAGAAAGAATGAGCTGCAGTCTTAATGCGACCCTCTGCAGCAGTCCTATCCCTGGACTCGAGCCCCCCCGCCACAGCTGCTTGCCAGCCCCCTCGACACTCATCCATTTGGCTAATGTGCAGTGGCACCAAAGCCCAGCAAAGCCCAGTGGAGCTCATTTGGTCGAAAGGTTGCAGAGACAAACTGTTTCCTTGTGCATCCCCGCTTTGAGCTGTGCTGGCTCTTCAACAAACACGCAAACGCCTACTAAACCGAGCTCCCATTTTCGGCAGGAAGATTTTTGGAAGAGCTCAAACTAATTCAAAGACAAACATATTTAAATCCAAACAAGCATTCTTGTTTTAATTTGTCGTTTGAGGCCATTAAGACTGTGGCAAATAAGCACATACAGATGCCTTTTATTTTATTCTTAAATAAAAGCAAAAATTAAAATCATATGCCTAAAAACTTTTCCATGGATTTGTAACATGCAACACAGTGTACAGAAATGCGTCTATAACTACATCTATACCTACATCTACCTAAAAGTTGTATTTCCAGATTTGCTTCAGAATATATTCTTGTTATTCAACCGAGTTTCATTTGGGCCCTATAAACAGATACACACAGACTAGGACTCTCCACTATGTCTGAATGACTGTTTTTCTTTCCAAACTCCAAGTCAGTTGGCTCTCCACCCTTGTTTCTCCTCTCGCTCTCTTTCTGCAGAGCCAGCCCATTGGAGAGCTTCGCCTCCAGGTGGAGACATCGGTGCATCCAGAGAGGCCCAGATATCCATAAAGCATGCTGCCTTGCACTCCCTCCGCTCCCCATGGCTGCAAATTTACTGGTGACCTTTGCATTCCATTTGGAGTGATCCAGCTATTTTCTCTCTCTCTCTCCTTCCCCCCTCACTTTGGAAAATTCCACTGCCACTGAGGTAGGCAAGAAAGCAACCATCTATGCATAAAAGCTGGAGGGGAAAAAACAGGGAGACTAAAAGATTGCTTGTCTTTAGTGCTCTGAGCTGTGCAGAGGTGAAAGGAGCAACAGGCCTCCAAAACATACGTTAGACAGACAGGAGATGCTCGATATACGGACAGCTCCAATCTCATCAAAACCCTGCAGTTCGTAATAAATTGTAGTGATACTGGCTCCCTTTTAAAATAAATTCGGCACCATTTTGGATTAGTGATGCAATATCAGACTCCTATGGCATCAACAGGCTTCACCCTTTTAGAAAAGCATGATATAAAACAAAACCTCAAAATAATAAAAATGAAAATTTTAAGTTCATTGAATACGTTATTGTTTGTTCTGCCCAAGATTAAGGATGAAAAACTCTGAAACTCAACTGTCTTTCTGAATCTCAAATCTGTTGTCACAGCAATCGGTCTTATTTATAATTTCTTTATTTTGATTTGACAGTTTTGACTGAATGTCTGCAGCAACATTCTACACTTACAAACACAGCTGTGGGAAAAAGATTTCACATGTAAGCAGTGTGTGGGCAAATTAATAATAAAAAAAAAAAAAATAAAAAAAAAAAAGGTTCCAAGAATAGCAATAAAATGAGGAATATATTAAACCAAATGTCAAACGTTGTACTAGTAAGTCATAGCATATAAAGCTATTGATTATGTGTAAAGAGAGTGAAGAAAAGCATCCATGGTGAAGTGAAAGAAAGAAAAAGACTTCAAACTTCCTTTTTGGTCCTTGCATGTACATATTAAAAGAAGCTGTGTTTTTTTGCTGCTCAGTTATCTCAGGCTTTTGAGTGAACTTTACAGTCCTCTACACCGATACAAGAAATCAGTTCAACAAATAACATCCAACACTAGAACAGTTTGATTACTGGCTGCATTAAGAATCGGTCTGTACATAAGAGTGTAGCCGAATAGCACCATCTGCTGGAAAACTTAAACCTGTGTTCTTGAACTTATGAACCAAAATTCACCTGCAATGATGCAAACGTGCTTCACTTTTACGTCTGTCCTTAAACTATCAAATCAAAACATGTCAGTATTGTGGATTTGAAAATGAAAAACTATCAAGGTTGTGTGGAAAACTAGGTTTACTACAATTTGATACAAGACATTAAAAAATCTATAGGTAAAAGACATCAAAATCTTATTCTGAAAACATGAATATCTGATGACATGACCAGAAATGGGAGGGTACTTCCATGAGATATTAAAATTGAAAGGAAAAAAAAAAAAAAAAAAAGGGCCGTACATTTGAGCATTTCATATAGACAACTGCACCGACAGGTAGGCAATAGTCATTTCCCTCTAGAAATCTGACAAGAAAATTAAAAAAGACTTCTCTAATTGAGATTTAAACTACACACACACATACGTACACAGACATGGTCATTACAGTATCTAATCATAGAAGTCCACGGCACATCTGATGAAGTCTGTTCACATTTCACCTTGGCGTCTAAACGTAATCCACCTGCGGGTTTTAAAAGGGGCTACCGCCTGCTTTGGAGACAAGAGAGTCAAAGCTAAGAAAATGAAACTAAAAACCATTGCCAGTACTTTTCATCTGACTACATTTGCCATGATGTATGGTTTGACTTTTTTCTTTTTTTAAATCAGAATCAGTAGCTCTGTCATGTCAAGAAAGTCAGCAACTTTATTGGGTTAAATCGTTTTGTCCAGTGGCTCTACAAAACACACCTGAGCTCATAAGCCCGTTAAGGACAGGTTCAGCTTTGATTCACTACCTGTTTAAAGCTTGAGAATCAAACCTTGGGGACAGAAGCGCCAAACAGTAACATGGTCACATCCTACTTTACGGGTCTTTAAGTTTTATCCACAAAAGCCCACTGCGGCTACAGGTTTTCACTCCAAACACAAGCCACACCTGGTTTCACCTGGTCTTTAGGTGACTTGGTTGTGACTTCTAGTCGGCTGGAATTAAAATCTGTAGCCACAACCTCAAGAAAGCAAATGGCCACAAGGTGGAGCACTTGGGCAAGAACGTCACGGACACTGTGACCACTGTCCTCCTACATTGGTCTGAGAAGCACATTGTTTAAAACATAGGCATGTTCAGATCTAAAATTATCTGGGAAGAAATTTGCTTAGTAAAAAAAAAATTAACATAAAGCTCCATGGCTAGTAAATAAATTGGTCGTCAAGGTAGTCCTATACTCTCAGGACATTCTTTGAGAGCGCAAGAGAGAGATTTAACATCGATACACCAGAAAGGTCATCTAAATTTGGGGTGGGGTGAGGAAAAATAAAAAGGTATGACTAATCCAGCTCTGCAGATACATCTCATTAACAATTAATCTCTGATAAAACACTTAAAAAAATATCAGCTGTCTCAATACATTTCACCAACTGCTGTATGGAATCGATCAAGTCAACTCACACAGAAAAAAAAAAAAAACAAAAAAAAAAAAACAGTGGGACACAAATACTTAAAACATGTAAAAGAGGGAAAAGTTCTGCAAGAATAACAGGGTAAAAACACTATCCATGCGATTCCATCAGTCTAACACCTCCATTCCCCAAGCTCTTGGCATAGTTCTCAATTACTCGCTCATCCCTCAATATGTGAGACACTGTTTGATAAAGAGTTGTTGTTTATATGGGAGATGAAAGGAGACTAAAGAAGGTGGGAAGTGACCTCTAATGCCAGGAGGCCAGTGGTAGTTTTAACATGGTCCATAACAAAGGACGGATTGTGAGTGCACTCGTATCTGTCTCTAGGAGGGGATTGTACCCTTACACAGCTGCAGCACCCTTCTCCTTCTTCTCTCCATCCTCATGCCAAGTGAGACGCTCTTCGTAGAAAGCAATGACGATCTGGGGACACTTGTGATTGGCCTCCTTTGCAAGCACAAGGTCTGCTTCGTCCGAGTCTTTCCTGCGGAGACAGCACAGCACAGTTTATTTTAGACTCACTGTGCAAATCCAGGTCCTGTCTTCCATTTTTTCAATTTAGTCACCCACAGAAAGATGCACCATGTCATTTATTTGCCACTACAAGCTATATATTTGTCATGTTCACATATTTACTGGTTAACAGCATCACACATACATAGATCAGACATAACATTAAAACCACCTCCTTGTATCTACACACTTTGTCCATTTTATCATACAGGTGCACTTTGTAGTTTTACAGAGAGACACTGTAGTCCATCTGTTTTACTGCAGACTTTCTTAGCCCCCTTTTACCCTGTTCTCTAATGGTCAGGACACCGACAGGACCACCACAAAGAAGGTTTTATTTGGGTGGTGGATGATTGTCAGCACTGCAGTGACCCTGATGTGGTGGTGGTGTGTTAGTGTGTGTTGTGCTGGTACGATTGACACTGCAGTGCTGCTCAAGTTGAAACACTGTCCACTCTATTAGACACACCAACCTAGTTGCTCCACCTTGTAGATGTAAAGTCAGAGACAGTAGCTTGTCTGTTGTTGCACTGTTTGTGTTCGTCATCCTCTAATCCTTCATCAGTGCTCACAGGATTCTACCCACAGGACACTGGTGACTGGACATTTTTGGGGAAAACAGGGACTAACAAAGTCTGCAGAAAATCAGATTGACTACAGTACTCTATCTGTAGAACTACAAAGTGCACCTTTATGATGTGTGGAGCTGATAAAATGAACAATGAGTGTAGAGGAAAGATGGCGGCCATAATTTTATGGCTGATTGTGTATGTATTGCTTTAATATGATAGACAGGGGACACATTTACAAGAAACAAATCACATACAAGTCGACTTTAAAAATGACCAAAGCAGCATCATGTAGCCAAAAATATGTGGACACCAAGCTATCACAACTACATGTGCTTTCTGAACATCCCATTCTAAATCGAATCCCTCTTTCCCATTATAATAACCTGCACTCTGGGAAGGCTTTCCACTAGATTTGAGCATAACTGTGTGTGCTTGTGCTCATTCAGCCACAAGAGCATTAGTGAGGTCAGGCACTGCTGCCGAGCTGAGTTTCAGGCCACAGAAGTTCCTCCACTCCAACCTTAGACTCCTTCCTATTTCCATGCTACAGCATACAAAAATATCCTAAACAATTGTGTGCTGTCCAAATTTATGACAGCGGTTTGGGGAAGAACAATATATGGGTGTGATGACCAAGTGTCCTCATATAATCGGCCATATGGTGTATCGGGTAGTAATGTATAATACAAGCTTTTTTATAGTTTTTGTATGCCTGTTTAAATGTGTTGGAGCCATACAAATGGAATTAAAAGCTCTATTTTAATATAAATTTTAAAATAAACCCGACACTCCTGACATGCTAAGCACATTTGATTATACCACCAGTAAAAAATTAATTACTGCTCCAATACAGACACAATACGCGTAAAGACACGGTGACAACTTTGTGGCTCCTATGAACTGTACAGAGAATCTCCTTTGGTGCATCACAGCAAACATTCGGCCGTGCAGTATTGAAATTCTTTCAACACAGAGAAACGACGATTTTATCATAAGTTCATACAAATGGAGATGCTTCGCAAACCAGTATATATACACTGGTGTCTCAGTGAGCAAGGAAACAGCTTATCTGAGTTTGTTACAGCAGTAGATAGTTAGATAATCAAGCTCACTGCCTTGTGTGGAATGTGAAATAAAAAAAAAATATATATATATATATATATATATATATATTAAAAAAAAACCAGCGCTTCGCTGTTTTTAAGAGCAGCATGCATGCAGTATGACTATTTGGTGATGCTTTTTCAATATACTGAGCCTTGCCCTGTTGAAGATTTATATAAACATCATATAGATAGAGCTCTGCATGTCTGATTTTAACATGCCTTAAGACTATAGCTAATTCAAAGTTTACATCACACACAACACTACAAAGCTTAACATTCCACTTTTTTACCAAATGAGAGGGTGGGAGCATGATAAGGAGAGGTCAAGATGTTGGGTTACTGAAAAGAAGGTTCGGGGTTCAAGCCCCAGCACCACTGAACTGCCACTGTTGGACCCCTGAGCAAGGCCCTTAACCCTCAACAGCTCAGCTGTATAAATTAGATAAATGTCACTTTGGATAAAGGTGTCTGCCAAATCCCATAAATGTAAATGATACATTGATCACTTGCGGGTCATAAGTGATCACACCTCTCAAATTTCTGCAGGTATTTAAGTACATCTTTTCATGGGACAACATTGACAAAATGACACAATGAAGAGAAGTCTGTGTTCAGCTTGTATAACAGTATAAATGTATTCTTCCTTCAAAATAACTCAATAATTTTAATAATATATATTAATGTCTAAACCACCAGCAACAAAAGTGAGTACACCCCTTAGTGAAAGTTCCTGAAGTGTCAATATTGTGTGTGGCCACCATTATTTTCCAGAACTGCCTTAACTCTCCTGGACACGGAGTTTACCAGAACTTCACAGGTTGCCACTGGAATGATTTTCATGGAGCTGGCTGATATTCGAGACTTTGCGCTCCTCCACCTTCCGCCTGAGGATGCCCCAAAGATGTTCTATTGGGATTAGGTCTGAAGACATGCTTGGCCAGTTCATCTCCTTTACCCTCAGCCTCTTTAATAAAGCAGTGATCGTCTTCGAGCTGTGTTTGGGGGCATTATCATGCTGGAACACTGCCCTGCGACCCAGTTTCCGGAGGGAGGGGGATCATGCTCTGCTTCAGTATTTCACAGTACATATTGGAGTTCATGTGTCCCTCAATGAAACGTAACCAACACCCGCTGCAGTCACGCAGCCCCAGACCATGGCATTCCCACCACCATGCAGTAATCAAGTAATAAATTGTTTGCGGTCTTTCTTGTGTACAGACTTCAGAAGAGGCTTCCTTCTGGGGTGACAGCCATGCAGACCAATTTTATGTAGTGTGCGGTGTATGGTCTGAGCTCTGACAGACTGACCCCCCACCTCTTCGATCTCTGCAGCAATGCTGACAGCACTCTTGCGCCTATCTTTCAAAGACAGCATTTGGATGTGATGCTGAGCACGTGCACTTAGCTTCTTTGGACGACCAACGCAAGGTCTGTTCTGAGTGGACCCTGCTCTTTTAAAATGCTGGATGATCTTGGCCACTGTGTTGCAGCTCAGGTTCAGGGTGTTGACAATCTTCTTGTAGCCTTGGCCATCTTCATAAAGCGCAACAATTCGTCTTTTAAGAGAGTTCTTTGCCACTAGGTGCCATGTTGAAACTTTCAGTGACTAGTATGAGTGTGTGAGAGCTGTACTACAAATTTGAACACACCTGCTCCCTATGCACACCAGAGACCTAGTAACACTGAGTCACATGACATTTTGGAGGGAAAATGACAAGCAGTGCTCAATTTGGACATTTAGGTCTGTACTCACTTTTGTTGCCAGTGGTTTAGACATTAATGGCTGTATATTGAGTTATTTTGAGGGAAAAA
>JANCOA010000020.1:13492948-13507653 GCA_024363135.1 Leptodoras oyakawai | reverse complement strand
AGGAAACCGGAGTACCCGGAGGAAACCCACACGGACACGGGGAGAACATGCAAACTCCACACAGAAATTTCCCAGGTTTTTCTTGTTGTGAGGCGACGGTACTAACCACTGCGCCACCGTGCCGCCCGGTCTTCACGTCATATCACAAAAAGAAGTACGTATTTCTGTTTCTGTATGTCTAGGGTGTTCTTTCCTATATAACCATCAGATATGACCTTTGTGCACTTTGAGGGTACTCTTACCCCAAAATGACCTTTTACAATCTAAACAAAGTCAATTAAACTCCGTTATAAACCATTTATTATCATCACTGAATATTCTGCACATAATATGTGTAATATGTTTTTCCATGAAATCCATATTACCAGATTATCAGTCACGGGTAGAAAGATGACAGATAACTGACAGGGATGATCCTGGAGATCCTGTTTTCATTATCTCGGACCATCCAGGCCTTGAGCATTTGCCAAGCAGCAAAGACAGCTTAAGGAGTCTATCAGCAGCCATCTCTCATCATCTTGAGGGCTCTTTAATTTCCAGGCCCCAAACCCTGTACATATGGGATAATGTTAATTCACCTGACATCAGTTAGTACACTGGTATTTGGACTGACTGAAGCTCGTTGGATTTTGGGCGGTGCTGCATGAAATAATTCAAAATAAAATGCTACCTTATTAGATATTAGATACCAACACACTGCAACATATTCTGGGCCAAATTAACTGAATTTAATGACAAAAGTCCATACAGTATTATGTACGTGTGGGGGGCACAGTCTGGTCGCGTTACATATGACGCCATATTGAATGTCTTTAATTGACAGGGGTATAAGCCAATCATTTCTTACAGATGGAACTCGACAACCAATCGCAGACCACAGGAGGCGGTTTCTGTGTGTCTGGTGTAGAGTGCGGTCGCAGGACATTTTTTTACGGGTTCGGCAGCGTGTGTTTTACGCCGAGCAGTCAGCATTAAACTGCAGAATGCCGAAGGAGGTAAATGTATAACGAGCTAATACTTATTTACATAGCAATTTTAATTTACTTTTAATATGGTTGCACATGGGTGGTATTTTTTTTATCCTGGTCGTTTTATGTACTGCCGCTAATGATCTGCTTAGCTAAATGTTCACTACACGGCCATTTTGTGGTTGTTTATTAGGCCGCATAAACGCACAAAGGGTATGTAGCTGAGAAGTGGAAACAACCCGTTCTCTTCCTTTTTATACAGCTTTTTTTGGCTGTGCAATAATGGCGGTTGCATTTGCAGATCTCTTGGTGGTGGTGTTGGTGTTCTTTTGTTAGCTAACGCTTGTGTTGGTAGCCATCATGGCCGCCATGTTGTTTCGCCTCTCACTGTCTCCATACACTTTCATGTTACACAGAATGAGTGATAACTTCACCTTCTGTTTCAGATTAACAATTTGCCAATGGTGTATATTTCGTCGGAATTATTAGTGCAATTTAATTAAAGTCGTTAAATGTAACTATAATTAAAAAAAAGTTTTTATTTTTTCAGGACCATCCGCGAGAGCCGGAGCAGCTCCGGAAGTTGTTCATTGGAGGCCTGAGCTTCGAGACCACAGACGACAGCCTGCGCTCTTATTTTGAACAATGGGGCACATTAACCGACTGTGTGGTGAGGCTCCACATTTCTCTCCTTTTTTTTTTTTTTTTTAACTTGCGTGCAGTTGTTTTGTACTTTTATTTTTTTTGTAGGTTACAGTTTAATCATGTAAACATGACCTTTTTTGGATGACTGAAGTTCAGTGTGAGTCTGTGCTCATTGTACGTTTCTTTTCAAGGTTATGAGAGACCCAAACTCCAAGCGCTCCAGAGGCTTTGGGTTTGTCACATACTCTTGTGTGGATGAAGTCGATGAAGCCATGAAGGCACGTCCTCACAAAGTCGATGGTCGTCTCGTAGAGCCCAAACGCGCCGTCTCTCGAGAAGTAAGTGCCGGCATACAGAACTTAACTTGAGATATATATATTGGTGTCTTGGCTTGGTCCATTTCAAAACATATGCTTTTGTGTCCCAGGATTCCAACAGACCTTTTGCACACACCACGGTGAAAAAGATCTTTGTGGGTGGCATTAAGGAAGACACAGAAGAGGGCCATCTCCGGGACTACTTTGAGAAATTTGGAAAGATCGAAGCCATTGAAATAATGATCGATCACAAGACTGGCAACAAAAGAGGCTTTGCGTTTGTTACATTTGATGACCATGATGCTGTGGATCGTATCGTTAGTAAGTGTTTTGTGTATACAGGCTGGTTTGTTACGAGTCTGAGCGGCTGAGACTTTGGCTTAATGTGCCGTTTTCTTTCCCTCGTCCTAGTTCAAAAGTACCACACAATAAATGGGCATAATTCAGAAGTGAGAAAGGCCCTTTCTAAACAAGAGATGCAGAATTCGTCAGCGAATATGAGGGGTGAGTCTCTGTGGCCTGTTAACTTGTAAGTACAAAAGCCATTTATTTAAGTTAAAGTCCTTTGATGTCTGGCTTTGTATAGGACGTGGAGGCGGAAACTTCGGTGGTCGATACGGCAGTAATGACTTCGAAGGAGGCAGAGATGGATTCAGAGACGAATTCAGAGGTACGTGATGCAGCTGCAGAGTTTTTGGTTTTATTCTAGTGCTCAATGGTAAAATGTTAGTGATGGTGTTGTAGTAATTCTTGCACAATGGCTTCTGAATTGTGAAATAAGCTGCATGTTTGTACGATAGCCAGACCAATCTGATGGTCAGCTTTGTATGCTTAAAGAGCATGCATCTATAAGGGGGGAACCAATGAGGATATCTGTGTATTAGTACTGTATTTGGTAATAAGCTGTAACGCTGGTTTAGACCTTAATGCTTTTAATTTACTGTGTGATCAGGGGGCAGAGGTGGCAGTGGAGGATATGGTGGTGGAGATGGCTACAACAATGGATTTGGAGATGGTATGTGACTCGATTCTGTTTTCTGAACACTGGTCAAAGTTGGATTATAACATGGGTGTATATATATTTAATGTTGCTCAAGTCTCACGTTATTTATCCAGCCTTTATTAGAGTCTATACTGACTAAAGATTTTTAAATGTTTGGTGGTCAGGGGTGTATTTGCATCCCTTTTGTCAGGTTTAGCTCAGAAATCGACGCATTTACTCACTTGTATAAGAATGGTGATTGTGCTTTTACTGCCTGTGTGTATATATTATGAGAAAGTTGAATATTAGCTACGCTGTTACACAGGTGGCTATGGTGGCGGGCCTGGCTACGGGGGCAACCGTGGTGGAGGATATGGTGGCGGAGGACCAGGCTACAGTAACAACGGCGGTGGAGGTTACGGCGGTGGTGGATATGGCGGTGGCAACAACTACGACAATTATAACAGCAGTGGAAACTTTGGAGGTGAAGAGTTAATGTTTTCAGTATTCTTTTTAAACACAGATTGGAGCGTGTGATTGTTTCATTTCTCCAATTTGTAAATTCTTTGCTTATGGCACAGGTAACTTTGGTGGAGGAGGCGGTGGTAGCAGCAACTACAGCGACTTCGGAAACTACAACAGCCAGCAGTCCAATTTTGGACCCATGAAAGGAAACTTTGGTGGAGGAGGCAGCAGGAACAGTGGCCCATACAGTGGTGAGTTTTGTGTGCAGCTAAGTGAGAAATTTCTTCCGAATTCTCGATCCTGAGCCAACGTCTTTCCTTTCCTCAGGTGGATATGGGGGAAGCTCAGCAGGTGGCGGAGGTTATGGTGGAGCCTCTGGTGGTAGACGATATTAAGTCCTTTAAAGGTTTGTGTCAGCGATTTTGCGACTGTAACAGTATATTGAGATGTCCATTAGACAGTGTGTGTTCTTCTGGATGACATATTTGTACAAAAATCTATGGAAACCTAAGAGGCAGTGTGTAGCTTAACGTTGTTGTTCATATTCAACAGGACTCAGTACTTAAGAGAGGAGACAGGAGAGCAAGTGGAATGACAGGGCAGCGGCAGGTTTACTCCCTAGATCTGCTCAGCCGTTCAGAAGAGATGTACAGTAGCGCTGTCACGAGAGCGACTTTGGTTTTTGTGTATGGTTTTGATGTCAGGCTTTTTATAATTTTCTTTATGGGATGCATTCCATATGAAGCTTTGTGTAGAATTACTTTAAACCAGGGTCCTAATTATGTGTAACGCCAACAAAATCAAGAAATAAAGCACCATCCAGTTTTTATAAGTGTACTGTTGTAGTCACTGGGGATTATTGGGGGATTGAGTTGTATAGTCTGGCATAGCATTATGGAGAAGCCTTGCTGGCTATACATCTCAAGTGTTGGTTGTGCCATAATGGCCAGACAGGAGAAACTTGCAGACGATATTTAAGAAGGAAAATGTTTTGCAGCAGCGTTAAAATGCAAGATCTCTGCCAAACCACCTGTAGAACAAACGTTGGCCACCTGCTGGTTAGACTGGCAAAGACGAAGCAGGTTAGCTTGTATGACTACCATGACTAGCCATGGAAGCAAGCTGAGAGAGGAGTAGGAAGACCTTCACCATGAGAAGAATCAGGGAGCGTTTGAGTACAGGTCGTCTCTGAAAGACTAGGAGAGAGCGACAGAATGGCTTTATTGCCACCAGTAGGTAAGAACAGACTTCTCCATTACCACTGGACACAACTCATTTTATTCATTGTAGATGCAGTACAGTATTCTGAACTTTGCATTCAGTGTCCTTGTTTAAAAAAAAAAAAAAAAAGAAAGCAAATGCAGAGAGAAGAACGAACTGGTACAAACGTATATTGCTTAACAGCGTAACTCGATTCTGTCCCTTCAGATTAATGCATGCTGTGTTCTTGCCTGTGTATTGACTGGCAATTTTTTGCTCTGCCTTCTAGGAAATTGATGCAAAGCATTTCTGATCCTGAATGGATGCTTTTTATGCCTGTTTTCTGCAGGCACTGTGAAGGTAATTATCTTTTCCTCCATTATGATGTTTAAGATGTAATTAATTACACGCTGACATTTTATTCTTTTCTGTTTTGTGTCTCTTAGGACCAAAGAGGAGATGAGGAGAATTTCCCTTTTTTTAAAAAAAAAAAAAAAGTTTTTTACTATGTAAATAAAACTTTTAAAGTGGTGAAACATGATTTCCTGTGAGTTAATGCTTAATTAAATGAACATAGTATCATGAGGCTTTTGCTAAGGAAAACACCAGCATGCTATGCAAGTCTTTGGTTGTGCCCCTGAGGATGATGTCGGGTTGGCTATATCCGTGACCCACAAAAGATTTTATAGCATATGTACAGGGTTTTTTTTGGGGGGGGGGCTTCCAGCTTTTATCCATGCTCTCAATTGTTCAAGACTCATCTACTCCCCGTCCAATGAGATGTTTCGTTGCAGAAGGTAAAGGTTACCGTCATTACTTTGTTGGAGCGAATAATCTTCTAGAGAATATGGATGTCCTTCCTCATCCCGTAACTGGGAGAATACTTTAGCATAAAGCTCAGAGAGATGACACTTAAGCACACTGAGGTTTTTCTGGAACTCTAGCCTCTCTCGTGTTAAATGTTCCCTGCGGGTCCTCAGCTGACCCAGCTCATGCTCCAGGTGCACAATGTTTTCCAGCTTCCTCTTCCGGCAGTTCTGCGCCGCCACCTTATTCTTGCCGCGGCGGCGGATGTCGCGCACCAGTGTGAGCTGGGCATCGCTTAGTGCATGTCTGCTCAGTAGCTCGTTGAAGTCATCAACAGGCAGGTTGACTATCTTGTCGAGTGGAAAGGGGATTTGGAGTGCGATTGCTCTCCGCTCGTCCCTGGTGAGAGGGTTGGAGACACCAACCTCTTTAGTTTTAGGGTGTGGTGGCAAGAAAGAGACTGCTCTTTGTGTGCTTGAGTGGTTTGCATGTGGATCATGCAGAGTTGCAGGAAAAAGCTGCTGTTTCATGGCTGCTACGTGCTGATGCGAATTCGGTACTTGCTGCTGGGTTTGTTGCAGGTTTGATGCAACTGGAAAGTATGAATGTCCAGAGTAGGTGCCAAATGTGTGTGAATAATCCACAGGAGCACTTGCATTCTGTCTCATGTGACATGGATCCCCGATACAGTCTACATCACCTTCGTTATAGCCATCTCGGGGTAAATATGTAAGTGCCCCATGAATGTCGTTCTCAGGCGAGGCAAGTGGTGGGCTTGAGCCCAAAGAAAGACCGGAGTCTGACTCCAGGTCATCTGGGTGTCCGTTGCAGTTTTTCCCCTGCCCCTGATTGGTGTTTGTCATATTCATGGGATCCAAGAGGCTCATGAGTGGGGCTTGTAGAGGTGGTGCGTTTGGTGGTAATCTGGAAGCCTGGCACCCGCTGTGTCCATAGTGCATCTCCATGTTTGGGTTCAAGCGTTGGTATGGGGAAATTGCATCACCATACCCGGCTTCAAAAGCAGCTGCGTGGCTTGCCTGAGATGTGGGTGGGTTAGGGTCTCCCAGGTTCATCCCACAACTCCCATAATGCACCATTGGATCCATGGAGATATATGAACCACCCTCAAATGGACTCTCATTGGGGACTTCAAATTCCTACAACACAATGACAACATTTTTTTATTGCTCGTGTCCTTTCTCTGGCAGTTTTATCTATTTGATTACATTACTTTCCTGGCTATTTCTGTCTTATTGTCATCCAACTTTTCTTTATGGAATACAAGCTCATGGAACAGCTAAGACCGAAGGTGCCTTTTCAGAAGTCACCTGCAGGTTACAGATCACAGCATCAGCCCACCTGCACGAATGTGCCACCCGTAGCTTATGCAGGGCTCGCTTAGGTCTGTTCAGGTTTCAGATAGAAACAAATAGCCATTGTGCTGCGCAGGGGGCTGCTGGCAACCTACTGCACTCACCCTCGTTCTATCTGTCTTTATCCTTGCGTCACTCAATTGGCCTATTGTTGCACATCTTAACGGAATCGCTGCATTTAGGAGGAATTCAGCTTTAGCTAAATGTTACAGGCTTGATTTTTCATTAAGATAAATCTTCTTTTTTTTTTTAATGGGATTAAGAAGTGCTCTATTAGGAGATGCTACAAAAATGGTCATTTTGAAAGATGTGGACAGTCCTGAACTTTTTTCCCTGACCTTTCGTGCAATGCCAATAAAAACCCAGACAGAAACCTAATTCCTTACACTGACCTGCAGATCTGTGATTGCCATTAGTTCCTGCCAGGTCCAGTCCATCTCTGATTGTTGCTGAGAATAATTGGGCCAGACCCTGCCACTCGCACTAAATCTGTGAGTGCTAGACATCGACACTCCCCCATGAAGTCTGTTAGACTTTACTGGTACCTGATGACGCATACATAAAAGAAAATCATTACTTAAACATCAACAACCAAAATTCCTATGCCTGCATGGTCTGTAACATTCAGGTTAGTGACAATGCGAGTGATAACAACGAATGTCATTAACACAATCTTTTTTTTTTTCCCAAACTATGTCATTAAGGACTGATTAACTATCATAATGACTTACCTCACAACTGAAACTAAAGGGAAGAGTGCTGTTTATGGTCGAACACATTCAGGAAAGGCCCTAGCTGCAGTGTCTTCTGGAACATATAACCAGCATACAGGTCAGCAACAGGTCATTTGTGTACAAAACATTATGACCACAATGTTTTGAAACATCAGTAAGTTACTGTATGTTAATTTATTGCCTAAATATATACTTTATTAATTTATTGTTAACAAAATACATATTTAACAAACCCCTTTTTTTTTCCTCTCATTTTTTAGGCATGTGTATCTGAGCATTTCTGGCGCATGCAACAAAACAAATGCAATTGGCAATATTTTTTTGCATGATAAGCCATTTCCCCTAAAATGCTTCACAAATATCATTTATATATTGCATATTTACTGTATGATATTCTGTGCAATCTTCACAAAGTGACACCTTCAAGAAACTGAAGCTCATACAGATTTAATGGTTAGTTGGATAGTTATCTTTCTGCATTACCCTTGATGCAAGCTAAATACTCTAGGTAAGTAATTCACAGAAAAGTTGAACCGGTTCATCTGGACTCAAGGTTTAGTGTGGAGATACGTTTCATCAGCCAGTTTCTAGGTACTTTAGAAAATATAACTATCCAATTAACCATGAAGCGTGTATGAGCTTGTGACTGAGTGAATGAGTGAAGAAATGTATCTCCACACCAAACCTTGTGTCCAGATGAATTGATTAAACTTTCTGAATAAAAGTTAGAAAACGGAATAAAAGTTAATAGGCTTACCAAAGGTATGTATTAAAATGTATTAAAGAGTTTATTAAATTGGCTATTCACACAAAATGTTCCTAGTTTTCTGTCTTAGATTGTTATTTGTCATGTAGAGAAAGTTATACAGGGTATATCCTGCAGTGAAAGTCTTAATTGCAAGTTCCCAAACAGTGCAAGCACTACAAATAGCAAAGACACATATGGCATAAAGGGCACAACAGGACAATGCCATGTAGGTAAGATAACAATAAATGCATGGTGCAATAATAAGAACCCTTGCATATTTTGAGGGCTATTTGAATAATTATGGTGTCTTTTTAAAAGTTTTTAAGATTTCACCATGAGGGTCAAATCAAAGATGAACTGATGAACTGATTACATGCTGTCATTAAATAATTTTATGACCATTTTGAACTTGAAACCATTTTGCATACAGTTTATAAAGGTATTTAAAAAGCATTTGTCTGAGACATTTACAGGGAAATGGATAGAGGACAGATGTCAATATATCTACGATACCTCGAAAGGGGACACAAGACAAATATAAAGAAACTATATGCAGATGTTGAAAATGTATTCAGTTCCAAAATTGGATATATCAGTGGTTCTTCCCATATTCTCTAAATGTCAAGGCGTGCAGAGTTCCGTTGGGTTGTATTCGGCCTATCAGCTGAGCTTTTGAGGAGTAATGTCACAACCTGATAAGACAATCTTTTGGGAACCAGGCTGCTATACAGAAACGCTACCAGGGGGCCTAACCACAGAGTTACAGGAAAATTATTTAAAAGCATGTTGATGGGAAATTTGAATATTATTATATCTGAGAGGCAGAAGCCATTTATTTAGTCAGACTTTGTAATGTTATACGATGATAAGTGGCTGTAAAGAAGACAACAGTGTAACTGGTAAGCGTTATATCTGATGGCGTGATATCAAAATGCAACAAATATCTTTTTTTTCCCTTATGTTAAATAAAGTAAAACTGAAACTGTTACATCCTGCATTTAGCACCTTCTTCGTATCATTTCCTTTGACCGCTTCGCCAAAGTTTAATAGCACCTCTGTTCCTGGTAGCCCTTGTTTCAACATCAGGTGTGAGAACCCTGATCACACACACATATACACTAGTTCATACTGAAATACAAAATACTACAAACTGTTAGTCTATGTCTAAAATCTCAACAACAAGCACAGATGAAGAAGTTCAATCATAACACACTGTAAGTCATGATCCCATTCAGTAGCACATCATACACTTACTTAAAGCTTCTAGATTATAGACAGTTTGAATAAGTCTTATGTGATGGAATGTTTCCATTCCAAATATTTTCCAGCATAGTCCTAGTGTTCATATTGGTACAGATATCCCATATTTTCACTTTTAAACATTGTTTGTAAAATGTAACATAACTCATAGAAGCATAAATGTGTCCCTCCATTAATCAAGTAAACAAACCACAGATAATGTATGTACAGTATGGTATAAGCACAGATGAGCATGCCTATTTGCAGGGTAATTTAAAGCAGTAAGACATGCCACACTGGTTATAAAGTGTGTGTAAGAGTTCATTAAAACATATACATACTACACAACATAGCTTCTGCATGCATATCGTTTAAACTGGAGTAGAGAGGTAACATACCTTAGTAGTAGCATTTCATTGGACCCATGAGTCCAGGTAAAATATCTCAAGCTATCATATTATCCTGCGAGTCAAAACGATGAACCTGTTGAAGTTAAGCCGAGGTTCAGAGCTTAACAAAACAGTCAGTAATTGTTAGGTATTCATTTTTAATCTGATAGCTCTGAAGTTGAGAACTACATGTGAGCGACCTCTGTCTGTCTGTCTGCTGTCAGTCTCTGTATCTTTCTCTCTCTGTCTCTCTGTTTCACTGTTTCACTCTCACTCTTTCTCTCTCTTCTGCTTTGGCTGTTACTTGCATAAATGGGATGGGTCTGTGGGTGATGTAAGCAGCTTTCCTGTAAAGCTCCCACACAGTTTTGCCCTCTTTGTGTCCTTAGTGCAACTCTCATACTTTGACCTCCTAAATTTATGTTTCCCACAAAACAACCACAAACAGTTATGTCACGAATGCAAGAGTCCGTCTCTAGCCACCCTGTACCCCAACACCCCCCACCCCACCCCTCTCCCCGTTTCTCTATTCTAAATAAAGTCTCTGGGGCATCAAAGTGCTCATGGTGGTGATTAATTGACACATGATCACCAAACCGACACATGTGCTTTGAGGTGAGGTGAGGGGAGAAGGGAGGGGGATCAGAAATTAAGCTTACCTAAAGTAATGCTGTGAAGAAAAGCCACCAAGCCACCAAGAGGGGATGTGGTATAGGGAACGGTGAACACATGCTGAAGCACCTGGAACTAAATCTGGCGCTGCTGTGAGGACCTGTGTGAAGACGGGGTAAGATGGGGGGGTGGCAGTTCAGCTCTCTGACTTGGTTTAGTACGGATGGAATGTACACCTCTAACAGGTAAGAAAGGCCACATTGTTCCTATATCTGGCAGCCACGAAGGGAGAGAAAGTGGAGGTGGAGGGACCGAGAGCATGTCTTTACATAGCTAGTGACCGTCTGAGTCCTTGGCCTCTTCTCACAGTGCCAAGTACGCAAGCTTGAACTAATTGTTTCACTAAAAAAAAAAATCACAGCTTGGTAGATTAGGATACGATTTGAGATTTGCGATTCACGGTCGTTCATCTGAAAGGCTACATTTCATTTGACCAGTGCCATGGAGCCGTTTGCCTTATCGTGTTACAGACCTCTCAATAACACTGTGGACAGAGACAGCTGTATTACACCACTTAAGAGCATTCAGGTGTGCTGCCATCCGCAATCATTAGCTACACACAAAGGTGTCTGTTTATGCCAAAGTCTGCTCATGTAGCTGAAGTGGAACTTAAATAGGGTAAGGGAGGCAGCAGCCAATTGGTTTGTTCCTTCATCTAACATTGCACTGCCATTAGAGACTGCTAAGCCCTGAACAGGCACTCTGTCCACAGCCAGTTCACAGCAGGCCCATGATATTAATATTAATAAAACGAAGACCTTAAATATACTATGGGAGAAAAGTGCATGTAGTAATAATTCTTTAAAAGAGTGTCATGCCACAAGAGTGCCACAATCAGGGATTTAAGTAGCCTACAGAAGCAAGGAAGCTTTGAGACTGGAATGTTTGAAATGGGAAATGGGGGGGGCTGTACTTGTTCAAGTTCTTGATAATTCATAAAGTTAATAAAGAGCAATATGTGACCTCAAACTGAAACTGACAGCTTAAACTGTGCTTTAACTCACTCTAACATCATCGTTTCATTTTGAATCCTGCGTGCTGCAGAAGAGAGTTGCGCTGTTTAATCTGCGTAGGTCATGCCACGAAAGTGAGGAATAAAACATGACAGGGTGTGCTTGTTATAGGAATATGATCAACAACAGGGAGTTGTTAGGCTGTCTCCACTACACTATTTTCCTATAACAGCACATCACGGTGTTGGGTTTTATTTCTTTTACACCACAACAGTCTTCTGACAATTACAGTGTTGTATATTTATTAATTTATAGTTACATATTCATTCATTAATTCATTCATTTTCTTGACCGCTTATTCCTTTTCAGGGTCACAGGAGAGCCGGTGCCTAGCCAGCAGCATAGGGCACAAGGCAGGAGCAACCCAAGACAGGGGCCAATCCACCCACACACACACACACTCCCGCACACACTCACACACTAGGGCCACTTTAGAGACACCAATCAAACTAACGTTGTGCATGTCTTTGGACTGTGCGAGGAAACCGGAGAACCTGGAGTAAACCCATGCAGACACGGGGAGGACATGCAGACTCCACACAGAAAGGACCCAGACCGCCCCACCTGGGGATTGAACCCGGGACCTTTTTGATGTGAGGTGACGGAGCAACACACGTAGCCACCGTGTCGCCATAGTTACATTTAATGTATGTTATAATAAAAAAAATAGTGATTAGAAGTGTAGGAGTAACTACGTGAGGAACCGTATTCCCTCCAAGTTAGGAAAGTCAGGTGGGTGTGTTTCTGTCATTCCTCTATATGTTTGGTATACATTACAGGACAAGAAGAACAGAAGAAACCACTCATAACACTTATAACTTGTAACAGAGTATACAGTGACTTTACCGTCTCATGTGATTTGTACTGAGAAACAGAGGGAGAAAGTGTTGCAACATGATCTGTAGTAAAAAACAAAGGTGCTGTGGTAGCACAGTAGTGTTACGCATGAGTCAATGCCATAATGAACCAGATCTCTCATAGGCTGTGGACTAAACTGGTAAGAGTAAACAAGGTATTTGGTGAAATGCTACTTGAGTAGATACATAATTACACAAAAGTCAGTTATCAATAATAAATAAAGAAAGGTAAAGTTAGCCAAATACTGTTGGCCTTTCAGTAGCTTGATAGATTCCCTAGCTAACTTGTAATTTATACACATCTCTAGCTACATTGCTAGCTGTCCATAAAAAATGCCCCTTACATATTATCTTTAGTGTTACCTACATGTACATTGCTAAACATAACTGAATGGACATCTTAAGTTTTCATACTGCTTTGACAATCTAAAAGATCAAAAATATCTTCCTAGGTTGTCTAGCTCACTCAGCTAGCTAACAGCTTGTCTAATGGTTTAGCTATAAATCGTTCCCCTGTTGTGATGTTGAGCTGTGAAATGCTGAAATCTCCACAGGTTTTAGCTCACGCCATTTGCAGATCATTTTCGTCCTGTTTCCTTCGAACCTGATCAATTGGACCAGGGATGTTCCTGTGTCTCCACTGTCTCAGACACTGCGGCTAACAATTAGCACCTGAAGTTTAGACTTTCATCAAGAACCTGTTTTATTTGAGAAAAGGGGGAAATTGAATTATTTCAGTGTCTGAATTATTTCAATATTGAAATCAATATTACGTTTTACACTGTGCGAATGATCAAAAATAAATCCAAAAAAACATAAAATACGTATATATGTTTTCCTCTTTGCATATAAATTCTCCACTATTTTGGAAAATGAGGTCTCTAAAATGTGTACGCTTCGAGAATTGGTGGGAGGGTATAAATTTGATACCATAAATCTGTGACCGAAATAGCTTTTACAAATCTCTTATTGTGGCCTAAACGCACCGCAGTGATGGATGTAGGTGGCTGACATCGTTCACAAGCGTGCGTGTCTGCCAGTAATCAGAGAGATGGGACTTCCCGAGGCCCGATTCCTAGCACCCACCCACCCTATTCACCCACCTACAAACACACACATGAAGCCAGCTCGCTATTACAGCGACCACAGTGGTTTGGGATTCGGCTCATTCCAAGCTAAACACCCACTCTGGCTTACTTTAGGTCACAGGGTATCCTGCCTCCTTTTTTTTCCCTCATTCTACTCATCTGCATTATGATATATTATTTATACTTATGTAGAGCACCATATGTGTTTATATTCTCCACAAATGACCATCTCCTGCTGCACCACTGTAGCCTTACGCTTCGCTTACTTCTTTTCTCCTTTGCATTGCTCGACCCAGCACTGACCACGGGAATTCACACACCCTCGCAGTGACCCCGCTAAACTATTCCTCATCCCTCCTGCAAACCGTATTAACAATCCCACATTTTATGTATGTCGGCTAACGATTTCGTGTGCACCTAAATAAGTGCGGCCTGAGAGAGAGTTTCACAAATACATGTGATCGGACATGCTGCTTTTTCGAATGCATGGAAAAAACCTTCTGAGCTAATTACAATGAGAGCATTTGTTTCCTTGGTTTGTGGTCATGTTGGGAAAGTTCATCCTAGCCTTGTGCTGGGAAAAATGGAAAATATGTGCATGTGTGTTCAAGTTTATTTCATTTATTTCCTAGGCAATAATAATTCAGAGTGTAAGATAATACGTGTAATACGAAGACGTTTCCACCGCCATTCAATCTCCAATATTTCATGGCTTGCCTTTTTTTTTTATCCTTAGTCTACTTTATTGCTCATGGAAAAGCATGCCTGACTGGTGTGCATGTGTTTAGAGTGATTCCATTCACATGTACAGTGTAGGATTGAGTAGAGTTGATAAAAATAACAAAACTGTTTACTGTACTAAATAACAAATGTGCAATTACTCGTCTAAATAATTACTCTTCTAAATGCTAAAGTATAATCCTGACTTTGCTTTATGGAAGTATCAATGTGAAATAACATTAAAGATACACAAAAAAAAATGTCTCGAATAACATACTGGTTTTAGTTACTGGTGGTAAATAAGTATGACTTTTGACAAGGAACCATAGATACAGTGGTGTGAAAAAGTGTTTGCCCCCTCCCTGATTTCCTGATTTTTTGCATGTTTATCACACTTAAATGTTTCGGACAATCAAACCAATTTAAATATTAGTCAAAGACAACACAGGTAAACACAAAATGCTATTTTTAAATGAATGTGTTTATTA
>JANCOA010000020.1:13471527-13482509 GCA_024363135.1 Leptodoras oyakawai | reverse complement strand
ATTGCAATATTTTGAGCAAAACTGTGCTCTAACCCTGCTAATTGAACCTTCACACTCTGCTCTTACTGGTGCAATGTTGAAGATTTGGCCACCAGTCTGGTCCAGTTTAGCCATGAAACCTCCCACACTAAAATGACAGGTGTTTCAGTTTCATTGTCTAACCCCTATATATATATATATATATATCTTTATAAATGTAAAGAATTAGGTTTTTTTTTAACGGTTTGATTGATTTTTCTCTCCTCTAGGTGTTGCAGTCGGCAAAAGAGCAGATCAAATGGTCTCTTCTGCGATAGATCTCGCCTGTTCTTCTCTTCCACCAACATGGAAATGGTGCACATCATCACTCCTCTCTCATCACTGCTGCCTGTTCCATCTACTTTTTTCCCTCATGTTTTTCTGTGCTGTGAAATTGTACACTCTCTAAAGGAAAAACATTCATTTTAAACCTTAAAACCTTAAAAGACTGACCAACACATGGAGTTGTAAAGGTTTATGCAAACTCTGGTCCATTCATCATGACCTCATATCCGCGTTATAAAGTGACGCCGGTACCGCATGCAGTCGCTCTTAACCGTTATCAACCGTTTCTTTTTAATAATCCCGACCAAGAGTGAGAGAGTGAGTACCCAGATTTCTGTCCTTAGCAGAGATTTTCTTATTATTCCATCTCGGGTGGTTTTCAGTGTGTGAAGAGTTATCACAGGCCTGTGTGATTCAAGTACATTCCATTGATCAAGCCTTCCTGCTTCCTGTTTTCCATGTCCGTATTATGATTTAAATAAAATTGACTGTTTTGCCACCAGGGCTGTATAGAAGTTCGTGTTGATTTTGTTCACACAATATATTGTTCGTGTTATCGTCTTGCTTTGTGTATTCAAAATAGGAGCTACTCCTTACATGGAATTCACAAGCTGGATAAGAGCGCCACCTTCTGTCGCAAGCTCAGAGGCACAGCTTTAGATATATTTTAGGGAGCTAAATATATTGAATATGGGGGAAATGATCTATGCTGTCTAGAAAATATTTTTGTTATTAATGCATTTCAAGCTTTAAATTTGCTTATTCTATTGGCAGGTATTTTTGTAAGTAATTGCTTAACATTAAGACTATTTCAAGCATGAAATAATAATAATAAGCACTAGTTTAAAAAAAAAGAAATCGACTTAGTAATCATGTTTTTGGTTTGTTGTAATTTTATAATAATAGTGTATGTGACTTTTTCTTTTCATATGCTAGCCATTTTATTTGCAGTGCACCTTGCATACATTAGAAGTGATACCAAAACAGTTTAAAAAAAATGTATGGTATATTTTTTTATTATATGGAAATGTTTTTGGAAATTGAATTTAATTGCTTTGCATTTAAGTTGCATGAAAATTATTTAAAAGTTTAAAGGATTTGCCTTAAAATCACTGTTTTAATAATTTAATTAGTTACTATTATGCAGTGTAAAATATATGCAAATATATGACCATATTTGCATATTAAGGTTTTTTTTTTTTTGGGGGGGGTATTGCGACAGTTTAATTTATTTCTTCTGTGTTGAAATCTCGTGGGTATCTGTTCTACACGTTAGTGTCACAGAACACCAGCTGTGAAGGTTGAAAATTTCGTGTCCCTCCCTTTTTTACGCAAATGAGAGCTTGTCCCTGGAGTCTTGTCCCCAGTGTCTGTGCAATGATGTATACTTGGGGACTAGAGGAGTCATAAAACCAGGCATGTGCATATACTCGACCCTGTTATCTTCCTGGTCTCAAGCATGTAACCTAAAACACCAGGCCATGGACAATTCGTGGCATCTGTTCTCGGATCAGCTTTCCGTCCTCCTGCTTGGGTAAACTGAGGGCGTTCAGCATGATCCTCAAACAGCTCTTCTGTAAATTATTCGATTGTTTATCTGAGAGAATCTTTAGGCTCCAGCATGTTTAAGCATGATGTCTTCATTCTGGCCCCACTTTCTTTCTTTTTCATTTTTTTTTTAACACCCATCCTTCAGAGTTGTCTTTAATAATTACATGGTATTCATATGAAAGAGGTGCAAAACACCTTCATCTTGGCTGGTGGTGAAGTCCTGAGGCATGGTAGAGGTTTCAGTAGAGGAAATGGAGCTTTATTTCAAACGGGATGGAGCCTTCAGCGCTGAATTTCCTCCACCGATTAAGTGGAGTAGCTCCTTCATAGAGAGCTGATTTATGGCTGTATAGGAGTGAGCTGCTGCTACAGATATGAGCAGGATGCTGAGGCCAAGTATGGTGTATTGGGTAGACATCAAATTTACTGCTGACCGTCGTATAGCTTTTGGATTTTATCGATTACTGTGATGCCAGATTTTAGTGTGAAAAGCAGATATGTATAGTAAGGAAGCAACGCATCATTTACAGGCATGTTGTTCTAAGAAAAATAATGGGGTGCTATGATGGAGCCAGATACAACGTGGACTTAAATCTTATCTGATTACACAGTAATTACATTTACTTCCAGAAAATAAGATCGTTCCCGTTATCACTTCATTACAACAGCTATAAACACTCGTTCCCTCACTTACTGACCAGCACAAAGCACTGCCACTGGAGACTCCTTCCCTTCCATAAATGTTAAATAACATATTCAATTTCCTTAAAGAAAACTCCATCTCCATATACACAGTGATGCATTTGTCTTTAACCCACTTTGTAAGCAGTTTGTTAATAGCCTTAGATTGTGTAAGCTATGCTTCTAGTCCATCTGCTTTGAATAACAGCTGGAACTACTGTCAGCGCTGCTGTTATAGGACGTTAATCATCCACATCTGTGCTATAATGATATACTCCTATACCAGCATTATTATTGTTAGAGGGAGCATGAGCACACTAAGCAGTTGTACTAATTGTGTATAGGACTAAGCTGAATTTTGCAGAATATAATGATTTATTCCTTAATGAAAAGAATGTCGAATGAAATCATTGTATTGGCTTAACGGTTCTGTACAGTTTCACATTTTGTAATGATTTGGTTAGACCACTTCAATGATTTGAATCTCCAAGAGGTGGATATTATGATTGTATGATTTGCGTAAGAGGCGTAACAGCCCACTCAGTGATTTTATTTATGGTTTATTCAAATATCTCCGGTCCTTTTTTATTTCAAATTAAAACCATTTTTTCCTTGCTGCAAATCAATTCATATCTCTCCAGATAAAAGCCCAAAGTGGAGCCTCGGCAATCTGGGACGAAAGGTTAATTCCTGGACGAGAAATAAGGAACTGGATTGGTTTGTAGTCTGATGGAACCTGCAGGCATTCAGCTACTTTGCTTTCATCTCCTAATTACAGTGGCACTGCAAAAAAGCCAATTTAGATTAATTATACAGTAACAGGCATAATAGAATAAAACACAGCAGCTGGACACATTATACATAACACGCCATAAAGTTGTCAAGGACACATAGGCCTAGGCCTGAAATTGATAAATGCACAGAGCATGTGTGTTTGCCCGTGTTGTGTTTCCAGTGGCCACATAAGTGAGTAATGGTCAATAGATTACAGTTATGAGCATGCTTAAAGGAGTGTTGAGGTGTGTGTATGCCAATGAGCCTGAGCCTGATTTGCGTCCAGAGAACATCCCTAACCTCAGTAGCAGAGCTGTATGAGAGATTTCGACAATCGTGATCGAGCAGCCTAATCAAGGCCTCACACACACCTTCTGTGGATGACGCTGGGCAAACAGCATGGATACGATGAATGGCAGCAGATTACATTCTGTGTTTGCTATGAGCAAATTTAGTGCAAGGAAATAGATCAGATGCCATAATGTGGGAAGGCTTGGACTGAAAGGGAAGTCAAGCTGTGGATATGCACAAGGCCTGAAAGAGATAAGATGCCAGAGGCTGTTTCACTAGTCCTAGTGCTGAGCTCTACACACACACAGAAACACGCAGGCCAGGGCCTTGCACAACATGACATGCTTTATGGCAGCACGCACCCTCACTGGGCCCATTTACGGATTCCTATCGAATAAAAAAAATCATTTCAGCTCGGAGGCTGAGGAGACCAAAAACAACAAGCAGTGCTGCTGTTTTTCTCAGGCTCACCTATAACTCACAAAGCCATTTTGCTCTCCACACAACAGCCTTCATTTTTATTTCATTGTGATACCAGTGGCAATTAAAATCGAGTTTTTTGTGGGTTAACACATTCAAAAGCATATAAAGTAATATGACTGAAGGGCAAGAATGAAATGTTTACAATGCCTTTTTGCTATTTGAAAAAAAAAACACATAATTTATCAGGAATTATGTTCCAGTGTCTCGGTGCAAGTGGTGGCAAAGACATTTCCTGTTCACTGAAATGTTTTGACAGTGAAATTGCTACTTCTTACTTCCACAATATTTCTATACAACAAGAATAAGATGTTATTCCTCTGGCTAGAGTTCAGCATAAGAATGTACAGAGTGGGCTTTTTTTCAGGGGGAGGGAAGGAAATAAATCCAAAACAAAGGTATGTCACATCCATCAGCCTGGTTGGTGCACATGTTTGGATATTTCTATTTTTCGATTTGCCTGCGCTATTAGTCACCAGCTTTGGCAAGTGGCTCCCTATTGAAAACAAGAAGCGGTGCAAAGTCAAGTTCCCATCTGCTAACCGCTGATAAAGGAGCCTCCTAATTTAAAAAAGTTCAGTGAGATTTAGGATGAAACAGAAATCTCTTGCAATCTTACAGACTGTCCTGCTGTGCCACATAGACACGCTGCTGTCCTCAGCCTCTTCTGCTAGTATGTGTGAGAACATCTGGTTGCCACTCTTGCACATTTTCTCTGAGCATGTGAGCATGGATTTCAGGCTAGAGACTATTTTCAAGGGTTTACACACCTAATTGTTGGCTCAGGACCATATAAAGATTGGAATTGTTCATATAATCGTTCATCATGCTATCGAATTAACAGCTCTTGCAACAAGTAGCTTAGTGAGTTACTCTATATCTTAGCTCTGAATGCAGATCAAATTTAGTGATGAAAGTCTAATGCGAAACGTTCCCATAATGGCAGACACATGACACCAGATAGCAGTGGTAGCAATAAAGCTTTATGACTTTTTTTTTACAGGGTGCTATGTATTCAGAATGCAGCCCTGAGGCGGACATGTGCTCCGTTTCTCATGGGCGTGCTTTTCTTCTGTACTAATGCTGTGATTTTTATTAAATTTAGATGCATGTAGGTGAAAAGGTACAGAGAAAGGAAGAAGGGTATTCCATTTTGCTGGCACACCTCACAGCCTCTTTCTGTCCTTCTACCTTCCTCCATCTTTCTTCCTTCCCATCCCCCATGCACCCCCCCCCCCATATTCTCTCACTCATGCTACCCCACCTCCCTGCGGATTCCCCCGTCTGCACCACGGTGCCCGTTAACAGACCCTGGCCTGACAGATTTACCGCCGCCGCTCTGCCATTGGCCGCCAGCGTGACAGGCCTGATTTAATGCTGCCTCCTGATTGGTCGGGAAGTGACAGGTGGATTTACAGCTGCGCTGCGATTTGACGCTGGGTGCCTTTGATGTGAGTTACAGCACAGTTGCTTATGGGATGCAGAAATGGTGTCAGGTTTCAATCGTTAAAAAGCCTTCTCCCTGAGGGAAGGTGCAGGGCGTGCACTACATTCCTGATCTCATGAGAGAGGCTGGGGGGATGGGGGAGGTGGGGTAGGGGTTGAAAAGAGAGTGGCTGGATGATTTAAACCAGGAGGCATTCTTGCTTCTCTGCACTTTTGCACATTTACTTTTGGAAAAACATCCCTTTTCCAACATCCAAACTAAAAGAAAACATTATGCAGGACTCCCTGTCTACTTGGAAAATAGTTGGGAAAGACTGCTGGGTGGATTGAGTCTTCATCATGTAGACATTCACTCAGGGTCAGAAAAATGCCAGAGCAATGGCTCGCAAATCCAGGGCTTGGTCAGGCTTTGGTGCCTTCCCTGTCCTGTGTAACACATTTATACATGTAGGCATACAGATACATGTGCAATTTATGTCAGGGATGCTGTGGTCATGCTCACACAAGTTCACAAAGTGTCTAACTTTAGGGGTTTACTGTCCACCAGAGTGGAAAGTTGCCTTTGGCATACACAACTTAACATTAACATACAGCTACATACTACTATTACTACTACTACTACTACAACTACTACTACTACTAATACTAATAATAATAATATTAATAATAATAAGAGGAAGCAGAAGAAGGAGATATTTAGGTCTGCACAGTTATGCCACACAAAATGCAGGACAATACATTTAGTAAAAGCAATAAAAAGCAACAATTTTAAAAACCCTGCCTACTTATCATCTTGATTATACACAGAATGATCATTGTGTATTATTTCACTAGTAGACCTGTGAAAGTTAGGTGGTACATATATAGAATATATAGAAATTAGATGTTAATTGTTGTAGATTACAGTAATCATGGAGCACAAATTAAATAAAAAAGTCTCTTGCACAATGCACATGGGTTCAGTGCGGTAGTGCTTCAAAAAAGCTTTTTCTACTGTACTACAAATATGACTGTTCTAAAAATCTATAATATAAAAAAGAAACAAACATGTTATTATTATCCTGTACAAACAAGTGACATGAAAATGCAAAACAGTTAGATTAATACAAGCCAAAGAAGCAACAAAACATACCTACATAATAAAATTAAGTAATAAAAAAAGTTCTGTATAAAGAAATAAAGTCAGGTTATGAAGTGTGTGTAAAGAAAACACATTGAAAAACAGTCCTAGGTTTTCTTGCTTACTTCCCGTCCTGACATGGACATTGTAATGCACAATCGACATGCGACATAAAAAAGCTAGCCAATGCATTCAGAAAAAAACCCCACAAAATGTTAGTTGATGTTAAAAAAAGACTCTTTGGCGTGTTCAGTGCAGCTGTGCTTGCACTTTACTATGATTGATACTATGATAGTTTAATACAGGAATGCCATTTTTCACACGCACCTTGTCTTGCCCCATCATCCTAATTTTCCCCCTGCACTTCAAGTACTTCAAGCACTATTTAGCTGATTAGGACTAAAAATTCCAACCCACAAATTACATGCTCCAGCTTTCAGCAACATGTTCAACTAGCCTTCATTTATAATACCTAAATCAAGCTCGATCTGTAAGCTTATGTAAAACCACGTTCATACTGTAACTGTACTAAATGCTTGTATGTCTAGTTCTGTCTTGTGGTTTAATTTTTGCTCGAGTGGAGATCAGGTGACAGTTCCTCAAGACAAATGGCAGCATGCAATTAGTTGACTGTCACATAAATCTTCACTATATCTCCCTATCTGTGTGTGTATGTGCATGCGAAGAGAGCGTGGAGTGTGTATGCATATAAGTGCACCGCAATTTAACTTGAAATATGACTGTTTTGGCAGAATCTTTGAAAATTAAGCACAAAGTTGAGCTTCTCCAGTCCATTTCTTTCCCATTTATTATCAGCTCTTAAATGTTCGGTAGATATCCATGATGTGTGGGACAAACCCCCGAGCCTTACATTAAGAGATCTTAACCATATCTTTAAAATACTCCAGGCCTGGTGTTCATAAATGATTTGAGAAGCTGTGCTGATCTGGGAGCTATTTGTGTGCCTCGTATGACAGATTAAATGGAGGAAGAACCTGATCCTTAGATTCGTGCCCCTACTGTGAGATTTTTTTTTTTTTATGAACACAGATCCAGAAACACTGTTTATCCCTCCTGCCCTTGCGTTGCCCCTAACATATGCCTCATATCTCTTCAAAGCGATCCAAACGGCCACGTATAAATCAGCGTATCGCTGAGCTGATCAGCAAAGGCAAACTGCCAAAGTCACTTTGGCCTACGGTCCATGTGGGCCCTGGTGGAGCCTACCTGCTCTGAGCTCTTATCTGTCCATCAGCATACTGGGCTGACAGCTCATTGCTCAAGAGCTCATCGGCAACCTGCGTGAACCCTTGTCACAGCTGTGACCCATCAAAACGACTCAGGCTAAACAGCAAGGCCACTGCTCTTCATCAAGGCCCAAGGATTCACACGCCATGTTCAGCTCGCTCCACTCTTGGCCTGCTCATGTGGAAAATTGCTGTTCGAGAGAGTCAGAGAGAAGGGGAAAAGTTATGCCTGGCCCTTCCCCTTTGTCAAAATAATAATTGTGAAGTGTCTAGAGACAACTATCAGGATCCAGGTCACCGCATGAACCTCCCTGCCTCTGCATCCCTCTCTGTCGGCGGTAGATTGCGTAGTTGCTCTCGCGCCGTGCAGCATTCTTGCAAACAAATCAGGCTTTGTGGAAACAATCTACAAACAGAGGAGCATATTTGTTGCTCACCAGGTGCTTATAGAAGGTTGGGGGAGGCCTATATTGTTGTTACTTTAATTAGTTTCATAAGCGTTAGGCTCTGTCCCAGGAAAAACAACCGTATAAGCAGCACACAATTTGGGACCTGAAATCATTCTTGGGTTAATAATGTTGTTAAACCCATGACACACACCCAATTTTAGGAAAAACGCCCAGTGTATAATTTGCGTGGCGTTTAATTTAGAACAAAAGTAATTAGGCAAACAAGTAATGTAATATTCATTACTTCATTACTAGTAAGACATACATGTTTGGAGGGAAACTGCGTTGTTGTTTGTTTCTGATAATAGAAGGTTTGTGAAAAGCCTGAACATTAAAACCAGCTGCCTAATATTGTGTAGGTCCCCTTTGGACCGCCAAAACTTCTGACCTGTTGAGACATGGACTCCTCAAGACCTCTGAAGGTGTGCTGTGGAATCTGGCACCAAGACATCAGTGGCAGATCCTTCACTTCCTGTAAGTTGCCAGCTGGGGCCTCCATGGATCTGACTTGTTTGTCCAGAACATCCCACTGACGCTTGCTCAAATTGAGATCTGGGGAACTTGCTTTCATTTCAGCTCGCGAGACCCTTAGAAAAGGGTTTAGTTTTCCACATTTGCATATACTGAGTAAGATTTCCATTGTTTCTGTGATCTGTTACACAGTATACTATCAGACACAATGTCACTGGATCAGTTTCTATCGTATTCACACTCCGTTTGAGTGCTGATTGATAAATCTCATAAATGTTTTTTTACGATGCCGCTCCATTTGAGACATTACACCCACACACAATGCCATGTCTTGACCTTTGTCATGGTCTCCTTATAGTGGACCTTGGAAATGAAACCCAAAGACCCCTTCAGCTCACATGAGAAGTCATGACCTAGTAGGAAGGAGTGGAGCAAGATTTGGGACATAACCCATGGGAGAGACGTGCTTGCCTGGGCGGCGCGAACTGCGTGGGGCCCTGGGATTGCGTCGGGTCCCCAACGAGCTGCAGATTGATGGGGTGACACGGGAACCGCCGCCTGTTAATGTATCTGTCGAGGCTAAATGCCTCTTTCGGAAAGTGATTTTTACACTGTTGGCAGGGCGCCGGGGTGTTTGTCCTGTCACAGAGAATGTGGATGGCTCATGAGTGAGATAAATCTTTTTCGATGAGATGTTGGTCAGCTTGAGTCTGGCTGACACTTCGGGTTTCTCCCTCAGAGAAGCCAAAAACAGCTCGAGACAAACATCCAGATGGACCAGGCTTGAACAAGTAGGCCTTTTTGGAAAAGTTTCTACGAGACGATTTCTAGCATGATGTAAATAATCTGCCAGGCGACCCCGGTGTTAACCCAGCCATGTCAATTCTCAATGCTTATGGAGACACGTTTCATTTCATGGCCTAAATGTGTTGTTACATGAACACAAAGAACCGTTTATATTAGCCGAATCAATCATTTTTTTTTTTCTTGCAAGGAGAACAGGAAATGTTTACAATGACAGAATGAGGGTGTCATTCATCATTTCAGAGGCTTATTTTTTACACCGTGTGAGGGCTCAGCCAGTGGAAAACACTGCAGTTGCGAACGCCAGCATTTTAATTGTTTCATTTGCATGAATATGTATGAATTATTTGGATAGGGTTGTGTGCAGGTTGCAGGGTCTCTCAGCTTAGCAGAAAACTGGGGCTTGCTAATTAATCTTCCAGTGTATTTATTGTTGTTTCTGAGTGACATAAAAAAAAACATCAAATCCCAAGCACCAAAATCAGCCCATATTCTGAGGTGGAGTTTTGGTTTCCTGTGTGCTTCCTGGACCAGGCGTGAGAGCTCCTGAAGAGAGCACAGGCCTCCCTGGGAGCAGGCTGCATGACTTTGATTAATTTATCTGATAGTTAATAACGTTACATAGCAGTATCTTTGTTTTGTTTTGCTTTGCTTAGCTTTTTTTTTGTAATTACTACAATGAGTGGTTTTGGTAGCGGTACACATTTACTGATAATTAGAATATGAATTTGTAAAGTCTCTCAAATGAAACTTGATGGTTTCATAATAAAAAAAGAAGCAGACGCTTTATTAATATTTCATTTTCATCATTGTGGAGCCTGGCTGCGTTACTGCTTGGTGTGCAGCTGCGCCCTGAGACGCGCGAGCGCGGGAGTGAAATCTTAATGAGGAGAGCTGGCGCGCGCAACACCTCCGATAATTAACACGAGCGCGCGCTGGCAGCAGAGTGACAGATGGTCGCGCGCGCGGTCTGTCTGCCGCGGCTAGATGTGTACGCAGTGTTCCTGATCATGGCGAGAATGTGGAAGCCGGAAGTACAAGCTCCAGTAGCGACTGTGGGGAAAAATCACAGGCTAGCATGCCATCAAAACACTGTTCCTGTTTGTTTTTCCCTCACTCCCGTATTGCCTCAGTGCATCGAGTGCTAAACGCTTTCACTTCGCACAGCTAGCTAGCTGGAGCACGTGCCAGGCAGCGCGTTTGTTAGCTGTTTACACGTCACAACAACTTATGCCTTCAAATTCTGCCCAAATAATTACGACATGAAATATAGGTTATTAGCAACAATTACTACAGTAAAGAACAATGCTCAGGTTTTTTCTCCCAAATATACTCATCGGAGGAGATGAGCATCGCTAGGATAGG
>JANCOA010000020.1:13348138-13361590 GCA_024363135.1 Leptodoras oyakawai | reverse complement strand
CAATGTCTGAACACTACACCTGAGCTCAGTTCTGTAAATTCACGCAAGTAACCAATCACGTCCGATATGCAGCTTTTTAGAGGAGGATGTCGCCTCCCTCTGAGCCGGTGGCTGTTTGAGAAACAAAAATGCCGTTCGTTTTCATGGTGACCGCTCGGGGTACTGTTAAATAAACACCGTTACACAAATTATATGCAGATTGAGTCTGAGAGTAGGATGTCTCTTGTGTCATCGGTGTTCCCTGGTCTGTTAGGACTAGCCAGCTTGCTGACCGTGATAGCAGGAGAACATGTTCTTGACTGCTTATCATGGATACAGCCAGAGGATTTGGAGCAAGACAAAAAAAATGACACTCGGAGGTATCTTAGAGTAACGGCTTATGAGCTATGCCTGCCTTTGCCAAACTTCAGGATCCAAAATGGGTCACAGTCCTGTTTTATAGGGTTGCCAGTTCCCAGATTAAACTGCATAACAACACTACGCTATGTGAATTCATTTTCCTAATTAAAATAGAGCATGAAGATGATCAAAGTGGACAGACATCGCATTACTACACATGCACAGAGCGGCCATCTTGGAAGTCAAGGGGAGTTCAATTTAAACTTCAGACATTTCTACTTCCCCCGTTCCTCCACTTGTCTCTGATGTGAATCCGGCAGTAAATTGCGTTTATTCTATATTGTTTTCATGGTCGAGGAGTCAGTAACGTGTGCGTGTTATGTTTGTATCAGTTACGTGCGTAGGTGTGTCGGTTTCCATGCCGTCCGCGTGTTTGAATAATGTGGTAACGACGAGTGCAAGTTCATAGCGCAAGCTTGTTATGAGGCACTAAGAAATGTTGCAGCGAGTAAACCTGATTATTGCTGTCATGCACTTTTATAATGAAATCAAAGCTAGAAGTTCTGGCAGTTCATGATGTATTTTTCTAGGTACCAGATTTCGCTTTTGGGTCCTGAGATGAAAATGTTTGGGAGTTAACCTTAGAGTTACACACTTGTAAAGTTTAGTAACGTTTAATTCAGAGGTGGCAACATTTATGAACTTTGATCGCCGTGACGATACAGCGGACACCCAAAAACGAAGCTTTTCTGCTTTTTCAGCTGAAGCAGCGTTCAGAGCAAAAGCAGAAAAGGTAACTCTGTGAAGGGGAAAAGACGCGGGACGTGAACTATGCGTTTGTGGCCACCTTATCTGGGTGACCTGTGCACACAGAAGCTGCGGTCTCATGAGCCAAAACAAAGAAAGTGGGCGGGCTTATGGGCTTTCTGGTCAGTAAACAATGGGTGGAGCTGATGATTATTCTGTAGGATAAAAAGTCATTCTCCCACATACATCAGGGTTGGTTCAAAGTATAAATATTCTCTCAGCTTCCTAGGATTTATTTTTCTTTATGTCTATTGATCTGAATTGATGTGTGTGTGTGTGTGTGTGTGTGTGTGTGTGTGTGTGTGTGTGTGTGATTCCCTCAGGCCTCTCTGACCCGCAGTCCCCCAGTGAAAGGCGAGGGGCAAGGCGAGGGTCTCCTCTTCACCTCATACGACCGCACTCTGGTGGTGAAGCAGATCTCCAGCGAGGACGTGGCCGACATGCACAACATCCTGCCCGAATATCACCAGGTGCTCTCAGATCTCTTACTGCGAGGGCTCTACTTCAGATTTCATGAAGTTGAAAGGGGAAATGAAAAGGCTGAGTTTTATCCAGGGTATTGTTTTAATACGTTTCTGAGGAAGGTCAACTTTAAATTGAGCTCTTGCTGAACCTCCTGGGAAAACATTTCTTACTGAAACTTTGCCACATGGCTGCAATCTGCCATCAGAGATTAAGATTAAGATTTGGCAAATACTTAGTGTGCATTGTGAATAGTGTCCCTAAATCCTGAACACGATGACGGTGAATCTGCTCTTATTCTAAGTGGGTGCTCATGTCCTGAAGAATCATTCGTCTGAATTCACTCTTCATCTATTTTTATCCTCTTTCCGGCCTCCGGTAAGGGAAAATAGGGCAGCAGTGTATGGTGAGAGTTACCTTCATAAGCGATCAGTCTCGTACATTTCCATATCGCTTCCTGGATATAGGCAAAGTGCTTCAGCTGTGTACTCCTTACCCTTGTGTTTTGTGATCATACAGCAATCAAGCAGTGTGATTTTGGGAGAGTTTATACCAGCTTTAACATAAGTGACAGGAATTAAAATTTGTTTTGAAAATGTTCAACCTTTTCTCTTTAAATGGGGAAATAAAGTATGTGGCTTTCTTGTAAAGAAAAAATGATTGTTGGCGAACTAGTGTGATGTCAGAGGAGTAAAACGTATTGCGATGTGGCGTTGTATAGAAAAAAAATTCAAATTCGGAGTGATGATGATGATAAAGGCACTTGGTGACCCATCGGACTGCCCCACCACTGATTAGTTTCCTCTTACAGCAAGGCATGTGATAAAGATCCTGATAAAGATGTTAATTTGTGCACTATTTTCCTGTCACACATTTCTACACTTCTGTAGTTATTCCTCAACAAAGAGTTTGGGAAAAGAGTTTACTCTTATTTGGATCACATCTTGTGATGAAAGTGCTAGAGTGAGTCCTGTGTGTAGTACGTTAGCAGGGATATTGTCACCGTATTGCGGTAGATAGTCAGTTGTTTATAAAGGCATGCGAGTGGCTTTTGTCTGTTCCCACTGCAGGAGAATGTTCAGAACAATCAGAGCTGCCGCTTTGCTCCAGGATTTGGAAGCTTTCCGGCTTCTGTGCGCATCCCGAGGACACGATTTCAGGAGTTTGGAATGTGCGTTGCGTCATAAAGCGCTGTTCAAGCTTGCGAGCGGCCTTGAAACGTTTCATTTTGCGCTCCGTCAACATCACGGCTCTGAACGTAACGGCACTCGGTGGGACTCCGTACGCACGTTTTTTATAATGGGTGCGGTTAAATAATGACCAGTTGTTGTTATGCTGTGAAACGGATGAAACTGTGTGTGAAAGTACTGTGTGGTCTGATTGATCAGAATGTATTCATTGATTTTCTGTAACAGCAACTCTGATCGAGTGTTATTGTTTCTATAGTGACAGCTCATACTAGGAATGGCAGCATTTTTGGAAGGAGTCTCCAGTTTCGGTGCTTTGTGTTAAACCATGGGAACGTCTTCAGGGACAGGGCTTTACACTGATACATCACATACTTCTCTCTTGTTAGCTTTGAGAGTAACATAGAGAGAGGCTGGTGAATGAATGAATGTTTATATACTGAAGTACCAGTTAACACTTGGTAGGTCCTCCATGAGATCTTGGAGGGAACGTTGCACAGTCCTCACGCTGATGTTTACGAGGCCCCAGCATTGAACTCTGAAGTTACTTGACTCAGTGTTGTACGCCTATCACGTGAAATGATTCTTGCCAGCCGACACTGCTCACGTTCACCCAGAGTCTTTTTACAGCCACGCTGCTGTCATAAGTTCGAGGTTTTGCCTGAATTCTTGTAGTCTAGGTACACACTTGAAATGCTCATACACGGAAATCCAAACTTTCCTTCTACCTCTGAAATGCTCCAGAAAAATCACAAAATTGAGATAACTTGCCATTTTCACAGTGAGAGAGGGAAAAAAAGCGCTAGAACCTTCCATAGATCTCCATCTCTTAATATCCATCCTGGCGGATGCAACTAATGATATGCACAGCTGGCTTTGCTATACATTTTGCATAGGCTCAGTTTTTCTGCCCCTTCAGCGTAGATGCGATAACAGGAACTAAATTATAATGTAAAAAAAAAAGTTGAAATAAAAAGAAAAATTGGCTAATACCTGTTGCATAAGAGGAATAAAACACTTTAGGATGTGCTGTTACTGTGACATCACACCCAACCCCATTATTGGTTTCCTATAACAGCACACCTGTAAATGTTTTGTTCCTTACATTGTAAATGTAAAACTTTATATTATTACACCACTCGTCAGAACGACAACCGTAATTTTGTCTTTAATATGAAACGTTAGAGAAAAGACTACTATAAATCTGTTGATCTGCGATTGTTTACTCTGCTTCTTCCTGGTCTCTCTGCTTTCCTGCAGCACATAGTGAAGTGTCACGGCAGCACGCTCCTCCCGCAGTTTCTCAGCATGTACCGCGTGAGCGTAGAGAGCGAGGACACCTACCTCATCGTCATGAGGAACATGTTCAGCCACCGGCTCATCGTGCACAGGAAATATGATCTTAAGGTGAGCGGGTTGAGAACCTGCCTCGCAGCACAGCATGCTCTTTTATTTTGGTCACCTTTGTGTCACTTGACGTCCCTTTCAGGAGACGTATAAACTGCGCATGCATATTTAATGTCATTTTTACTCTTGTATCTTTAGAGCTTGTATTATTCCATGTTTTCTATTCTGAATTCCACCTGCATGTTTAACACAGCTGTGCTAGTAATAATATGCCACAAGGGGGTGTTCTGTACAACCAGTCAGATGTGTTGGAGTATTATGATGAGTCTTCACTTTCCATGTGTACTTGGAAAAAAAAAAAAGAAATAAAACGTTCCTACTCATATCGCCGTTCTTGTAATGCAGGGGTCCTTGGTGTCTCGAGAGGCCAGCGATAAAGAAAAGGTATGACGGGAAGATTTTGACAGCCTGACCCCCTTGTATTTTATTTTTTTCCATAAGAAATGTACTTTAGAGTCACACTGTGTTTCTGTTTTCCATCTCCGTGGTAACGGCAGGTGAAAGAGTTACCCACTTTCAAGGACGTAGATTTCAGGAACAACATGCAAAAGGTGTATGTGACGGAGGAGCAGAAAGAGAAGATCCTGGAGAAGCTCAACAGAGATGTTGAGGTACAAGAATTCAAACTGGATTCGGATCCATAAAAATGAGGGTTTTGGCTTCTTCTTCTTCTTCTTCTTCTTTTTTTTTTAGACTAAAACCTAGAACCAGGAAGCAGACAAACTGAATGAAATACCTGAGCAAGCGTAGGCTACTTCAAGCTTTGAAGCTTTGTTATAATAATATAAACACGCAGATTCCCTCCACAGACACAGGAAATATTATCAGTGGTTCATCATAAATCACGGAAGGGGAAATATTTTCAGAGAAAACTGTCTCTCTTTAGTAAAGAGACACTTTAACTGGAAGAATGAGTGGTCTTTTGTAACAAAATGATTAAAATAGATCAACTTAAAAGTATGAAATGGGACGTTAAATAGCAGGATGGATAGATGTTTGGATTTCTTGTTTATTCATACCCAGTGGTGCCATTTGGAGAAGAGTTTAAATGGGAATTTAGTTTATATATATATATATATATATATGATCATATTAGTTCTGGCAAAACTAGTGGGTGATCTCTTGTGAGAACTGAGGTTTTCCCTTGTGCCAGCAAGAAAGAATAAAGTATTGGCACTCAATAAAGTATCTGGCCATGTCTCACTGTTTTTTTTGTTTTGTTTTTTTGTCAGGTCGCTGCATGGTTTGTTGACCGCAGAGTCTAGTCCCTGTGCCATGAAACATTACACCAGATAAATCACCAAGCTATTGCATGTTCTTAGTCAAGCCTGATGTTTAATATGTTCTAAGAAATTACCTGTGCCAAGTCCTTTTTTGACACTTTTTGCATCACGGAAGAGAAAATTATGGCCCGTCCTTTCAGAATGCTTCCCTCCTTTGCCTAGTGTACTCGGCTGTAGTAGCTGTAGTGAAAACCGCCATTGTCAAGTCCAAGGTCATGTCAGGACAGTCTTAATGGGGTCTTTAAAGCAAGATCGAGTTCAAATGAAAATGAGGCCAAGGAAAGTTCAAGATCAGAACCCATCAAAAACCATTTCAAGGCTGGTTCGTACATGCAATGCACGACTGATTTGCTGTTTTGTCGAAAAATTAAGTCTGGATATGAAAGGAAAAGGCAACCCAATTTTGTTTATGTTTATTTTTATAAACTGTGGGTTACGACCAAGAAAAATATTTAGCAGGACCCATGTCTGATACAGATACATGGTACAAGGGCCAATAGAGGAGAGATGTTTTGAGACTGGAGAAACATCTACATTCTTGTGCTCAGCCGGTGGTGTGCTTTCGTGTTTTGAGGGGCGTGGCTTTATAGATCCCATTGGAAAAAGAAAGGTTTTTAGCTTTCTGCTTCAATCCATTTAATTTTAGCCAATCTCTGTCTGTTTGTTTGTGTCCTTTGTGTATTTCGTAGTTCCTGGTCAAGCTGAAGATAATGGACTACAGCCTGCTGCTGGGAATCCACGACGTGGCGCGGGCCGAGCGTGAGGAAGATGAAGCAGAGGAGCCGAGCTGCGAGGACGAAGCTGAGGCAGAGAACGGCGTCAACCCCACCTCGCACGTCGGCTCCTACGGAACGTCACCCGAAGGGATCGCCGGCTACATGAACTCTTTTAAACCCATGGGCCCTGGCGAGTTTGACCCCTACTTGGACGTTTACGCAGTCAAAAGCGCCCCAGGTTAGTTTTCTTTGGAAAGGTGAGAGGAAGCAGTAGCTGTTTTCTTGGAAAGGTTTGGGAAGAGTTGACGAATCATTTAGGAAGTGTGTTTTGCTTCAACTCTTTGGCAAGAACACAAGGTCAAGTGGATAACCGAGGAAGTGCTGATTATATTTTGACCCTGATGGCTCTGATTGGTCGGAGAGAGTTGTACAGTAAGCATGTCGCTTTGTGTCGGGTTTCCAGGCGCCCCGCAGAGGGAGGTGTACTTCATGGGGCTCATAGATGTGTTGACGCAGTACGATACCAAGAAGAAAGCTGCGCATGCAGCCAAGACTGTTAAGCACGGGGTGAGAAATGATACACAAATCCCACATTTATAATGTACTCATTATATTTACAGTATTATTATAATTATTATTATTAGATTGTAAATATTGAAATGAATACAATTTTCTTTTCTTTTTTTTTTTTAGGCTGGTGCAGAAATATCCACAGTTCACCCAGAACAATACGCCAAACGATTCCGCGACTTCATCTCCACTATTTTTGCATAGGCCGACTTCCCGGTCGTCGTTCCACGTCGTTCAGTTCAGTCGTTTCTGATCGTTTTGTATATATTTTACAAAAACTACCACGATTACGTAAGCACACGTATGCAGTGTAAGTAAGAACGAAGCGCAAACGTTCTGATGTAATGTTAACAAAATGACGTGCTTATTTATTTGTGAATAGTCTTAGGCAAGATCGGAACCCATTCTCTAACATCAACACTAATAGAGTACACACGTTTCTGTAAGAAATGTGAACCTGTAGCAGTAAAACCCGCTAAAACGACATCATCCCATGTAAGTGCGCTCCGTTTCTCTTGCCGTACGTCTCTCTTCCTCTCTTTTTTTTCCGAACAGAGGAAAGAGAGCTGCCTTGTTGTTCTCGGCATAACGCGACCCGCCGTTCTGCAGTAACACGCCGCCTTTAGCAGCTCTGCTTCCTTTAAGCCGTGCTAGAGCGTAATTGTTAATAAACGTCATTCTTTAGAATTAGTGTTATGCCTAGAGAAAAGCAATATTTTCCATGTTTATATAAATGTTTGTATAAATGTCTCGAGTATATAGTTCCAAATCTTTGTAGCTCTTTTATGCCGGTTAGATGACAAAACAAAAGATGGAGAGGAAAAAGAAATCATCACAGCTTAGAGAACAGAACTAGGATCGCATGCCTTGTTTCATTTTATTTATATTGCAATTCAGTGTTTGGACCAAATATATTTTTTTGATGATTTTCAGAAACACAGCTTGAGTTTGTTTTTTGTTTTGTTTTTTTAATTAAGAATGAACTTTAATATTTCACACATCGGACATTCTTTTGTGTAGCCTTTTTGCTTCATCGGTCAAGCGTTTATGTTTAATACACACCAGGAAAAACAGCAACCGGGCAATTAAATCGCATTAATTTCCTTAATTAGTGCTGTAACTTGATAAAGTTGTGTGTGAGATAAGTGCACCTCTGGATATAGTGGGGCGGAGGGGGCTCAGGGACAGGATCTGCTTGGCCTCTTCCAGAAGCCTCAAATTGTGCTGACGGGCCATTTCCTGTTGCTCTGACCAAGAAAAAAGAAGACATGGCTGTCCTTAACAATGGATGGAAAAATGCAGGAAGAGGGAATTGTAGAAAAAGCGAGGACCCCACTGCATCATGTAAAATGCTGACGAGCCGCTGCTCGAGGCTGGAACTGAGCGAGGCGGGGTGTAAATCTGGAAATGGTGGGAAGCATAGCCAAGACAAACCTCTACACAAAGCAACGACGATGTAAGGAGCCTGTAAATCTTTGGTCACGCTGAGAGACCGTGTGCAGAAGCATTTTCGTGTGATGTTTTCTGGTCTGATGACAAGACAGTGAGTTGAAATGAAAGTCAAGTTGAGGCATTCTTGTTAAGTAAAGATTAAAACACTTGGCGGTTTGCTGATATGTGCTTCATATCAGACTTCATATCGCACCATCCGGTCATTGGTTAATTCCTGGTAGTACTTACCTTATAATTCTGTAGTTCTACAATTACGGTCTGTAGTCCGTTTGTTTCTTTACATACTTTGGTTGGTTGTCTGATCCACTCACACCAGTACAACACACACTAACACACCACCACCACATCAGTGTCACTGCAGTGCTGAGAATGATCCACCACCCAAATAGTACCTGATCTGTACCTGCTGGTCCTGTGGAGGTCCTGACCATTAGAGAACAGAGTAAAGGGGACTAACAAAGTGCAGCTATATGGTAAGTGGAACTGAGAAAATGGACAATGTGTAGTGAAGTGTAGAGAATAGGAGGTGGTCATAATGTTATGCCTGATCAATGTATAGTTTTTTCTGGTTTGTGTGAAATCGTTAAGAATAATATAAAACCAGCCATCAATCCATTATCTTACCAGCATATTCCTATTCGGAGAGCCGGTGCCCTGCCAGTAGCTTAGAGCGCAAGGCAGGAACCGCCCTGGACAGGGTGCCAATCCATCGTAGGACACACACACACTCACATTCTATGGGCACTTTAGAGACACCAATTAACCTAACATGTACAGGGATTAGACAATGAAACAGAAACACCTGTCATTTTAGAGCACCATAATTTACAGCGTCAATTCATCTTGGGAATGACATCTACAAGTCCTGCACAGTGGTCAGAGGCATTGTAAGCCATTCTTCTTGCAGGATAGTGGCCAGGTCACTACGTGATGCTGGTGGTGGAAAACGTTTCCTGCTATGCTGATATTACCCTGGATACTGTGGCTCTTGATGCATCACAAAGACTTGCTGTCTTGATCACCGATGCGCCAGCAAGACGTGCACCAACAATTTGTCTGTGGGAGGAAACAGGAGTAAACCCACGGGGGAGGACCCATACCACTCCACCTGGGGATTGAACCCATGAATATAAAACCAGCAAAAGTGAAGTGGTCTTGATGGTTGGGTGACAGTGTTGGGGGATGATGAGTAATGAATTGATGCTCCAGTGCTTGGTTTAGGAAAAAGAGGAGAAATCTGCATGAGAATGGGAATTCAACACGGCTTAGTCGTGTAAAGGGCCTTCCCCATCTTCAGTTTATGAAGCATTTAGCATCTGAAAACCTTCATCATCCGTGCCTTCCTACCCTGCATACAAAGAGGTAAGCATCTGTTCTGAAAAATAACACCTTCCTCACAGAGCACTCACGGACACTACACACATTCCATGTTCTACGCTGGCATTTCCCTCTATTGTCTGACTATATGGTTTTCCTTAGTTCTTATATTCCGGAAATCTGAACTGGGGGTTAAAAGACAGCAATTTCCAGTTTGCAGAAATTTGTTTTTACTGCTAACAGGCAATCTTCAAATCCCTAAGCCCAATTTTGATCTGTGTGTAGACAACAAAAAAAAATTCTAATAAAATAATAATAAAAAAAAACCATTAAATGACATTTGATATTACTGAATACATTCACTGGGCACTTTATTAGGAACAACTATACACCTATAAATGTAGACTTCCATAGGAGTAAAATAGAGGATACAAGTAAAATAAAACAATAATAAAAAAAAAAAAGCGTAATAAAATAATTGCATATTCATACTCTCTTTGCATGTTCTCGACAAATGTTAAGAAAGGTTGCCAGATAATATAAAACCACCTGGTAGACCCTCTGACACTGTATCTAATCTCCAATTTGAGATAGCGCAAGACTTCCCTGAGCCAATGACTCCTGATTTTCTTGTCTTGAGAGCAGAAGACCAACATAACAGATTCAACCTTATTAAGAGGGCTGTCTGCTGGAGCCACACCGAACACCAAACACAGCTCTACTGCCTTTCCAAATACTTGTCTTAGAGATGCTCTCGCCAAAGATGATTTGCCAGAATGTGAACAGCTTCGGACAAGTCCAAAACGTGCAGCTGAGAGGCCAGGGCTTGCTTGCATCATTCACTTGTCTAACTTTCATCCAGGGCAGACGATGTACAGTTGCCTTAGACATATTTAAGAGGATATAAGATCTCAATGATTTTGACTGTGGCATAATTGACGGTGCCAGATTGGCCTGTTTGAGTGGTTTTTCATTAGTGCTGATCTGGGATTTTCAACACAATAGTGTCTAGAGTTTACTCAGAAGAGATCAATAAAGAAAAACAGGTCCAGTGAGTGGCAGTTCTGCAGACAGAAACAACTTCTTGATGAGAGAGAGAGTTCAATGAGGAATGGTCAGATTGGTTTGAGCTGACAGAAAGGCTATAGTAACTCAGATAACCACTCGGTACAATAGTGGTCAGCAGAAAAGCATGTCAGATTTGCATCTTGAGCCCGATGGACTACACCAGCAGAAGACCATGTCGGGTTCCACTTCTGTGAGCCAAGAACAGGAAGCTGAGCCTGCAGAGATCAGAGGCACAGGACAGCTGAAGATTAGAAAAACTTGTCTGAGGAATCTTAAATTTATTGCTGAGGCACACAAATGGTAGGGTCAGAATTTGATACCACCATCATGAATCCATGGACCCAACCTGTCTTGTGCCACAGTCCAGGATGTTGGAGGTGATGTAATGGTGTGGGGGATGTTTTCTTAGCACACTTTGGGTCTGTTAATACCCATCAATTCTCCCTTGAATGCCACAGACTATTTGAATATCGGTGCTGACCTTGAGCTACATGATGGCTACTTCCATTGCACCATGTTACAAAGCAAAAGGTAAGGACATGACAGAAGCAGGATGTGTTAGAACGGGAGATTCACAACATGAAAGTGCAACTGAAAAATCAGCAGGAACTGCACTACATAATTACACAATGTCAACATGGACCACCAGCTCAAAGGAATGTTTCCAGCATTGTGTAGAGCGAGGCAGGAACAACCCTAGACAGGGCACCAATCCATCGTAGGGCACACACACACACACACTCGCACACTAGGGCCACTTTAGAGACACTAATCAACCTAACGTGCATGTCTTTGGACCGTGGGAGGAAACCGGAGTAAACCCACACAGACACAGGGAGGACCCAGACCGCTCCACCCAGGGATCGGAAACAGGACCTTCTTGCTGTGAGGCGACGGTGCTACCCACCGAGCCACCGTGACGCCCCATTCATGAACATTCATTCATTCATCTTCTTGGCCGCTTATTCCTTTTCAGGGTCACGGGGAAGCCGGTGCCTAGCTGGCCACATAGGGCACAAGGCAGGAACAACCCTAGACAGGGCGCCAGTCCATCGTAGGCCACATTCATGAACATGTTTTTTTTTATGTATGTATTTCTACAGCTCAGTTTGCATGCTTTTATATTTTCGAAGGATTTCAGAACCCCCAGGAGTCCATGAAACACAGTCAGGAGCTTATGATACTACGTTATCAACATCTTAAACAAACCCCGTATCCAGAAAAGATGGGACACTTTGTAAAATTGCACTAAAAACTAAAAACTGTAATTTGTTAAATCACTTTTATTTAACTGATAAAAAGTAAAAAAGGAAACACAAATTTCAGTGTTTTCACTGACAAATGTAATTGTGTTTTGTAAAAAAGAATAGAATGTCATTCCTGGAACACACTTAAATAAAAGTTGGGACAGCCTTAACACTAAAACTGCTTACAGGTGAAGTGAATATCATTCTCATTTCATTATAATGATGTCTGTCCACGGTTAGGATATATAAGGCATTGAATAACAGTGAGTACTCAGAGTTGATGTGTTGGAAGTGAGAAAAGTGGGCAAAAATAAGGAACTGAGTAGCAGGTTTTCTGGTAAGGTACCCAACAAAAGCAGTCCAAGAAAGGGCAACACGTGAACCAGTGAAGGGTCAGGCAATGCAAGGCTCACAGATGTGTACACTGACTGAAGACTAGCATGTCTAGTCTCATCCCACAGAAGAGCTAATGTAGCACAAATTGCTGAAAAAGTTCATGCTGGCTATGATAGACGGGTGTCAGAATGGGAAGAATGCAAGCTGGTGGAGGTAGTGTGATGCTCTGGGCAGTGTTCTGCTGGGAAACCTTGGGTCCTGACATTCATGTGGATGTTCCTTTGAGATGTACCACCTAACTGAACATTGTTTCAGACTAAGTAGACCTCTTCTCCATCAACGGTATTCCCTAATGGCACTGGCCTTTACAGGATAACACTGCAAAAATTGTTCAGGAATCAATTGAGAAACAGGACAAATGGTTCCAGGTGCTGACTTAGCTTAGAAATTCCCCAGATCTCAATCCAATCAAACATCTATGGAGTGTCCTAGATAAACAAGTCCGATCCATGGAGGACCAACATTTGAAATTACAATATTTAAAGGATCTGCTGCTAACCTCTTGGTGCCAGGTACTACAGCACAAATTCAGAACTCTTGTGGAGTCTGTGCCTTGACAGGTCAGAGCTGTTTAGCAGTAAAAGGGGGACCTATACAATATTAAACAGGTGATTTTAATGTTATGGCTAATAGTGTATATTGGTATTTTGGAGAGACAGAATGGCTTGACTGCGGTCCAGATCTGTCTCCTATTAAAAATGTATGGAGCATCATAAAGAGGAGAATGAGACAACAGCGACCCGGACCACTCAAGTTTTGTATACAGCAAGCATGGGCAAAAATTCCACGTGAAAAACTGCAATAATTAGTATCTTCAATTCCCAAATGATTAAAAAGTATAATTAAAAGAAAAGGTGACCCATCAGTATTTCTCCCATGTCACATGATGAGCTGCCAGTCAGGGAGGGCAAAGCTATCACATGCTTCCTCTGAAACGCGTGACGCAGGCCGCTGCCTCTTTTAGGACTGCTGATCATGCAATGCCCGGGAGCGGCGTAACACACTCAGAGGAAAACCTTCCTGTTCACCTTCTGTATGCATGAGCTCATAGACGCCTGTGACTGTACAGTGTTGCTCTGATTGACATGGGAGAGAGCGTATGCTGCCCCTCCCATCCTGAGAGCACAGCCAGTTTTGCTCTCTGTGCTATAGGCAGCTATAGCATCATCCAGACTCGAACTGGAGGATGATAGGGCGAACA
>JANCOA010000020.1:13296130-13306985 GCA_024363135.1 Leptodoras oyakawai | reverse complement strand
ACAAAGTTCTATCTTTGACTCATCAGTCCACAGAATATTATCCCAAAAGTCTTGTTGGTCATCTAGATGTTTTTTTTAGCAGATGTGAGACGAGTCTTTGTATTCTTTTTGGCCAGCAGTGTTTTGAGTGCATTGCAGTGCTCCCATGGATGCCATTTTTGACCCGTTTCTTTTTTTTAATGTGGAATTGTGTACCTTTTTCCATAAAAAGGTATGCAGTAGAGACCTGCAGGTCTTTAGATGGTTACTGATGGGCTCTGGGTGATATTTTGGTAGGCCGGACCATTGTTCACCACTGTTCAAACGTGTCTCCATTTGTGGATAACATGATCTCACTGTGAGTCCCAGAGCCTCAGCAATGGCTTCCTAACACTTTCCAGACTGGTAGATTTCAGTGACCTTGTTTCACATCAGTGAATCTCTTTAGAACGTGGCATCATGTGCTGCTTTTTGAGACCTTCTGTCCTGCTTCACATTGCAGACAGGTTCTATTTAAGGGATGTTTAGATTAAACAGGTCTGGCACTAATCATGCCTGGGTGTGGCTTCTGAAATGAAACCCAGTATATTTGGTAGCTAAGGGGGCAGTTACATTTTTGCATGTGTGATATAGGTTTTGAATAAATCTTGAAATTCAGCCAAAGGAATAGTCGCTTTAAAAGCTGCATTTTGTGTTTACTAATGTTGCCTTTATCTGAAACAAATGGGACAAATTAGTAAATATAGAAAGAAGAAGGGGGCAAATACTCTGTCACGGCACTGGTTACATATACAACAAGGTCCTTTTACAGATCAGTTTTCTGGTGTCCACATGGCCAACCATTCCAGTCTTCAGTGTTCCTTTAGTACTTAAGTTTTGTAACAAAATGATTATCAATATCATTAACACTATTTGTAAAGTGTTAGTTTTGTAATGTCTACATCTATATTTGTCTATTACTTGTTTAATGTTAAAGGCAGACGTACACTAATATACTTTATTTCACATGACCGAATTCAAAATGTACTAGTCGAGAGCATGTGAGATTGTGAGGAGGGGGCGTGGCTTTCAGAACGCGTCGGCTAATATCAGATCTCAGATGTTTCATAACACGTATGGGAATAAGTTCAGATCTGATAATATAATATAATTAGCTTAAATGTGGCACCGTGATATAAGTGTAATGAATACTGAAATCTGATTGGTCAGCAGGTGCACCAATTTCAGCACAGGCAGATCTGGGTGTAACGTGAGCCATAATATTAATGCACTTGTTCAAATACGTGATTGTTTCTATAGTAACAGCTCATACACACCCGGGGTTATATGGTGGATGCTCCCAAATAACCCAAGACTAATAATAATAATTGGATTTTGAAAATGTGTTAAAAGTAATTCTTCTAACCTTTGATGTGGTGGGGTTTTTTTCCTGTCAGGAGAGATTCAGTTCATTTTTATGGTGGTGTCTCGGTTGTAAGCACTTTCAGTCTCAGTTACACTTTCTAATGTTTTGACAGCCTGCACCTGTGTGTGTGTGTGTGTGTGTGTGTGTGTGTGTCTCACAGCTATATTGTAGTTGAGAACAGGAAGTAGCATGTCTCTTGGATGTTCCACATTTAAAACGCTCAGTATGCCATTCATTAATAAATTAAATATTGTTCTCACTGGCTGTTGTGTGGCACAAACGGAGTAATTCTCTCCAGACCGTGCTGCTCTATCAAAATAACGCACTTCAAAAGGGTAGTCGTATCACACGACCCCAGTTTGCTCGTTTGTTTTTTTTCTTTAGTACTTGAAAGTACATATTAAATGCTGGATTTTACAAACTGATGTATGGCTGCCATTCTTTATGCAAATCCAGTGCCCCGAGGAAGTCTGAGTGTTTTGTTGTAAATAAACATGTTTCAGCGAGGTGTAAGAGGAAAAAGAGAGCCGAAACTAAATGGTGTTTCAGAAGATACTATTACTCAGGGGTGCTTTAAACGATTGGCAGGAAGTAGTCACTATGAAACGCGATGACACTGCACTTTGTTCTGCTTCAAGCCGTCTATCTGTGCCTCTGGGTATTACTGAGTAATTTCCCTTGACTGTTCTGTTCTCCAGTACATGGTCATCCTGTTCATTGTGTTCCTCTTCCAGTTTGGTGTGTCCTGCTCTTGTTTGGCCATGAACCAGGATCAGCAGGTAGGTTTGCTCATTTTCCTACACAAATATAGAAAATACTACACTAAAATAGGTGGACTTGGGGTAAGTGTTAGCTCAGTGGTTAAGACATTGTGATCTAAAGGTCATGAATTCAAATCCTAGCACCACCCTCACCTGCTCAGGTGTATGAATGAGATAAATGTAACTCACTCTGTTTAAGGGTGTCTTTCCAATGCCAGAAATGTAAAGTACTTTTATGCTGATTTGTAATCTTTGAAAGATTTTTCTATCTGCCATGCTTTTTAAGTGATGGCCTGCGTATTACTTATTCATAAATGAGGCTGCTGTTCTATTTAAGGTAAAAATGTATAATTCTCACCAATAATTGCCCTCAAGAACATAACTCTTTAGTTTCCAGCAAGTCTGCCAACACTGAGAGGCTCTACTTTCTTTTCGTGTCTGTTAGTATATTTGAACAAAATAACTGTGTGTGATAGAAATTCTGAAAAAGGTTTGGATTCAGCATGCAAAAATACATAAGCGAGTAATGTTTTTGGATGGGACAAAAATCTGTGTTAAACAGTGTTATTTTATTCATTTTCTACAATACTGTGTCATTAAGTGGTTCTTTTTTTATTCCTTAAAATCTAACTAATTTGAAGACGTCTGCAGAACAAAAATAAGAAAATATATTGTATTACAAAGCCCTGACATTGGAGCCTCCTTCCAGAAATGCAAACTAAATGTGTCTGGGTGTACGTTATTACCAGGGGTATAGTGATCCACTCCAGTCATGATTTGATTCACAATACTGGTTTCAGGATTCATATTTGATTCTATGAATATTTTAAACAAAATTAGAATAAAGAATGCTCACTGAAAAAGCTTATCTTTTATTGAATCATAAATAATGCCAAACAATGTATTTTTGTCTGTATAAAACAAAATAGATGAAAACATTGCTACAACCCAGAGGTTTAATCTAGTCAACAAATTGTACCACAGGTTCATAATATCTTAAAAAAACAATAAAAAAAATTATAAAAGCTCCAAAGGTGGCTCAAATGCCCGGTTTCCACCTCCTCTTTATCAGGCACTGTAAATTGCTGTGGAAATCTACTTGAGAGCTCTTTTTAACAGTTATAAAGGGGTTGTGTAACCATACACATATTCTTATTGGTTGTTGTAGTTGATGATGATGATGATAAGAAGAAGGATTGATTTTTATGTCTGATGTATCAGAGTTGTTGGTGCTTTGCAGGAAAAGTTGCTGAACTCCACTTGGAATATGATGCACAATGAGACCAGGATCGATTTGGAGTTGAAGCTGGACTGCTGTGGCTTGTTCAACAGCACTGCAGACCAGCGTTGGTTCACTAGAGACGTGGAGTTGTGTAAATCTGTAAGAATCCTAGACTATTAATGTATTAATGTATTAAAATCCTAGATAATGTCTATATGAAATTAGGTTCTTTTAAGGGTTATTACAGTTCAATCACATCTAACATAATGTGACCAGTGTTGGCCCATTTTCTTATGAAGGAACTGATGTTCTGATGTTCTGTGCTCCAACAGAGATGTTTACAAACTCACAGTTGCAGGACGTGTGGCGAGAAAATGCTGCAGCATGCCTCAGAGGCCCTGAAGATTCTGGGCGGTGTGGGTCTCTTCTTCAGCTTCACTGAGGTCAGTGGATGTCCTTCCTTATACTCATTGTACATTTACATTTAATCCACACAAAACGGAAATGATAAACTTACAATGGGAAACAACAGCCTTGGCTATTTGTAATGCTTGTTTTCATTTGAGGTTTTTTCATATATCATTCTGACCTCTAGTGGTTCAACCCTGTTCAACATGTAAGCAATACAACATTTATACGCCTAACATTTTATAGTTTAATCCACGAAACAAGTTTACAGATGAATAGAAATTAGATTAATAGATTAGATTAATAGAACAGATGAATAGAAAGCTTGTATTATTTTAACCTAATGTTTGTAGGAATAAACCCCACTCTGCTCCCTTTCTGAGCAAGAGCTGTGTGTGGAGCATGACTGAAGCCTAAAGGAGCAAACGTTCATTAATCTGTGTTTAGATAATCCTGAAATAGCCACACACTCCCTAAATAGCAGCTGACTGCACCTCCTGCTGGATCTGTGAGCCTCATGGCCCAAAATCAAGCAGTATGTGTCTTGCACACACTCTCATTACATTTGATGTTTTTATCCTGCAGTTCTGTGGGCTAGATTCTGTTCAATGCAGTCCAGTTCAAATCTGGTGAAGTACAATCTCATGAAGTACAACTGAAGTACAATCTCATGAAGCTCAAAAATCCAAATATCTCCATCCCCTGCAAAGCCACACACTGAAAAAAGAACACTACAATATCTAAATGTTTGTGCAGTTGAGAAATTAACTGTCAACTGTTAAAGTATAAATCAGGCCAAAATGGTTCATTTGGTTTGTTTGCTTTCAGACTGCATATAAAGGTAAATGAACCTTTGCCAACTGCTACATAAGTGATTATATATATATATATATATATATAATTATATGAATTAGTCAAGCATTTTGTCTCAGTCCAACTTTCCAGAGCACATCACATTTTCTGCAGATCTACAGTTCTGGGCTTTGCCTCAGTTTGGTTTGGTTTCTTCCTGCAATTGAACCCCACTAGAGTTCGGTTCGAGCTGAAGCAAGATCACCTCAGTCAGATTATCTGGGATTGGTTGTTTCAGTCCACACCTGAGTGTGATTTACTTTTTTTTTATGTTCTCACCTGCCTAAAGATCTGCAACAAGGGCCAAAAACATGTCATAAATGAACATAAGTGAAAGCACCATAAATCTGGTCATGCTGACTCCAAGGACCGTCATCTGGCACTGCCGTCCCTGCACAACAAGCAGTCTCGGTCCAGTCTTCCTTTTTGCGTTTCCAAAATGGCACACAAGCTACCAAATGCTATCAGAGTAGGAGTGTCCCTGTCTAGCTTTAAATAAGTCTCTTGAAGCTGACAGCACCCCTTTCATCTAAACAAATGCACTTCTGCACTACTGGTTTACACTGTTTACATTGTTCAACTGCACTACCCTTACCTTATTTTTATATTCTATCTATCTATCTATCTATCCATCTATCCATCTATCCATCTATCCATCCACCTACCTACCTACCTACCCTCTATCTATCTATCTATCTATCTATCTATCTATCTATCTATCTATCTATCTATCTATCTATCTATCTGTCTACCCATCTATCTGTCTACCCACCTAACCATCTATCTGTCTATCCTTGTACTTGATTAGATGTAGTACTTGGTGCTTGCTTCATGGTCTCCTTCAAGTCCTGAAGCTTAAGCGTGTTCCTAACTTGCAGGTCACTTTGAATAAAAGTGTAAATGTATCTTTTTTATATATATATATATATATATTTTTTTTTTTCTCATTTTCCAGATTTTAGGCGTTTGGTTGGCAATGCGTTACAGGAACCAGAAAGACCCGCGGGCAAACCCCAGCGCTTTCTTATAGTCTCCCGGCCTCCTTCCTGTCCCACAGTGCAGCAGCGTAGACGAGCGGTTCCTCTTCCCTTTGCCCACCCGGAGGCACTCAGGCATTCAGCATGGACCTCAGACTGAACGCTGACTTGCTGCTCTCTATGGCACCGAGAGCTAACGAGCCCATTTCAAGCAAATTCTTTCTAGAATCTGGTCATTGCTTTCCTTCCATAGTGAGAGCAAAAGCTGGACGTCTCATGAATGATAGGATGATGTTTGGTATTTATGACCTACATCATGACCCTTCCCATCCTTGATTTGAGAACAAGTGTCCTGGACAGAGATTCGGCATTGATACGTGCATGCTCATAGCCGTTACTACAGCTGCTCCACTCACCTGTACCACCCGGCACCAGTACTCCACCCGGCAGACCCTCAGTCCTTCTTGTGCTCCGTATAGCATTACCATTGTGGGCTTTCCATGTAAGTGAAGCAGGTTAGTACGTAGATTCTTCTGTGAGCTGGTCAACGTGTGACCTTCTTCTGTGCCACACGGCCACCTTTGTTTCCTGACGTTTCTTGCTGATGTGCGTTGTTACAGATGTGCGATGTGAGAGTGCTAGCTAAGGAATTAGGGTTTTTCGTTCATTATGATGTGTAACTGAGCCATGCAGACGCCGACAGACTGCGGCGCTGACGTCGTGTAAATACGTGCGTCTCCGTGACAGGGTTGCTTTGCTCGTACGTACGCGTTTTGTTTGCTTCTCACCGAGGTACAACCCGCACTAGAACATTAACCCTTTTGTGTTTCTTGGTATTACTCTGAGATACTGTGTTTTTGTAATATAGTGAATTACAGTCTGGCTTTTTTTTTTGTGCTATAACCCGTGAGCAGAGTTCTTCCAGTACCATCACTTTAATCCAGGTGTCTTATCTTATTCGCCTCTTACGTCAGTGTTAGCATGCGTCATTTTTTCACAATTCTTTTTTTTTTTTTTTAAATAAGTTCTCAATGATGCTTGTTTGTCAAATACCTGTTAGTTGTACACCTTTTTCTGCTGTTATTTTCTCTCACTTTCACTTTCAAGCCTCTGCCACAAGATGGCATACAAATTTCTAAATTGGCGACTGAGGCGCCGCTGTCTGAGTTCTGCTTACTGTTGTTTTTTGTTTAATTTTTGCCAAACCGTATCTACTTCACACTTTCATTTTTGCACCATGTCTGCTTTTGCATTTAAAAGTATTAAGGCCGTTCAGGTTTGTAAGTTATTTGTTCTAAATAATTAATACGTCTTACTTTCTCTCTTTTTTTTTTTGTTAAATCATCTTTCAGTCTTCTAAGTCTTTTTCTGTCCTGGTTCAGTCTCGGTTGTAATTTTTGGTGCACCTGCACACGGCTTTGTTTTCAGATCATTAGGATGCACTGACATTTTTCCACATTGCATATGAATATTATTGTGTACATGTACTAATGATCATTAGAGTACTAGTATTGTGGCTGTTTTGCCAAAATATTCAGAATGTTTGTTTCTGTGGCCATTTATTTTCTCCTCTCGTTATTTAATTTATTGCCTTTAAATGAGCAGACCTTGTTCTCTTTCATTATTCTTTCAGCTCTGTATGCACCTGCAGCCTTTCCCCTGGATGTTCCTTGTACTTTTGAACATGATTTTCTTTTTCCAATTAAAACATCTTGATGCAAAATTTGGAAAACTGCCATGTGCCTCATTTTAAAGGGAAGAACTATTGGTCTACTCTTTTTTTTTTTTTTTGTACAGAGCTGCCAGTAAACGGATCCGCTCGTGTGATCTGTAAAGTGCTTTGGCCCAACCGATGAGCAGCAATATTCATGTATCCACAGCTTGTAAGAAATCAAACTGATTTGATTATGTGAAAGAATTAACAGGGTTTCAGATGCATTACACACGTTTCCCCAACTTAAGTCATTTAAGACTTTTCATATCATGTTGTTTTAGTTTTAATTCACCACAACTCTGTTCTGATTCAAATCGCAGGTTAATATTAATGTGCTTGTTCAGTTAGGTTAGTGGTAATAACACTTAAACAGATTTACAAAAAGGTTTAATCATTGATGTGACGTGCAAGGTAACGGGTAAAGCTGTAAAGAACCATTTTTGCCATTTTTTTTGGTAAAATTATATGAAGCATCCATCCATCACCCACCCATGTACCCACCCATCTGCCTACCCACCCATCTGCCTAACCACCCATCTGCCTAACCACCCTTCTGCCTACCCACCCATGTACCCACCCATCTGCCTAACCACCCATCTGTCTAACCATCTATCTGTCTACCCACCTAACCATCTGTCTACCCACCTAACCATGTATCTATTGCCCACCCACCTATCTACCCACCTATCTATATATCTATCTATCCATCTATCCATCTACCCTTCTAACCATCTATCTATCTATCTATCTATCTATCTATCTATCTATCCACCTACCCATCCATCCATCTCTAATGGATGTAGGAAATCCAGAGAAAGGTCTGCTGAATCTTATTTAATCTTTTTAGCTGTATGTGCTCCATGTTTCTTCACTAGGCCCAAAATCTCTGTACTACTACCTCCACTTTAATCTGAAAAAATGTATCTGTGAGTTATTCATGTTTTTTTATGTCATGCTTGATTGCAGATATGGTAAACCAGTGTTTGTAGTAAAGCCCCTGGGTGTTTGGAACGTGTTGAATTTCCAGTCTGCAGAAGCATGGATGTATCTGTAAAATGGACTCCCTTCCCCTGTAGTGTGTTGGGCTTTTTGCCAGGCTTTACCCCCTGCCGTGTCTGTGTGTACCTGTATGCTCAGGCTTGGTTTAGCTGCAAAACTTCACAGCTACCACCTCTCCAAAGGCAGACCGAGCTGACGGCGTATGAAGTCTGTGAAAAGAAAGAGTGTTAAGTGCAAGTTCCAGCTTACAACTTAGAAAAGTGTGAACTGCAAGTGAGGAGAATTTGGAGAAACATGGAGAAGTGAGAGGTGATGTGAGAAATCTAAAGAGAAGGCACATGGTCATGAATATGTATGTAACCCTTTTTTTTGTTTTCTTGTAATTTCACAGTTTATATTTACCAGCTCTGTAAAGTCCACCATTCTTTACTGGGATAAATGCCTCTGGCGCGTATAGAGTCTCTCCACGGAAGCTTTATGGCACATAAAAAGGTGATCAAGCTACATTTTTTTGATGAGTATTTTTGGAGTGCTTGTCCCTAGTTCTTGTCCTCCATCATGACTGTGTACCTGCTGCTGGGGCGTCATAAGGACACTCAGGACAGAGATGCAGCTGATTAAGATTCTGCTTGCGTAGTCAGCCCAACAAACCGGAAGAGTAATTTCTCCTGCTAGTTTACAAAGACAAGTGGGTCAATAGCACTGTAAGCAATTAGACTGACCGGATCTATGCTGTTTGTGCAAATGAAGACAAAGCAGGCTGGCTTTCTTAAAGGAAGGACTAATGAACTTGTGCTGCCTTTCCTTGGAGATGGACCTATGAGTTACAGTCAGCTGAAAGAAATTTCAGTGGTTTGTTTAAAGAAGTAGCAGCTAGAACCAATAAAGCAAGCTAGTTCCTGGTATCACTGACTTTCTAAGAGCAATAACCAATTGTTTCCTCACAAAGAAACCATAAAGGTGAGTGAGTATCTGAGATCTACATGGCCAAGAGCTTGTTGGTTGCTTCCACCAGTGTGTATATAAAGTGATAGACATCTATGGAAGCTTCTAGAGCTGTTTCCGCCATGGGAATGGCAGGTTATCACGGTTTTGCAATTTTCAACACGGTTTAGTTGCTGGTGCTGGTGAGATGGGTCATAGCATTTCGGAGGTAGAAGCAAAGTTTGGATTTTCACATATGAGCATTTCAAGGGTTAGGTATTACCGTGACTACAAGAATTCTGCCAAAACCACGAACTTATGACAGCAGCGTGGCCGTAAAAGGACTCGGTGTGAACGTGAGCAGCGTCGGCTGGCAAGAATCGTTTCATGTGATAGGTGTGTAACTGCCTCAAGTAACATTGGAATTCAATGCTGGGGCCTCAACACACATCAGCATGAGGACTGTGCAATGTTCCCTCCAAGATCCTGTGGGGGACCCACCAAGTACTAACTGCTGTACCAGTTCTTTTGGTACTTCAGTGTATACATTCAAACAAATCAGCCAACTGAGTCAATTGATCGATAAGCAATGCTTAAACACAGTTATTTTTGTGCATAAAGCACGTATTTTTGTTATATATTGTATCAGTAAATTATCTTCAGTAAGCACTTTATCATGGTTGGGGACAAAATGGATCCAGAGCCAGTCCTGGGAACACTGGAGGTGTGGTGGGAATACACCAGGTATGAGTTGTCCATCCATGGCATATCGTCGGAATGCATGCAAGTGTGGCACTTTAGTATAGCCAATTTTTGGGAGGTGGGCCATTAACCCAGGCTCAGGGTAGAGCCCAATTTTATATTGTCTAATGTCCCATTTTTACAATTTGACTGAAATGCCATGTACTGCATTAGCATTTTATGGTAATTTACAGAATAGACCCCACATTTATATGGGATTTGGCATCTGTACAAACAGAAATGGACATTCTTGGCCTATTAGCATATACATTCTTACAGAAGTGACTTCTTTGAGGGTTGTTTTGAATGGTTATAGCTTCCCAATGAAGTGCGACTAATGTAGATTTCTACATTGAAAAACAAACCAAAGAACATAATTAAGGGTTTAATGTTCTTGTTCTTGTAAAGTTATGTAGATGAAGTTGTCTATGCTCACACCATCACACTGTCTCCACCAAAACTATCGGTGCATAGCGTTCTCTGCATCGTCTTCACACTGCGTCGCCTTCACACTTCACATATGCAGAATCCAGACTCATCGCTGAACATAACGTTCCTCCACATTTTCAGATTCCAGTGCACATGTTGCAGACACAACGGGCCTGACGGTGAAGGGCAGTCATGGCAGGCCTCCTGGCAACCCAATGAAAACGGAGATACCTGATTGCCTGCACCTGGGGGTACCAGAAGCTCAAAACAATAGCAACAGCAAAATAAGCTGTGTGGCAATGGCAGAGAAGATTTGGCACATTTTTCATTGGCGCAACCTCAGCATATTCTCAGCTCTACTGCTCATCCCACAAATGCATATTCCTTACAAATGTGGCACCATTCAAAAGGGAAATTAACAGGCTTTCCAATGGTATAAGATTT
>JANCOA010000020.1:13179727-13189806 GCA_024363135.1 Leptodoras oyakawai | reverse complement strand
AAATATTGCAATGCACACAACATTATGGGTGACATACCAGAGTTCAAAAGAGGACAAATTGTTGGTGCACGTCTTGACCAAGACAGCAAGTCTTTGTGATGTATCAAGAGCCACGGTATCCAGGGTTACTATAGAGGGTAACTATAAGAAGAACGGCTTCAAATCCCTCTGACCGCTGTGCAGGATTTGTATATGTCATTCCCAAGATGAATTGACGCTGTATTGTGGTCTAAAATGACAGGTGTTTCAGTTTCATTGTCTAACCCCTGTATATAGACCTCAAACTAAAGCCCTGGTCCAAACAGTGGGCTGACAAGAACAGCATCATAGCTCTTATTTGATTGGCTGTGTTTAATGCTGTGGAACATCCTCAAAACAAGCTACTGCTCTCCCTTACATATTACATTTTTCTCTTTTGATGTTACTAAGAAACAACAAGTTGTTGAAGAGGACTCAGTGCCTGTTACAAAGTGTTAAACTGTCACCTTACAGAAAGGCCCATCATATCAGTAATTATGTTTTGCCTTGTTTAAGTAAGTTGTCTCATGGACGTTCAGCACCATTAAAAGTAACTCTATACAGATTTAAAAAAGTACGTGTTTAATCGTGTAAAATTTAATCGTTGGCAAATCGCTCTGGTTGAAAGAGCAATAAAACATGTCAAGATGTGCTGGTATTGGAAAATAATCATCTTTGTAGTGGTGATAAACCATCATGTTGATTATTTTCCTCTAACAGCATGTCCATGAGTGTTTTCTTGCTTACTTATAGCTGGCTTTACAATGACACCTGCATCAAAAAGTGGGTTTTAGAACCATTTTGAAGTGCCGGTTCATTTTCCAGAAGGAAGCATGCATGTGATCAGACCAAAATCCGCCAAAGGGCGCACCAGACCCAGAGTGACAGAAGCCTGCACTGCAAATGATGATCTACATGAGAGGCGTCCATTTCCCCCCCACCCTCCTGCTCATCCTCCACACCCTCCACCCACGCCCAGCCACAGGTTCGACTCGTCTCCATCCCCTCGCACTTTCTTCAGGCACAATAGTCCATGTGAAGCAGCTGAGAAAGTCCTCAACATCCAGGCGCTGTCTCTAAACAAATACAAAGTCCTCCCGTCTATTGAGAAGAGATCAGATGAAGAGGCGTCCAGCGCAGACACCAAGAAAAAGCCCTCGGGTTCTAGGCTCCATGCTCGTCATGTCTTCCAGAGCGAACAGGACACAGAGAAGGCGTCTAGCGGGGCGGTCAGGATGACGTCTGGGTGCCCGGAGGCTGAGACAGGGGTTCTGCTTGCTCTCCGGACTCCGTGCGGTCAGAGGCTGACGTGCCAGTTCCAACCCACAGACACACTCCGGGACGTCGTTGCTACAGCTGAGGACAAATCCGGACATCGGTATGAACATGCTCTCATCGAGACCATGGAGGTTCCTCGGAGGAGCTTCACCAATCTGAACATGACTCTCTCTCAGTGTGGCATCATTAATAAATCAGTCTTATGCATCAGCCTCAAAGACAGTCCTTAACATTTCAAAATGGCTTTGTCTTTTATAAGAAATAGTGGAGAATATTAGTGTTATGCAACAATTTGAACATCTTTTATTGTTTAAAACAGGATCACGTCTAGCTTTCGGTTATTGATTAAAACGGATTCAAATTTTAATAGGCTTTCTCCTATTTGTGCAACATGCTTCAAGTGGGATTTTCCCAAATAGTATTTCCTTTTTTTAAAACTTGAATACTAATCCTTTAATATATGAATTAATGTGATCTTCAATAATGTCTGAGATTTATTTTTATACATTTTTATATATTTTTTTTAGTTTAAACATTTTTTATTGACTTGTTGGTTTATTTTCACTTTTTTTCCGTACCATATTTTTTTGGAATTTGTCTTTAAAACGCTTAACAGTACACACACACAAAAAAAAGAACGATTTTACAATTAAACAGTCCACAATCTGTAAAAAACATTACACAAAATGTAAAAAAAAAAAAACCCCAAAACAACAGGGTTGTTACTCTTGCACTTTACACTTCCTAAATTAGGTCTGATGGAGGTAATACAAAGCTCCCAAATCCAAAAACACTAATCAGTGGCACATTGTCATACAGTACAAGAGAAAAAAAAAACTTTGGGATGTGCTCTTTATTTTTCTATAACATCTACCCCTAAGTACCCCTATTACTTAAAAAAAAGTGATCGATGTTAGATTTATCTGATACAATGCAGAAATCATCCAATTAACATAGAAAAAACGGACTGTAATAATCCGCCATCTCTGTGATTATGTAAAAATGAAAAGGTTCCACCGGGCTTGTTGATGTTTTATTGAAGGTATCAGTAAACAACTCTGAATCCAGCAGAACAGAAAAATACAACTTCTGCAAATGCACAGCCAATCTGTAACCACGTTCACCTGAATCTGAACACAGCATTCACAAAGCAAACCAAAGTGCGTACTTATTCAAGTAACAAAGCAAAAAATATTAAATCAAGCTTTCCTTCTTCTTAAAGAAATCACACAAATCGCACAAACTATCCCCAATCATCCAGGAATATGTCAGCAAAACACACAAACAAAAACGTTTCAGAAAAATCATTGTATGATTCAGCAGCCCCGGTTCTTAGACCCCCAATTTTTTTATACATACATTTTACTCCTCTTGTCATTTCAAAGGAGAAACATCTCACCCAACCAGATGAGATTTAACAGTCGTTCCATTGTGCAGTAGTAATATTATATACACTCTTTAGGAATGTCTTGTTTTCAGGAAGGAATGTTTTACATTCTTCAAATACTGATCCTCAAAATGTCAGTCAGAGTGCAACTCTAGTTTCACTTTGGTAAGATTAATACCAGCTTTGGTAGTTTCGGTACCCATGTGCTTTCCACAGCACATCAAAATCTGTCTAGTACTTTAAGAGACACCAAATGGTGTTCATGTCACAGTGGAGAACAACAGAACATGTGGCATTTAAATCAGTCCTGCCAAAAAAAACCCAACTCTCATTAATTAATTATATTAAGCATTTGTCACTGACCTGTTCCTGAAAACAGAAAGTGCATCAACCAAAAATACCAACCTCAAACATATTAATTATCAGCTAAGTATAACTTTTTTTTGGCAAAGTTTAAAGTAAACAACATTTTGTTAAAGGTAAGGCAATGTGTAAAAGTAAACATGTCACTAACTCAAAGTAAACAATTATAAATTCAAGAGCGATAACTCAGATGAGGTAACACAATGTAATGTTAGTGTTATGTTATGTAGTGCATTTACTCTTCTTCTTCTTCCCCTCAATGTGCAATCTTTTCAATTTCATCAAGGTCCTCTGTTTCCAGCTTCACTATTTTCTTATCTACAAAAGACAAATAATCATTCAAGTTGAAAACGTAACTTTTAGTTAGGAAATGAGAAGTTCCCGACTTACTGAAGTGTTCCTCGATGGCTCTGAGCACGGCCATGTTCTGCTCGCTGTCCACCATGTTGATGGCCAGGCCTCGCTTGCCGAAACGTCCCGTCCTGCCGATCCTGTGCAGGTAGGTCTCGTTGTCCGGGTTGCCGTCTTTGTCCAGGGGGAGGTCAAAGTTGATCACTATGGAAACCTGCTCTACATCGATACCTGCTGAACACAAATCCTTATTCATTTTTATTCACCATGTAGAATATCTGAATTTTGAATGGACAAATGATATAAATATCCATACTGAACAGTAGATCTAATGTACATCCTAGCCACCATAGTTCTAACAATTCCTAACAAGCATCATATAAATATGTTAATGAAATCTTTTCTAATGAACACTAAAGGGAAGTGTTCTTGTTAACGGTGTAGTTAATACAGAGAATCGCTTTTTTTTTTTTTCCCCCAAACGTTTTTCAAATTTAGTACAGTGTCTCATTTCCTGCACTTCCCTATACAGTGTTCTATTCAGAACAGACAACTTGAGTGATGGGGAGCGATTTATTTATACCACAGTGTGGCTGAATTCTTGAACCCGATTGATCCGAAGGTGTTGATTAACGTTCTGTAACAGCAGCTCAGACAGTAGCTCCAATCATTATCATTCATTATTTCTATAGACATTATCATTTCTGTAGCTAATAACAGCTAATTCACAAGAGTTTACATCATGGATGCATCACAATCTAAAAGTGATACAAAAAACTGTTGTTATTTAACTATGGTTTCTGCAATTTGATATGTCAGCTCTGTGTAACAGTAAGTTTTCTCCCACAGGAGATTTTTCAGGACAGAGAATTTAGTACTTTCTGTTTTCCTTCACATCAGGACAAGCTGCATTTCTTAGTCTTATTAAGTTCTCATTAAGAGAATGAAAAAAAGACATGCTGGAGAGGGGATGACTGTTTCGTGGAAGCTGTAAAAATAAACCGAATATATAGGACGTGTCTTTCTTTAATGAATTATTAAAAAGTTGGAATTGGTGGCAGATTGGAAAGCACTTTGAAAAGCAAAACAAAGATTACATAATATTTACTCAAGTTAATGAAAATGCTTTAATGTGTAAACATTTCGCAAATACTCGCCTCTGGCACACACATTAGTGGTTATCAACACTTTCTCTTTGCCTTCTCTGAAGCGCTGAATGATGGATGCTCTGAGTTCAACTTCCAATTCTCCGCTCAGCAGCGCCACCTGGTGCCCCTCTGTTGTCATCCTCCCGACCAGCCAGGCTGCAGTCCTGCGAGTCTGTCACAGGAACACGTAAGGGTGGCACATGTGACCATCTTTAATGTAAACATTTTAACATCTTTAATACATCAAAGTTATTGATTTTATTATCTGATTAATAGCTCATACATGACAAAAGATCATGGCTTGTGCGATTGTGATTGCTCCGTAGATGTTACACAGTGAATCAAACTTGTCCTGTTTGTTTCTGCAGAGCACATAATACTGCTTGATGGTGTCCAGGGTCTCCTCCTCTCGCTTCAGTCGGATGATGTTGGGATCAGGGATGATGCGTTCAGCAAACTGCCACACCGAGTCCTCAAAGGTTGCAGAGAACAGCAGCATCTGGCAGTCTCTGGGCAGCTTCCTGCCAACACAGAAACAGATCACATGCGTCAGTGACCATCTTCTATTATACAAATGTACTAAGCTGTGCTTCTGTTGGTTACGTTCTTCCCTCACCTCTGGATGCGTATGCTCTGGTCTTGGTGACCCTGCATCGCAATCATGACATCGGCTTCGTCCAGTACAAATACCCGAATCTTCTTAGGGTCTATCACCTTTTTTTTGGTTAACCAGTCAGACATGGTACCTGGGGTACCAATCACGATCTGCTCCTGGATTTTAAGTCCTCCCTCCACTAAGGAACAGCACAGGATGTTACATACACTTGCACTAAATTCTATTATGCAAATCAGTCACTACAGACTGGTGGGATGTGGCTACTTGTGCTTGTTTAGGCCACTTACTTCTATTGCCTCGAACGGCGTATGCAAGTTTCACCTCAGGGTAGACCTTGCCCATCTGCTCAACGACTTTTCCTGTTTGTAAGGCGAGTTCATATGTTGGAGAGAGGCACAGACACTACAGGGGGAGACAATGCAACACCAAAATGTACAATTTACTCATTTGCACAGTATACATGTACTGATATCCCCATTTTTAAAGGCCAGTTCTCTCATCCCTCATGCAATGTCTGAACACCACCATCTGCACCAATGTCCCTCTCTTTACATGCACCTCTCATTATCTAGTAATTGACAGGCAAAGAGGAATGTTCAACAACCAAAGCAGAGCAGATCCAATTACTATTGAACACCTAGCACTGGCTGGTTGTTTCACCACCTTGATTCCACCTTTTAATCTGATTATAAGGAACATGCTTAAACAGATTTCGGACATGGAAGCAACTAAGCTTTATTGACACACTAAACATCGCAAATTTAATTTCGATTTCCAGAGTACTGGGTCAGCTGGACTGGTTAAAACTGTCAGCAATGGAGAATTGGAGTCAGCGGTACCATACAAAGACTGTAAACAAGATTTAAGGCATTCTCTGAAATTTACTGTAAGTCTATCATTGGAGATTCAAATGATAAGTTATGACTGAAACTGGATGTGTTGTAGGAAAATAATAAACAAGGGCTAATCATTGTCATGAAGTGGAGTTATCGTTACCGCAGCACATCAATAACATCATGTCTAGTGGTTTATTGCTCTTCTACCACAGCTATCTGCTAATCCTAATGACATTTTTAATGAAACATGTACCTTAGCTGTTTATAGATAAATCAATGTCATTGTGTCATACTTATAGTTCCAGTACAAAGTCAAGGAGGACGTACTGTCTCATATCAATCATGGGAGCCTGTGAGCGCATGTGTACTGAAACGGGCCTGAGTGCTTTCCTTTGAGTGCGTTACACAGCCCCCTGACGTTACATATGTTAAAAAGATGTGGTCCGCTGGCTTCACGTGCCTCGGAGGATGCATGTGACAGCCTTCCCCCTCCCTGTTTGGTAGCTGTTATATGACAGTGGAGATAGATGCCTGATGGGTGAGAACTGGGCATAAGTGAATTAGAGAGAAAAATCAGGGAAAAGGCCATTGTGTACATTATGATACGTTTCCACAATCACTGTTACCGCAATCACGAGTCAGTTCACCTGTGATACTAACTTGCCCTGCATGTTTAGTTTTTACGCTACAACGTTGGTAGTGAGTGACTAGATTTCCAGTTTGGTTGACAACATAGAGGGGAAATATCAGTTCACCATCACTGTGATAAACTCTGTTTTAATTTTAAAACCACTGACCTTGAGAAGTTGATATAACGAGATTAATCGAGTACCTCTTTCATTACTCAGCTGTCTCTGACATCACTGATGTGCCTGTCTCACTCAGGCAAGAAAGTTGCCTAAAATGCTGGCAAATGTGTTTCTAGTTGTTGCTGAAAATAGCAACTACTGCACAATTCTGTGTTTAACTATGATTTCTGTTTTACTTAATGAATTCTGTGATTCCATCAGCATTTTCCGTTTGGAGCTACTGTAGAGAAAAAAATGAATGAATCCTAGTCCTTGTTTAATCAGTATACTGGGTAAACTGGGTAATGCTAATGGTTATGACACTGATATTAGAATGAGCAAAATACTATTAACCTTGCAGTCTCATAGGAAATTAATTTCTTCTGCACGGTTTGACCAATCACAATTAAGGATTCAGTAGTGTGGTGTAAGGACATACACAAACGCTCCTGCTCACCTGCGTCCACTTGTTTGCTGGGTTGACGTGGCTCAGCATGGCCAGTACAAAGGCGGCGGTTTTCCCCGTGCCAGACTGAGACTGAGCGATCAGGTTCTGAGTTCTGCAACCACACAGAACACACATATTGGGCAAATAGAGGAATAGTAGAGCATTATTTTATGTACAAGTATCACCATAGTACAATGATTTCCGAGCTTAGAAACATTTAATTGGCTTTAGGTCTGATGTGCAAACTTTTTGTGAATAAATAGCGTACCAGGAAGTCTGTCTCTCTTTCCCGGTCTGCTCTTCCTATCCTCCAAAGCTGATACCCACCCCCACCCCTGTCCTTTCGTTCGTTCTATCATTACTCAAGTGGGTGTCTCGGGTCAGTGTTATGCTCTGTGCATCATAATGAAATGCCTTTAGGTAAATAGATTGCTCAGATGCGTAGGTAGAAACAGTGTGCTCACGGTTCTGCCAGCATCATCGGTAGCGCGGTCTCCTGGATTTTTGAAGGTCTGTTGAAGCCCATTCCATACACACCCTGCAGCAGCTGAGATTTACTAAGAACACAGCCAGTGTGAATTCATGAGAAACACACCCAACGAGCTAATAATATACAAATAATTATACAACTGAGACAATCAATTATATTCCCATGCAGTCATACAATCATATAATCACATAAACGAAGTCTGTCCGCAAAGTAATGAGAATGTAATTCCCATGCTCCTTAGGGCTTACGCATGGGGATGGTGGTTCAAGGTCAGGTTCAAGGCCAATTTCCTGAACAGAGTGATTACAGGAGATTAATCATGGGTGCTCGAGTATGATCCTGAAACAAAAAGACAAAGTGCTGAATCTTACATGACCTCACCCAAAGAAACCTTGAAATAAAAAATTCTCATTACTTTCTGGACAGCTGTCATATTAAAAATTCATATGGCTTATTTGGCTTGTTTTCCAGACACTGTGAGTGTCTGTACTAAAGACTAATGAATACATTATTCTGAATAAACAGATAGTACATGCTAAAATAAAAATACAAACATGAGACACACTGCTTGTTTGTTGATCATCAGTGGTTTGATTTGGGAGACAGTCTCACACAGTCAGATTAGATAACATTAGAGAGTTTGCCAGAAACGTCCACAGGGCATCTGACTGAGACCAACTGTGAACTCCAGTGAAGTAGCTGTAGAAAGTTTTGTTTTGCAGATTAGTCATTATATATGCATTTATATTTATGCCATTACTAGTTATGAGAATGAAAATAATAATCTGTTCTCTGTGTGTAATTCTAAATACAGATACTGAGCAAGAACTGGTGTGTTACAATACCAGTTATTACAGAGGAACCTCGGGTAAAGTGTATTTACTTACAGGCGAAGCTCTTCAAACGTCTTGACTGAGTAGAGTGGTGAATTCGGGTCTCTCTGAAGCACCTCCACCTGGTTTGTGTTGTTGACCAGGCTGTTCCTGATTAATTTATTAAGAAGAGACTGTGCAGCTCTGTCCTCTAGAACACAAAATCCACATCGGCTTTATTAAATAAAACCACGTGAATGTGACTTCATGCACAGACGTACACCTTATAAGCCAGGGCAATCAGATTTAGATCTTACATCATGTTACACTTAGAACCCTGAACAAATGATTGAGCAGTAAAGTCAGGTATTCTGTGAAATAATTTATTTTCCTGTTCCATATTTTACAACACAGTGCTGGTGATTTTCTATAAAAGCCACTCTGAATAGTTCTGGCTGCAATAGGTTTACATTAATGTGCACATTTTAGTTTCTTTTTTTTTTTTGCTGCTCCACATAATCTAAGACTGATGAATGGATTTATGTTGTTATTTGACAAAAGAATAATCATTTATATAATATAAGGAGACTTTAACATTTATGGAAGGATTCTCCATATTTTGTTCTTATTAACTTTATGAGAAGCTGTTGAGGGAACAAAAGCGTGGTCGTGAGTGCTCTAACACAAATTCCACATCACTTCATACACATGCTGTGTATTAGGGATACATAAGTGTCATGATATAATATTCCTGCCATATTGCTTATCCATAGCTTAATGTGCCTGAGCATCCTACCAGTTATAAAGTGATCACCATTCTTTATTTAAAAAAAAAAAGAATGACTTTAATGCTTCTCTCCACACTTCATAGGTCAGAAAATCAATATGTCAAATATGTAATGTTGGGAATTACGTGTCACATGATGATCTTTGTCAGTTATCTGTATAAATCTGACACAATAATAAAGCTTTGCAAATACCAGGGATTTGTCTGTGGTAAAATTGGGGTGGGCGAAGGGAAAGCACTCACCTTTTTCTTCTTCGTCTGATTTATCACCATCTGTTGGTTCTGAATATGGAAATATACACACACACACACACACACACAAACAAGTTCACAACTACCTTTCATTAACAACATAAAACTCCTGTGTGTGTGAGTGTGTGTGTGTGTGTGTGTGTGTGTGTGTGTGTGTGTGCTATACACAATTACCTTTCGTTTCAGCTCTGGGGATGACTCTCATCCTTTCTCTAATCCGCAGCACTTCAAGCTGTTCAGCACAAACAACACACAGGGCAATATCAGTCTAGACATTCAGCTGATTACTGTGCATCTAACACTGACCTGGGAAATATATCACCTAAAGAACAAAAAAACAGTTATGGGGGTGTCTAATATGTAGTTCATAATATATAGTATATATAATATATAGAATGGGCGGCACGGTGGTGCAGTGGATAGCGCTTTCGCCTCACAGCAAGAAGGACCCGGGTTCGATCCCCGGGTGGGGCGACCTGGGAAATTTCTGTGTGGAGTTTGCATG
>JANCOA010000020.1:12926434-12939485 GCA_024363135.1 Leptodoras oyakawai | reverse complement strand
ACATCTGATATGTGTTCTGTGTTCTATTGTGAATAAAATATGGGCTTATGAGATTTGCAAATCATTCCATTCTGTTTATATTTACATTTTACACAAAATGTGAATGTGCACAGAGGGATTTTGCAAACCATTTATAAACACTGATTAAGTTTTGTCTTGGACTATAAGGATGATTCATGTAATGATATCATGTAGAAGTTGTATGTAGAAAACACAGGCAAGGACTTGTACTGTGTAAAACAGATACACACACACACACACACACACACACACACACACACACACACACACACACACACACACACACACCTTGAGACAGAGTTCATCCTCAGATTCAGGAACGAAATCATACAGAGCTCGACCAGTCGGCCCTTCTCCTGCACACACTGAATGCAACACAACAGCCACCATTAACAACCTTATTTTCCTAATAAAATAACATCATTTTAATAAAAATGGAATAAAACATGTTGCTGGAACATAATCAACAATAAGGACAAATGAAAAATTACTAAATTAATTACTAATTAATAAAGTTGATAGTTTTCCAATAACAGCATGTCCTGTAGTGTTTACTCCTCTTATATCACAGCAATTTGCCAGCAATTACAATTTTATTGATGCTGTTCCAAACAATTCAAGTCCCTGCATAAGCAGTTGCTATGGAAACAATCATGAATTCAAAAGAGTGCACTGATACAAGTCTGTGAATTGTCTTGCCTTGTAACAGCTGCTGCAGTAGAAAATGAAAAAATCACCAACATCTGACCAATCAAGATTTGAGAATTAGTCCAAGCTGTGATGTATTGTATGGAAAAACATGATTACATACCAGGTGGCTCAGGTGTCGATTTCCTTGGTGCACTTTCCTCAACAAGCTGGACAAAATTCAAAGGGAAGTTCCCTGTGCGTCCATTAAGGCTACCACGCGCCCACTCCTCATTTACATATTCTATTAACGTGATGACATCGCTGTCACGAAATGTCAGCTCGCCATCTTCACCATCGAATGCAAAGCGGGCTGTGTATCTGAGGAAAGAAGGAAGAACAGACAGAGAAGGAGAAGGAAGTAAGGGGGAGACGGAGAGACATGGGTTAGAAAGACCATCATGTTTGTCACTGAGAATGTCTGAAATAGAAGAAACCTTAAAACCTGACACTGGTGGTTGTCTCAGGCTGTTGCTCTTCTATCTGTGGCTCTTTCTTCAGCTGCAGACTCTTCTGAGAGACTGGTGTCTCTGTTGGTCCTGCCGTGTCATCAAGAACAACAAGAAGCTTCTCTTTCTGCAGAAAGATGAGAATAGGCTTTCACATAGCCCAGATCTACAATGTGTCTTTGTGTGTGTCTGAGGTAATTACCTGAAGGTAGGATTCTTCAGGATCAATGCTACGGGGATCTACTTCAGTGTTTCCTTGAGGGATTTTGCTCTGCAACACACACACACACACACTCAATGATGCACAGACCTGAAAATTCTGATCATATTGTTCAAAATCCCACAAACTTCCTTAATTCCTGTTTGAATAAAAAATATATACATACATACATACTAATATTGCATTGCCATAGACGGTTTTCAATAAATTTGCAACAAAATTAAAAATTTTAAAATCAAGCCATATAACAACGGTCCAAAGTGCACAGGCCCAATAATAAAAAGTAAACCTTTGCAAGTGGATCTACAGAGGTGACTTAGAAAATATTCTGACAGACATGGACAGCGTTCTCCAGCTTTTTTAAAAGCAAGCCTTACTGTGTACTCTCTGTAGAGAGGATGCCCAGGCTTTGGTCTGGGTGGCAGTGGTGGCCCTCGCTTTACTCCCCTGTAACCCGAGTGCTGATTGGCTGTAGCAGGAGTCAGGGAGGAACCTGCTGATTTGCTCGACTTGACTGGAGGAGGACGCAAAGGAAGCAGCCTAGGCTCACTGGCTCTATAAAAATAAACAGTATAAGAATCTATAACGGGCTTATAACGGCATGAAAGACAAGACGGAGGGAGTAGGAATGGTTTAAATCTTGAGCTGAAAAGTAAACATGACTGCTTACTTAATAATAACTGTCAGTATGTACAAATATGTTTATCTCAAATCCACAAACACAATCAAATAAAAAGAAAAAAGAAAAAAGGGTTTTCTGGACTTACTGATGTGGTGATGGGCTAGATTTGCTAACATTTACAGCACTGATGGCGTCCTGAAAAAACACACACACACACACACACACACAGCACCACTTTATCATACACATACAGATTACAGAATTGCTAGTCATCAGTTAGATGTACAGTTGATGAGCAGAACTCATGTCATCCTAACCGCCTTTTAGGGTGTGTTCAAAATTGTAGTTTGCTTCCCTTAATAATGATATAGTGTTACATTTCAGTCCTGGTTTGCTTAGCATTCACACTTAAATTTACAACCAAACCAAAATGTTATTTTTCAAAAGTGACATACTGTACATTATACTGCATTGTACATACAGTATATATGTAATGACGTACATTTTGCCAGCCAGTCATCTGAACAATGCACCTCTCCGGGCTTAATGCACTTATCAGGGTTGTGTACTTGGTGGTATTTTTGCCACAGCGAACAGGCGGTAACATGGATAAAGGAGTCAAAACAGCACTAAAAGATTTTTAAATTTGGGTCAATAAGTCGAACGGAGGTGAGGTGCTCCTACTGCAATACGATGCTCAAATACCACAGATCATTCAGTAGTTTCAAATGCCATTTGAGAAATAAGCATCCATTTGTGAGCCTACAGGAGAGTTCCAGTTCTTCCGAAGCAGCTGTGCGTATTGGTCCTAGTGTCCTTCAGCCAAGTACTAAATCCAGGTGTGTCACAGTGGCCGGTACTGGTAAATGTCAGTCCATTTTGCCATCTCAAATGTCCATGGACAAGAAAACGCTGCCATGGACAGCAACCAGCAAGTCATAAAGAAGAGCCTGCTGGAAGTCGACACTTCGGGTTCAGATGATGACGATGACAATGGAAGTACACCTTGTAGAGGTGCAGCGTATGATGAAGCTCTGTGATATATGGCAGAACCACAAGTTGTTGTCACCGCAGGCCTACTTGAGTGGTGGAATGGGCGTTCCGTTAGCTTCCCATAGCTGTCAGTAGTCACCACAAAGTACCTTGGCACTCCAGGTACGACAGTCCCGTGTGAGAGACTCTTTGCTGTGGCTGGTGACATTGTGAGCAAGAAGCGGGCTTCTCTATGGCCCCAAAATTGTCAACAAACTCATTTGTATATCAGACTGGCTGAGAAAATAAGAGTTGCTTAAATCAGCGGTTCTCAAACTGGGGTCCGGGGCCCCCCAGGGGGCCGCAAGAGGGCACTAGGGGGGCCGCAGAAAAGCAGTGTTTTTTTTGTTTTTTTTAATAAAATTTAAACAGCATTCTCCAGCAGAATTTTGGGCCAGCATTGGTAATGAATACAAGGAACTAACACTTCAGGCCATGAGTGTACAAGAACATATCTTTGCAAGACTATTTTTATTTATTAATTTTTTTATGTTTTTTTTATAATTCATTAATTTTTTATTTCTATTTCTTGATTTATTTCTATATTGTAAAAACACCAAATCTAATCAATATGTCAAACGAGTGAATAATGAGTCAACATTCAACAGTCATTTCTCTTAAAATAGACCAGTGATAAATGTCAATGACATTTTCAATGGCCCTACGATGCCTACCTGCATCTACGACGCAAAGCAAAATGTGTTAAAACCACAATTAAAAAAGCGTAATCATGCGATTAACGGAAATTAAAAATGTTAATGTGACAGCTCTAATAAAAACATATATAAGGTTCACCAATGAACTAACTTTAGGTAATCTCCACAAAATTACAAGTGATTATTTAGGGAGTTTGCATTTATAGGAAAATAATCAATGACAGGGTGATGTGATTTGTCCCAATATCAAGTGAAGTTTATGTTACCACCTCAAAGTTGATTCATTTCCAACAGCAGCATGTGCTGAAGTGTTTTAGTCCAGTTTTTTTTACTTATTAAAGAGCATTCCTGTTTTAGAACCATTTGTAGTTAAACTTAAGGTTGTGGAAAGCCAAAAATCCAAAAATCACCATCAAAAGTGTTAGATGCTCAAGAACAACAAAAAAAATCTATTTAAATTACTAGAATTCAGTGGCTCTGAAAAACAAAACCCAAGAACTGAAAAAGTAAAAACTACATAAAAATACATACCCATGTTGTCAGACATGTACTGCATTATTATTTACCTGTGTAGGAGTGTGTACAGGAGTGTGTGTTGGGGGTGGAGGTCTCCTCTGAGATGGGGGCTTTGCTGGACCTGAGCACATTAAACACATGGATGAGGATTTTGTGAGTCAAATTCAGTCCAAAAGACAAACAGGCCAGCCTGTATGAGTGCAGCCCAGACAAGGAGGAAATGGATATTACTGTGAAAACAAAACCCAGCATTCCAACCCCTTTTCACTGACACCTGTTCCATGACTTTTCAAGGACCCTTAATGAAGATTCCAGGACCTCTGACCACCTACAGTTACACAAAATTGCTTAAGTTACTACACAGGCTGGGCCTAATGTATATTAACAACAGCCTTGTCCATTGCTTTTCTAATGACCTGGTTAGAAAAGTGACTGACCTTTTAGTTTATTGCTCCAGTTTTGCATTGTCCATCTGAATATTGTATAGTTTGTTTTACAGTATTGTATATTTGTAGTATAGTCATGTATTTGAGTAAAAAGCTTTTGGTCGTTTCTCAGTACATGGAAATGTGTGCAATACATGGCTTTTATACATAAGATGCATTAGATCTCGAGTGCACCATTAACATTATAAGCAAAAGAAACAAACAAAAAAACACATTCTTACATTTTCCCCCATCTCTGCTGGAGGATGTGATTGCTGTAGGCTTCCCAGAAGCAGCTGTCGTTGAGTCCTGATCTCCTGAACTTATCCTTCCAGAGGGGTTAAAAGGCACTTCTGCAGGTTGAGCTGCATCTTCCCGGGTGGCAACTCCAGATCTGCGTGCAGCTAGCGGAGGTCTGGGGGGTAGACGGGGTTGAGCAAGCTCAGATTTCTCTTCTGAGGAACCCTGCTGCTGGGACATGGACGATTTTTTCAACAGGGGTCTGGGAGCAGGAACTGGATGAACTAATGACTTGGTTTGTTCTTCAGAAGTTCTGGTATCCTCAACACTTGGTTTTGGAGCAATGGGTGGTTTGGGATTCTGGGTTCTTGGTCGTGGTTCTGGTCTTGTTATGGTTTCCAAAGTTTCAGATGCAACTGTGGAAATGAAGCAGCATTGAGAAGTGGCACTTTCCTCTTCTTCGCTCTTCTCACTTTGGTCACTTTCATCATGTTGGTCACTTTGTTTATCACAACCGAAGACATCCAACAAGTCCTGTAGATACTTATTAGATGCAACGTCTAAAGAAGTTTGAGTAACACCAGCAAAAACACTGTCTGTGCCATCGTCTTTAAGGCGCACCAAGGTCTGAACTTTGACCTCTCTTGTTATTGGTTGATCCTGCAGCTCCTCTTTAATCACCGACTGCACTACAGCTTTGGAGCGAGGGCGTGGCCTGGGACGTGCTGAAACCTCCTGTTTCCCTGGGGCCTGTGATTGAGAATTGTTGGAAATGTGGGAAATGTCAGCAGTGATAGGAGTCAAGGGCTCCAGTGCAGGAGTAAAGTCAGTCTGAACTCCACACTGCCCGCCACTAGGAGGGTGTGTTGGAGTGTTTGTGGAACAAGATAGATCAGGCTCATCAAGTTCGATCAAAGAGCGTGTGTGCGGGAGTACTGGCTCGGCAGGTTTAGGAGTGAGCGGGAGGGAAGGGCGAGGTGGTTTTGGGGGCCGGCGCACTGGAACAAACAAAGGGGGGAAAAAAAAAAAAAAAAAAAACAAGAAACAGAACCATGTCTGGTTAGAGGAAGATTTCAGACAAAAATAAACACAATGTGTCCCAGTTTAGCATCATGCATCCTGTACACTATTCAGACTGACTTGCTTTGTATGGTTTCCAACACTCTGTAATGATGTTATCTCTAAATACGGGCATACGCTGATCAGCCATGACATTAAAACTTCTGACAGGTGAAGTCAATAACTGATTATTTCATTAAACATTATGGCAGCTGCCAAGGGGTGGTATATATTAGGCAGCAGGTGAAGCATCTTGAAGTCGATGTGTTAGAAACAGGGAAAATGGGCAACTGTGAAGATCTGAATGACTTTAACAAGGGCTGAATTGTGATGGCAAGACGACGGGTCAGAGCCTTTGCAAAACAGCAGGTTCTGTGGGTTGTTCCCAGTATGTAGTCTTTAGTACCTACCAAAAGTGGTCCAAGGAAGGACAAACAGTGAACCGGTGACATGGAGAAGATGGCACCAGGGTATACTATGGGAAGAAGGAAATCCAGCAGAAGCAGCGTGTTGCTTTGGGCAATGTTCTGCTGGGAAACCTTGGGTCCTGGCATTCATGTGGATGTTATTTTGACACGCAACACCTACCTAAATATTTTCACAAACAATATTTGTCCATTCTCTAATGGCAGTGACCTCTTTCAGCAGAATGATGCTCCCTGTCACACTGCAAAAAATGTTCAGGGAGGAACATGACAAAGGGCTCAGTGTGTTAACTAGGCCTCTCCAAATTCCCTAGATCTCAATCCGATTGAGCGTCTGTGGGATGTGCTGGACAAACAAGTCAGTTCCATGGAGACCCTAGCTCACAACTTACAGGACTTAAATTATCTGCTGCCAATGTCCTGGTGCCAGATACCACAGCACACCTTCAGAGGACTTTAGGCATGCATGTCTCAACAGGTCAAAGCTGTTTTGGTTGCACAAGGGGGACCTACACAATATTAGACATGTGGTTTTAATGTTATGTCTGATTAGTGTAACTCCAACAGCTCCAATACCTTATGTAAGAGGTGTGTCCTAATATTTCTAATGTGCAGCTTTTTTTTTTATTAAACTTAGGTACCAAAGGCAATTCTGAGCAAAATAATCTTTTAAATAGCATTATATAAAGTGTGTAAAAACTCAGCCTTCCCTTACTCCTTAGCAAAATTAGTCATGTACCTCCAGTACAAAAGCTTCCAAGATTTGCATGTTTCCATATAAAGATTTGTGACAGCAGGGAAAGCAGTTTTATGGATAGAGATATATAAAACCACTGTAACCTTTGTGGAGTGACTGTTTGCATTCAGAGAATCATGGAAAGTGCATGTGTAATGCCATTGTGCACCAGCTTCTCGTTTACAGATGTTCCTGTACAGTGACATGCCATGCATCCAGAAAATTCTGTCCTTAGCCACAGAGTTTGTCATAATATATAATTAATAAAAAGCAGCAAAAGAATGAACCTAGTTTCTACCATTTTACAAACCTGCATGCATAAATGTGATGTATGGAATTGTTCAATCGACAAACTTGCAATTATGAGCCCATGAATCCAACAAGCCAAGTAAAATCGGAATTTAATGCTGGGGCCTCAATAAACATCAGCGTGAGGACTGTGCAATGGTCCCTCCAAGAACCCGTGGGAGACCTGCCAAGTATTAAATGCTATACCAGTTTTTCTGGTACTTCTGGTACTTACTTATAAATTATTTTACTATTTTAACTGCTGAATTGAAACTTTGCCCTTTGTGATTAAAAGGGGACCATGAGAAGGTAAACACATTACACATGTACCTGTGGTAATGTTAAAACATAAATGGCCAATCAAAAGTCACTCCCATGGGTGCATGTTAATCTCCATATTTATGCGAGACACCACCTTAAGTTACAGTGAGGAGTTTCCGAGACGCCTTTTCTTTATACCACCCATATTCCCAAGGGAAGTCCTTCCTTCACAAGGGATTAGATAATTACCCCAAATATTTCTGTTTGTTAATAGATTGTGAGTGTAATGGACCAGCAAATGATAGAGTATGAGGGTGGAGCTTGTCCAAATAGAGTTGTAGACAGAAATATCTTTGAGTTCTTTACTACCACTGCAGCTAGCCATGGGTGGAAACATGGTGGCGGTGAAGAGGCTGATATCCCGGTGGTGCAGCAGCCTGTGACCGCGAATGAGCCGTGGGCTTCAGGCAGAGCCATCACCCTCATAGCTCTGTTTGTAGCGAAACAGTAGTTACTTGGATGTAACTCCAGTTCGATGAGTATGTATATTTTGCTTTTGATTGAAGAGTTACAGAAATTGTTTCAGCTATGAAAAGCATGGTAATATCTCTACATATGGGAAAGCTGGTATATCGTCTAGCATGTGTACTGAAATGAAGTAATCGTCAGCTGTAGGTTAGCTTTTGAAAGACTTTTCTGTGGGCCGAGTTTTAATGAATCTTAACTGTGGGTCATGCACACTTGTTTCCGTCTAGGACTTACTCGAGGGTCTGGTACAGATCTCCGTCTCAGCAGTCTCTGGGTCGGTCTGTGTGGCGATGGTTGCAGTATGACGAGAAGCGGACGATGAAGAGGATGGTGCTAATGAGGAGGAAGGTGATGATGACGAGGATGAAGACGACGCAGAGGAAGTCTGGGTATTCTGCTCCTGACTTTTTTCTCGAATTACTTGTTCATATGATGGTGGGGGAAGCTGGGGAAAGAAAATCAGGCACACTGAACTGACCAATTTGCAAGTGAAATCGAATCCAACCCTGCTATGGCAGTGTTTAGTCAGTGTTGTACTGTTTATTATTTTCAAGTATTACAGTTTTCCTTACCTGTACTGTAAGAGAACTATTCCAAGATGGCTGAGCAGGGGGCGGTGCAGGGGGAAATGCCCCGGATGCCCCTGGAAACCAAGAGTTTGTGGCCAAGGGTTCAGCTGCAAGGATGGTGATCTCTGGACGTCTGTGTCGTAAAACAGCATAAAATATAATAACCCTAAGCCTAAACAGTATAAAATATCACATCACAGCTTTAATACCAGATCATTATATACCACAGTGCTGTTGAAAGCAGAACGTGTTGACTAAGAGTAAAGCTAAGACAGGAAGCTCCACATAAACATCTGTAATCATGAGTCATACTATACACTGAAGTACCAGAAAAACTGGTATAGCAGTTAACACTGGGTAAATGTTTATTGAGGACCCAGCATTGAATTCCGATGTTACTTGAGGCAGTGTTAGACGCCCATCACCTGAAACAATTCCTGCCAGCCGACACTGGTCACGTTCACCCAGAGTCTTTTTATGGCCACGCTGCTGTCATAAGTTTGAGGTTTTGCCAGAATTCTTGCAGTCACAGTACACCACTGAAATGCTCATTTGTAAAAATCCAAACTTTGCTATGACCCATCTCACAAGCTTCAACTATTAAATAACTTATAATAACTTGCCATTCTCACTGTGGAAAGAAGCTACAACAGATATCTAAAGCTTTGTATGCATGCTGCCGGATGCAACCAAAAGGTGGTGTTGCTATGTATTTCGCAGAGGCTCACGTCAGTGTGTGCTTTCTATTAGGTGACATTTATATAACAGTCTCCAGTGTCAGTGCTTTACTAACACTAAGAAGCAAAGCTGTATCCAAATTTTGCAGCACGGGAAAATCCAGACTGGGTTTTTTTTTTTGGTTTAATCATTTCTAGAAACAGTGAAGGCATAAACAGATGAAAAACAACACACATCTTTCATTTAACTGTCAGCTATAGTTTAAGAGAAGGTGGTGCTGGTATAGGAAAAGAATTAACTCTGGGTTGGCTCCATCACTGATGATTTCCCTACAGCAGCGTGCCCTTACATACTGTTTAGGTTAACAAATCATTTCATCATGTACTCGTTCCAAAACTGGATTACTAACAAAATAAAAACAACTAAAAAAATTATTCCTGCATAAACACAATACAATCCTGTGCTTAGATCTGTCAATCTAAAGAAAATAAAAAAACTGTTTCCTCACTCACCGCCTCTCTCGGTTCTGGTCGGTCGGAGCAGCCGCTCTGTTGGACGCTGAAAAATGTCAGAGTGAAAAAAAAAACACATCAGAAAAAAATTACTTCAGGCATCATGAACAGTAGAAAGCGAGGCTTACTCACTCCTTTTTATCACAGCTCTGATTGACGAGAGTGCGCCTTGACTGCTGGAACAGAAAGAAAAAGTTTTTTTTCCATCATCTCTATAGCTTACTTCAAACCATGAGCAAAATAACTCTCGCTTCCAGCTGTGACTCAACTGCTCACTGAGAACGTGTTTCCTAGCAGTAACGTAGGTTTATGCTGAGCAATGGGAAAAATATTTCCATCAAAAAGTGACCAACCACACCAACATTCCCCATCCAACACAGACATTCTACTGCTGTCTGCTGGATTCTCATGCTCTGAGTAACACAGAGTGCTGCTGGATTCTCAGTTCTGATTGGTTAAAAAAAAATAGCAGTGATTAAACTTCTAGAACCGAGGCACTGTTTATCATTGATTTTAAAACACTGTGCAGCTGATGATACAGTGAGACTTTCTATAAGATGAGGTATGTTGAGCATTTTTACGAGGAGCCCTCAGGCTCATTTAGAGGTTGAAATGAAACTTTACGTTTTCCTCCATGGGAAAGTCTTCAGTATGGAGGACGGGCTTTCCAGTTTCTTAGTAACATGACAGGCTGATTTTTTTTTTAAATAACCGTTTGGTTGAATGGCTGTTTGTACATGACGGTGAGTCAAAAATGATCTGCTCTCCAGTTATATTAAAACATCTGTTGCCTTATCGCTGCTTTTTGTATGAGGTCGCCGTCTCCCCAGTAACTGCTGTGCAGGTTTGAACGTGTTACGTCAGTTTATTTGTGACTGCGGTGTGAGAAGCCATGGCTGCCTCACTTGTGCTTTGTAAGAAAGAAGAGCAGCGTACACTAATTGGCTTTTTGTGTTCGGATGTGCGCGAATGGATAGAGAAGTCGAAGGAAGTCCGCGCAAGTCACAGGAGCCCTACGAGGACGAAGATTCACGTCCGACGTAAAGGTGAAAAGAGCGGTCAATCCGTGGCTCGCAGCTCAGCCTAGAAGACTTTTTGATGAAGGAATTCGAAAGCTCTCAGATGGTCAAAGTGTATTGAAAAGCAGGGAGGAAAGATGATTAAAAGAAATTCTGCAGGCATCATTTTTGACTCACCCACGTAGCTGTTACAACATGAACGAGTTATAAGAGAATCTAACTCGTTTCATGCATGTTACGCAACAGTAAATGTAACTACAGATGCATTAAAAAAGGAACATATTGTCCTTTCATGAATAAGAAAATGTATTGGCAAATATCAAGACAAGATAAGTTCTCCCAGCTCTGCTATTGCGCAAAACTAAACAACCGCTGGACCTCCACCAAACCTCCTCTCCTGGCTGATCAAATGAGCAGATTTTTTTCTTAACATTTCCATCTGTTCCATTTTAATTTGTGTCACTGAGACTATGAGACAAGACTACAGCTCCCTGTAACAAACCTCAATGCTTACAATCCTTGTGCATTATGTAATCTCACACACGCAAGTGCTTTTCTCAGACAAATAACACTTCTTTCCCCAGTCTGTGTGCTTACACACCTGCTCAGCACGGCCATAAAGCCACACACACACACACACACACACAAAACAAGTATCCCTTGCCAATACACAACTGGTACCTTGTTTTTCTTGACCCAAATCAGCAAGTATTTCCAGCAGACAAGGTCAAAGAAAGACGTTCTACCATTTCAGCCTAAAATGTCCCCTTTTAGATCCTACGTAAGAGCCAGGCACTCAAACCAGGGGCTTTTTAAGGCAACAAAAAGCTGTGGAGTTTGCTGTGAAGGCAACAAAAAGCTGTGGAGTTTGCTGTGAAGGCAACAATAAGCTGTGAAGAGGGAAATGCTGCACACATACTTTCAAAATCAACTCAGTGCAGTAAGTATAGCAAAAACGCTCCCCCCTCTTACCTGGACTGGCGTTGTTCAGGCTTGTTCCTGTCTGCTCGCTCTGAAACACAAGTGCACAAACACACGCACACGTCAAAACCGCTATCCAAGTCAGAGATCATGCTCTCGACAACATGTTATGGACACTAAGGAAAACATGACAACACTGATGACGTGACATGACGATCATGACACAGATTACAGTCGTAGCTCTGTGGTTAAGACCTTGGAGTAATGATCAGAAGGCCATGAGTTGAAATCCCAGCCCCAATGCTGGGCCCTTGAGCTTAACCCTCGACTGCTCAGTTGTATAAATGAGATAGCTGTATGTCACCCTGGATAAAGATGTCTGCCAAATGCCATAATTGTAAATTACACGTAACCAAAAATCAAAAGGAAACCGGAAATAAACGACACTATGACAAAAACATCCACGCGCTGTACCTTACTTAGGCCCAAGCACTTTGGCAGTAAGCACGACTCACCTACTATTAGCCAGAAATAGCCAGGATCAAATGTACTGAACTGTAAACAAATAAAAACATGAATAAAACCCAGCTGAATGAGTTTGGTGGATACGGTGCATGCTCTCTTTCCCTGGATCAACTCCAAACTACCGAAGCAGAAATTAAGACGAACCATAGAAACTCCACCACTGTATTTTACAACACAACTGTGTGTGTGTGTGTGTGTGCGTGTGTGTGTGTTTCCCAGAATCAGGGCATGTCACTGACTTATTCAACTGGCAGCCCATATAAAACTGTTGTCTCGGTTCCATGACTACAAAACGTTTGTTAATAAATGTCATCAGCGTGGCTTTGCAACAGGTCCAGCGTTACAGTTACAATTCTCACAGTGTCAGAGAAGTCAGAGACTTTTATTAGCGACATTTCAATTCAGTTCAATTCTCGCCACCTCACTGCAACCCAACTGGGAATCTTTTGTGTGTACATTTAATATGTATCTATTATCTGGGGAAGCACATGCAGTGCACCTTTTACCTGCTTTTAGAATAAAAGCTTTAAAGATGCACGAGAACATGCATGCATCTTAAGTGATTTAGAAAAATATACTGTACTGTTGGGCGGCACGGTGGCGCAGTGGATAGCACCGTCGCCTCACAGCAAGAAGGACCCGGGTTCGATCCCCGGGTGGGG
>JANCOA010000020.1:12750904-12762781 GCA_024363135.1 Leptodoras oyakawai | reverse complement strand
CAGCGCGACACTGTCCAGTCACGGGCGTCTGTGAGCTCATGCATACAAGAGGTGGGCGGGAGCGCTCTCCTCCAAGCACGCTACACCGCTCCCAAAGGTTGCATGAGCCGCAGTTCGAAAAGAGGCGGCGGCTTGCATCACGTGTATCTGAGGAAGCACGCAAAGTCTTCGCCCTCCCTGACTGGCAGTTCATCGTGACAAGGTGGGAATAACACTGACAGGTGGGAATTGGAGACGACTAAATTAGGGAGAAAATCGGGGAAAAAAAAAAAATAATAATAAAAAAATGAAAGAATTCAGTTTTTTTAAGAAGTTAAAAGTTACAAATTCTGTGGAGAGTGAAAGTTACTAAGTGATCAAGAGCAATTTTTTCCCCTAAACTAGTTTTTCTGTTTGGGGTAATTTTAGCATATCCACTAAGGAGTCAGCAGATTACAGAAAAACTATAATGCCGACTGTCATGAAACTTGGTGGCAGTGTGTAGCGTGGGTCAAGGAACTTGTTACATTTTGGAGAGGATCAGAGTCGTGGCATGGATCCACATATTACGTTTTTGGGATCAGGCACAAACGAACCAAGTTTGTCCCGCATACATGATCCCATCACCAATAACTTTAGTGGCCTTGCCTGAGTCCTGCACTCATGAGTGCACATCATTTTTTAATATATTTATATCTTAGCTCAGAAAGCAATAAAAAAAAAATAAAATAAAAAAAAACAGCCTTGTTTCGAGGTGCCTCCTGTGTACCTGTAGTCAAAACTAGTAAATGCTATGACTAAACTTTAGGTACGGGCACCTCTGGAATATCACGCTTATCTAAACCTGGTTTCTTGCACAACATTATCTTGTAAGAAGATACCCTATACAAAAGTATATAAAAACATTTCCATGTTGTCTCGGTGAAGGTGTTCAAAGAATTTGCCAGAATTCACCCACAGTGGTACATGATGGGTTTTCCCAGACTGCCACACATGCATTTATATCTATCTATAACGAAGACCATATACACTCACAATAACCATCTTGGACACACAATTAGACTGCTTTCATCCGGAAATCTGTGAGAATTGATTGGATTTGAAATGGAGAAAACGGAGGACTTAAAGGCATTGCTGGTTGCTTGAGTCGGTTTCGAGAGCAGAAAAAAAAAAAAAAAAAAAAAAAGTGACATCGCTGATCATCTTCACACAGCGCTTCCTGAAATGTTATATTCTTTTCGTTTTTTGGTCTCGAGAAAACAAATGTAGAACCGGGCTAGTTTAGTAAGATATATACAAAAGAAGAAAACTTAAAAACGGAGGAGCATTTTAAATATTCTGATGTAGTCATATTTATTGCGTTCACTAATCTTTAACATGCTACAGTGATGAATGTAGCACGTGTCGCATGTCACTAAGGTAAGATGCTGTTATGAAGCCAGACTCTCCTCTTTAAGCTAAAATCCCGAGCTGAGGCGGAGGCCACGAGTTGCCTTTACAGATCCGGAGAGTCAAATTACAGCTTTCGGCGTTTCTCGTTTATCTTTCTCAGACGAGCAGTGATGCCGAATATCGTGAATGCCGCCTCACTGGGAATATTAAAATTAGAAACATCATATTCATAATTTTATCCGTATTACAGCTGGTAATGTGACTTACAATTATTATTAAAATACAGCTTGATTATGTGCATATTAAGCAAATCATCTACAACAGATTCAGTTAATGTTTTCTACTTTGAAATACATATACTTGTATATTTCTGTATCATACGACGCATACTGGGATTTGGTAAGCTGTGTAAGAGTTTGAAAACGGAGCGATTTATGATCAGCTACCCCACGCTAGACACTGAAAAATATAAATACAAGCACGCAGCATGGAGAATGCATCCCAAGAAAAAACAAAGATGAAACAATTTGCAGTGCCATTTGGTTTTCACAGCAGTGAATCTGCAGGAGTGGACTGTCTCTGTGTTGCAGACAGGAGGTAGGGAGAAGAAATGTGTTCATCACATTATAACATCACACCAATTCTCCTTGCACCAATGTAGTAATTGTAGCAAATATTGACATCTTTGGGGGGAAAAGGGGTTTAGTATGACGGCTTTCTTGTGGTTTTAAACCTTTGAGGACAAAGGGAAAAAAAAACAGAACCATGAGTGCAACATAAATGAAACAAAAAAAAGGAAAGAAAGATGCACATATATATATATATGAAATGTGTTTTCAGCTATGCTGCTTTCGCCTCGTACACTCACAGCAGAGCCACCCAGGGAGAATAAGACAAATAAAATCTGTTCAACGGTGGTTCTGTGGGGTAGACAAGGACTGCCATTAGACCTGTACATAAAATAACCAATGTCTGTAGATCTGTAAAATCCATTTCTACGTGAAATGGACCTTATCACTCATCTCTCTCTCGCTTTCTCTCTCGCTCCCCCCCTCTCTCGCTCCCCCCCTCTCTCTCTCTCTCTCTCTCAGTGGCAGGTAGTGTATGGGACTGTTTTTATTGCTGCCAGGATCTCTTGCTGTATCCATCCCAGAGTTTACTCATGACTCGAGTCTGCTGTCCGTCATTCCTTCTTGTCTGTCTGCAGCATTGTTTGGTGGTTCGGATGGATGAAATGCAGCGCGCACCTGTGACTGTGTGGTGTTTCGCTCTGTCCGGCGCTGTGCTTCATCCAGTATTTTAAACCTAGTTCAGTACTGCTGGGCTTAACCCAATGATGAGTCTAAACGAGTACTGTAAACCTGACCAGGACTGTACCTATAGGCCTGCGTTTAATTCGGTTACTTTGTGTATGCGTGTCTAATCCTCACTGCTTGCCCTGTTTGAGTCTCTCGATGTGGTAGCAGAGTTTGAGGGCAGGGCCGAGCTTCAGGCCCATGTACTTCATCACCATGTCGCTCCTCAGAAGCATTAGAGCTTTACCGTCAATCTCCTACAGACAGACAGAAAGAAAGAAAGGGTTACTCACGAAAATATTACTTCAGAACATTAACCCACGTGACAAGGAAACTCATTAAAATACGGGTGATTTACAAGCACAATTATCCACTATACATCCTATTTATCATGTACCGCTTCATTTTTAGCACTTTTAGAGCTCCGATTACAGCCTGCTGAATTTATAAAAGAGACAACAGACCGTAATTTTCACGCGTTTCTCACTGATATCAATGTAAAGAGGTGACTTTTTTTTTTGTGACCTTGGATCTAAGACTGTGTGGTATGGTGATTATACTGTATCAGTATCATGATAAATTTTGTAGACATGAAAGATTTCATAGATTTTCAAGATGTGCTCATGTAAAGAACCTCCAGTACAGGCTTTGCCAAAAGATAAGGCATGAAATAAAAATAAAATACAAAGATGTACAAGCTAATAGATTCAGAGCAGCTGCCAAAAACAGTGTAATACAGTGCTGAAATACCAGCTTACCAGGTTTTCTGACTGCTGTACACACACACACTTCTATTAAACTGATGCTGTGATGTACACTTTTAGTATACTTTCAAGTATTATTTTGGTGTAAAATTTCTTCTATCTACAGTGTATTGTTTATGAACAATGTATTTATAGCATTATCCCAGTGTCAGAACCTTATAAAGGTGAATGCTGCCTGAAGCAACCCAACAATCCATCTTACACCAACCCATGTACTGTGATACTAGTCCTAAGCTAAACACCATAGAGACACAATACAGCAGAGTGAAACACAGTCTGATACAGCCTCAGGGTCAGGGTGTGTGAGAGAAAGTGAGACAGAGAGAACAAATGTGCGCGAGTGTGTGTGTGTGTGTAGGATGCAGACGTGATAATGTCCAGAGACTAGCTCTGTTTTGGGGGGACGCTGCCAGGTGAAGTCTGATGACTGATGACGCACGTCCTTGCTCAGCAGGCATGTCTTTCTTCTATCTGTCACCCTCTGTTTGTGTTTGCGTCTCTCTTTGATGATACTAGTTATAAGCAGCAGGGCTGTCGGAACAAACACCACTGCTTAAATCCTGTTCGAGTTCTCCTAACTCGTGCGCATGTTAAAGATCCCAAGATCCAAGATTTTGAGCCTATCAAAATAGACTTTTTGGCCAAAAGACCATTTTGTGCTTTTGTTATACTGTATATACTTTTGTACTTGCAATATTTCTATAAATAATATATAGAAATGAAAGTATGTGTCCTAAAAGTAATTTATTGGAGTCTATGGCTGAATCTAAGCCTACAATAAATACTTGAATGCTGGAAATGCTGGTTATTATAAAACAAATACACCCTTTGTAGTAATCCTATATAGTGAACTAAATGAAGAAGTCATTTGGGATATGCCTTTATGTTGGGGGTTAAAATAAATAAAAAAAAAAAAGCATTATAAATTATAAAATAAAGAAATCGTGTCAAATAAATAGTGACACAAATCAAGTCATATTACATGGATTAAATGTTTGGGTACTGAGAGAGAGAGAATGAGAGAGAGAGAGAGAGAGAGAGAGAGAGAGGTTGGTCAGTAAAGACTTACATGCTTTCTAAACAGCTCAGCATGGGGTGCCAATGCCGTGGGGTCTGCGTCTCGAACAAACTGCATCACTTCCTCTATAGACCAGGAAGCAGGGCTTCTGCCGCTGGGAATTCTGGGAGTCTCACACTCCCCTCCTGCTGCATCTGGCCCAGTAGTGGAGCTGGCAGCTAGAAAGAAAGAGAGAGAGAGTATATCTGAATACAGTCCTGAGAAATTTGTTTAATGTCACCACCGTACCTAATCAATTAGAGATTTATCTTTAAAGCTCAAGCAACACACGGCTAAACCGCCACATGCAACCTGAATAGATATCACATGCTAACACACACACCCCACACACACACCATGGATGTTCTGGTTGAAACTCGGGTCCTCCCGGGAACACGAGCTGAGAGGAAGTTTGATCTGCAGCAAAGCTAATGAGATTATTCTAATGCACTCACTCCTGCCTCACATGAACCTTTTATCCGTGTGTCTGTGTCTGAAGCTACTGCATATTTATGTTCAGAAATATACATTACTTGAAAAGTAACCCATAAACTGGGAAGGATTTCGGTTGAATCTGTGATTGCTTTCAGAATTGCAAAATATGAGTGTAGTAGTTACTTCTCTCTTACACATACACGCATACATATGCGGTTTTAGCGTCCTGCTCTCGTGAGAACCTTCCACTGACAAAATTATTAATGTGGCTAATTAATGCTATGCCTAACCTTAACCTCAGTAATAAAAAGGCAACCTCTTATTTTTGTTTAAATAAGCCACAGAAAAAAACCCACTTTCCTTATAGGGACCAACAAATGTCCCCACAAGGTCAAAATGATCAGATATTCTTTTCCATGTGGAGATTTTAGAACAAGATACAGTATGTAAACATGCCATCCCCACCCTACCAAACACATGCTCACATCTTTCTTATTTTGACTGCAACTGAGGGATATAATTCATCAATCGCGTTCTATAAAAATACTGATTTCAGTAAAAACGAAGTGGGAGTGGTCTCTGGGCCTGTCAGTCTTAGTGAAGTAGGTGTGGCTATAAAAGGTGTTTATAGTTGATATGCAAAAATTATAGTGTTAAGTTACTATATTAAGCTATAAAACACACCTTCTACTCTCCTGTGGGTACGTGTGGGGGGGTTGGAGGCGTGGCGGCGTAAGGGAGCGCCATTGCCATGGTAGTATGGACTGCTGGGTTGTGACTGGTATTCGGATGTGCTTCGTAGCGTCTGTGGGCGGGGTGTCATGGAGTTGGAGGCAGAGTCCATGAAGCGTTGCTCCTTCAATAAACCGTTTTCTTCTGGAGGCAGAGTTTCAGCTATACACACACAAGGAAGTTTGTTTTGTATACTATATAATATGCAACTATTATTATAATCACACAAGCACCTTATGGCAGAAATGATTTCACTTTCACTTTTTTGTAATATCACATTTATAGCAAAATAATCACTCACTCACACACTCACTCATACACTCACTCATACACTCACACACACTCATACACACACTCATACACACACTTCGTGCAGTACCTTCCGAAGGGTGTGTATCTGTGTGGAGAATCTTGGGGGAGAGGGGCGCTGAGTAGGGCGGAGAGTCTCGAGAGATTCGCTTTACTCCTCTGTTTAGTGCAGGAGCCTCAGACATCTCCTCTTTCACTATACATGATGAAGCCAACACAGCCCAGTTAGAGAGTAGATCTGTTTTCAGGTTTTTTATAAAAAAACAACAACAACACACACATATATATATATATATATATAAAAACCTAGGTCTGTCTAGAAAGTAATGAGAATGAAATCCCTGCACTCTGTCGAGCTTAAGGGTGGGGATGGATGGTGGTTCAAGGTCAGTTAGAGTGAGATCTTAGATAAACAGTAGGTCCCATTTCAGTTGCATTCTAGCCTTCGCAGCCCCCAGACATTTTTTTTTTTTAAACCCTGCTGAAGTGCATCATCACTAGAACAACGCAAGCCAGTTTGGAGCAACAATAGGCGATCCAATGCTGTGTGAAAGGTTGAAAGGACATGGACAAGCTACCCTTTAGTCACTCGATCATTAAACAAGAGCCCAATTTCCTTAACAGAGTGATCGCAGGAGTGCAATCATGGGTGTTCGAGTACGATCCTGAGACAAAAAGACAAAATGCTGAAAGGTACACGACAACATCACCTCACCCAAAAAAGGCTCATGTGAGCCAACCAAAAATCAAGTCAATCTTTTTTGATTCTCAAGGGATCATTCATAAAGAATTCATACCTGAAGGCCAAAGAGTAAATGGAACATTTTTACTTTGAAGTTTTGGAACGTTTGAGGAAGAGGGTTTTGTGTGTGCACCATCAGATCACCTCTACACTGGCTGTGAGACAATTTTTGGCTGAAAAAAAAATAAAAAATAAAAAATAAAAAAATAAAAAATCCACATCCACCCTATAGCCCTGACTTTCTTCCGTTTGATTTCTTTTTGTTCCCCAAGATTAGAACACATCCCCGTATGTAAGCCCTATGGCATGCTGGAATTTCATTCTCATTACTTTCGCCAGACCACTTCCAAACGTTCCTCTGTGTTTTATTTTTGGTCAGAATTCTCAGAACGGTTCAAAATTAGACGCGGGAACGGGAACGGAACTGGTTCCGTGCTGGTGGAAAAAGTGTACCAGCGACTGGACTGCACACCTGACTTGCTCCGGTCATAGATGCTGTAGGGGCTGAACGGCTGGCTGCTGAACAGGTTATCACACTGCAGGTGTCGACACACTTTCTCCAGGAAACGCAGAACAAACGCAGCGCTAGATGCTGATGGAAGCTTCACCATCCGTGTCCCTCCATCCGTCCGCACTGAAGGAGGAGTGAGGCAAAAATTCAGTATGACTGTGCATGATTTAGTTTGTATAATCAGTGAGTACAATCTCTGATGTCACTATTAGACATGCAACAATTGCAACAGAAACACCTGGGACTAACATTTACTCAACACATCACCATTTCTCACTAAACTCTTTAATAGCTTAACGGAATAAGTTTTTCAAGCCAGGGGGTGAATAACAATGTTTAAAAGTTTGGAAAACAGCACATACACAGAAGTGTGGAGCTATGGAGAATGAAGCTTGTGGCCAAAAAGTGATATCACTACACCCTGTTCATAACTTAACAATCCTCTGAAAATGACAGCTCTTCTATTCAGATTTTTCAGTAGGTTACATGGTTACACAGGAAGTGAGGTCAGTGTTAGAGTTATATGTTAAATACAGCCTCAGTACCTCGCACCACCTCTCCCCCATCTGGCTGATTCTGTAGGCATCCCAGTAACACTTTGGGTTGATAAGCACAGTCCAAACAAGCCTGCACCGTCTGCTGCAGCACCAGGTTCACCGCCTCGGGTCCAAAGTGATCGGGCAGACGCTGCACCTGCTTACGGTCCAGGTGAGGGCCACAGTTCCCGTGCTTGTTCACGTACACGCACACTGAGAGATGAACAGAGAAACACAGGCGTGAGCTTGAGAATAATTTTAAAAGATGATAAGCCACATGCTGGGTCGAAAGTAAATTCTTTAATTATAAAGAAATTATTCATGTACAGAATAAGAGGATTAAAATATGCAAAACATGTGGACCAAAAATCCCCACAAGGTCAAAATGATCAGATTTTCCCAACCTTGTGGGGATTTCTAGGACCCCATACTTTCTAATAACTGCTCATCCCAGCGTGTTTTAATCCTCTTATTCTGTATATGAACAATTTTTTGGACATTGGGCTGGAGGAAAGGGGAGGACAGGTTGTTTTTCTGAGCTGGCTGTTCAGGCTTTACCTGTGGACACCACAGAGGATGGAGAGCTCAGTGAAGACAGGCTGTCCCTGGACACCTGAGAAGACGGCAGCCTGGTGTCTGAACCTGCTGGTGCTGACATGGAGCTCTGCAGGAGTTTGGGTTTTCTCTGACACACACAAATACATACATATATACATACAGTACCTTGCAAAAGTATTTATACCCTTGACCTTTTCCACATTTTTTTCACATTACACCCACAAACTTAAATGTATTTTATTGGGATTTTATGTGATAGACCAAGCAAGTAACTGTGAAGAGAAAATAAAATGATATATAGTTTTCAAAAAGTGTGGTGGGCATTTGTAATCAGCCGTCCTGAGTCTATACTTTGTAGTACTCTATAATATGTTTCCTTTAAAATGACAAGCTTTGTTACGTACCTTGCTGCCTGGCTTGGGTCCTCTCTTCTTGTGAGGGCGTGGGACAAGCTGTGGGCTGGATTCGGATGCTGAGGTACTCATCTGAGCCCCTGGACTCTGAGTGCCTGTCGATGCTGCCAGGGCCTTGAGCAGGGCGATGGTCTCGCTCTTGGGTCGCCTGCCCCTCACGCCCTTCCGGACAGGCAATTGGGGCAGCGGTGTGGGCAAGCGATACGAAGACTGCATGGAGCGCCGTGTCTGCTTGGATGGCGAGGAAGAAAAGGACGAGGAAGTGGAAGGTGAAGGTGCAGAGAATGGCTTCGGGAGGGTGACTGCACAGAAAAAGGATGAAAAGTCTGCTAAGAATATGAAGCGAACACTGCTAAATGTGTCAATTTTTACCATTATGATAACACGTGGTAATGCCACTGTAAGATTCTACTAGGATTAGTCTAACAACGTGTCTACTCCTTTACCCAGGATATAGGAAAACATGGACACAAGTGGGATTTCAGTGACATATTTAGAACAATTATACACCACTAAGCAAATCTGTCCAAACATACCACAACAATTACAGTTTTTTCTCTCACAAGCTGTTATGTAGAACGCAGGCTGAGCTAGCACATTCTATAGTTAAATGATTGGTTACCACAACATCCTTTAATAATTTGCATGTCGTACATGATGGGTTTAAGCTGTTGCTTATTTCATGACATCACTAACCGAGTTCACACGAACCAATCACTGATTCATGTCTGCTTTAAACAGAAAAATGTGCATTTAGCAATAGGGGTGGACAACATGACAAAACTATATCATATCATACTTGAAATTAAACAGAATAACAGAAAGCTAGGTTACTCCTACTCCTTCTCCTTCACAAGCACTTTATAGCACATGCTAATGCTGTAACTAAAGCGTGCTGTTGTTTGAATGTTTTCAATTCCTTCTCACACCTGCTGCACTATACATATAGCCCAGGTGTGATCTGAATGACAGTTAAATTATTTTTACTCTGTGGATTAATAAGAATAGACATAACTCATGAAGGTTTGTGGAAACACAGACATAATAATAATAATAATAGGTTCAATTTATATAGCACCTTTCACAAAACCAAGGAGGCTTTACATAGCAGTAAAAAAAAATTAAAAAAAAACACAATCATGATATGAGAACATTTCTATGATGCATATTCTTTGTAACAATATATTTTTTTGCAAACACACCTCAGGCAAAACAAATGTGCTTATACTTTTTTATTGCATGCCTATACAATACTCAATTCTAAATTAAACTAATTACTAAATTAAATATATAAAACAAATACATGCTATTTTATAGATTAAGTAAAAATATACAAGGTATGTCCAGAAAGTAATGAGAATGAAATTCAAGCACGCCATAGGGCTTTTGCACGGGATGTATTTTGATCTTGGGGAACAAGAAGAAATCCCACAGAGCCAAGTCAGGGCTATAGGGTGGATGTGGAAGGACTGGAATGTTTTTTTTCCAGCCAAACATTCTCTCACAAACAGTGAAGTGTGCATTGTCGTGATGTAGGATCTATTAAAAGGCAATCTTACAGCGCACACGCAAAACACTCCAAGGTAAAATGTTCCATTAACTGTTTGGCCTTCTGGAAGGAATTTTTTATTCCTTGAGACAATTCCTTGAGAACCAAAAAACAGTGACTTGGTTTTTCATTTGCTCATGTGGGCCTTCTTTGGGTGAGGTCACGTCAGCGCACTTCATTCCACAGCATCTCAATGGAATCCAATTCAGAAATTTGACTCTGCCGCTCCAAAACCTTCATTTTGTTTCTTTTGAGCCATTCAGAGGTGGACTTGCTTGTGTTCTTCAGATCATTGTCCTGCTGTAGAACCCAACTGTGCTTGAGCTTTAGGTCACACACTGACAAATGGACATTCTCCTTCAGGATTTTCTGATAGAGAGCAGAGTTCCTGGTTCTATCAATTATAAAAAGTCATCCAGGTCCTGCAGAAGGAAAGCAGCCCCAGAACATAACACTACCACCACCATGTTTGATTGTAGGTATGCTGTTCTTATGGTAGAATGCAGTGTTAGCTTTACACCAGATGTAACAGGAGCCATGTCTTCCAAAAAGTTCCACTTTCGACTCATCAGTCCACAGAATATTATCCCAAAAGTCTTGTTGGTCATCTAGATGTTTTTGGCAGATGTGAGATGAGCCTTTGTGTTCTTTTTGGTCAGCAGTGTTTTGAGTCTTGCAGTGCTCCTGTGGACTCCATGTCTTACTGTGGAATCGTGTACATTAACTGTAACTGGGGTAAGTGAGGCCTGCAGGTGTTTAGATGTTCCTCTGGGTTCTTTTGTGACCTCCTAGATGAGTTATTGATGGGCTCTGGGTGATATTATGGTAGGCTGGCCACTCCTGGGAAGGATCACCACTGTTCAAACTCTCCATTTGTGGATAATGGCTCTTGCTGTTGTTCACTGGAGTCCCAGAGAATCAGCAATGGCTTTGTAACACTTTCCAGACTAGTAGATTTCAGTGACTTTGTTTCACATCAGTATTTGAATCTCTTTAGAACGTGGCATCGTGTGCTTCTTTTTGACACCTTCTATCCTGCTTCAGGTTCTATTTAAGTGATGTTTAGTTTCATCAGGTCTGGCACTAATCCTGCCTTGAATTTAGTTAACTGGATGATTTGGTAACTAAGGGGACAATTACTATTTCACATGGGTGATACAGGTTTTGAATAAATCTTTATCTTCAGTAAATGGAATGATCATTTTAAACTTTATTGTCTTTATATTATATTAAAATTAGTTTGATGATATGAAACATTTAAATGTGACAAATTAGCAGAAATAGAAGAAATTGGGAAGGGGGCAAATATTGTCATGGCACTGTACATCTGTTTCTATTCTGTTCCATTAAGTCAGAATGCAAATATGACATGCTCCATTAGAAAGAGGAAAATAATCTAAAAAGGTTCATTTTCCTTAGTCTGTATCAAGGACCTACAGTGGCTTGCAAAAGTATTCATACCCCTTGAACTTTTCCATATTTTGTCACATTACAACCACAAATATAAATATATTTCATTGGAATTTAATGTGGGCGGCACGGTGGCGCAGTGGGTAGCACCGTCGCCTCACAGCAAGAAGGACCCGGGTTCGATCCCCGGGTGGG
>JANCOA010000020.1:12726150-12737842 GCA_024363135.1 Leptodoras oyakawai | reverse complement strand
CGTCCCACCTGGGGATCGAACCCGGGTCCTTCTTGCTGTGAGGCGACGGTGCTATCCACTGCGCCACCGTGCCGCCCAGATCATAAAGGTATAAGGTTTAAAAAAGTACACTTTCTAATGTTTTTAAAAAAATGCTTCTTCTGACTGGACTGAAGAAGCAGAGTCAATGGAGTTTAGTGATGAAGAAGAAAGAAAGCTAGTGGGCATTGTTTAATTAGTTAGTTTTCTCATGATGAATGTTATTTGATGTATTTACTGGATTTAAGAAGAGTCTATATTGTCAGTATTTGAGTCGTGTATTTAGGACCCAGTAACATTGCTTGTGTTTTTGCTGATCTGCATCTCTAGTAAGTGGATGGATAGTAGTTAAGTCATATAAGATCTGGTATAATACATTCTTGTTTTGTGATCTGTCTCTTCAAAGAAATTTCCTGCTCCAAATAGTATGTTTTTCATTTTATGCCAGTGTCATAATGCAGATGTTTTGGGGTTATTTTTCTTCTAGTGCTTACCTCTAGACCCCCCTAGTCTGTTCATAAATCTCTAGTGACGCCCCTGAGGTTTGCTACCTGGGCTCTATGTTCAAACTTGCAAATACAAACACATTTAAACAAAAGTGCATTTATGTCCAGAATGTAGTTACACAGCTGTTCCGTGTCCAGATCTAAACATCAGAAATATAAGGTGCGAGAACTGACGCTGCCTGATGTGTTTAAATGTCAGAGTATTGCAGGCTTGTGGTTTCACCTTTCAGTGCTGTCCTGCCCATGCTGCTCATTGGCTACTGCAGCTCCACAACACTGCTGCACTGCTACACAACATACACACATATACACACACGCGCGCACACACACACACACACACACACACGCCGTGGCTCCCGACCTGTAAGACAGAGAAAGATAGAGAAATTCAATCAGGTGACAGAACAGTAAACCAGAGTTCCTGTCACAGTTACACATGGACTGCTGTCAGCTTCCTTTTTTCACACCAGTGCAGGAACGCGACAACGCAGACAACTCTTGCTCTAGCATCGACACACAGTCCTCTAGGGCGCTAATGCAAAACACATGGGAGAGCATTTAATTTATGGCCACATGAGCTGCTAGGCATGGGAATGAGAATTTGCCTGCGAGCCATGCAAGTGCCTGTGGTTCATCACTGAGAACATCGGAGACGCTTGGATAAATCTGTGGTCTGTTAGCGTGCTCATTTCCCTTTCTTTTTTTTTTAAATGGAAAACACTGCAGTGTGGCCACTCATACCAATTTATAATATGTAGAGTAGAGGTGGAACAAGCACCTTCACTGGCAGAGAGGGAGAGAATTTTACCACAAAAATCCCAGCATCAGTCAGTACCTACAATCTGCATATTAGTCTTTTACTACTGACATGAAATGAAAATTAAACTTGTTTGCACAAATGTGTATGCAAAATACTTAAAGATACTTGCACAGTGATAGAAAATATTAAAAGGGCAAATACAACAATACAAATTAATAATTAAAAGGGCAAATACAAGCAACTTTTTAAAAAGTTCATCTATAAAGACTTCGGTTTTTCCACTGTTTTGAGCACTTTTGCTCATTAAAGTATTGTGAATAGTAAAACACTTTCTGGAAATATCTTTCCAAGAGACCTTTAAACTACTGATATACAGTACACGCTTGTCCATATTTCGAACACGTTTATTAGTTTAACGTGACAACACCACACAGTCAACACAACACGGTCTGGTAACAACAGAGGAGGGAAATGTACATTAACCTCAATTACAGACCAGCGTTAAAACCAGAGGAAGCTAAAAAAAAAAACTAGGGTTAGAGACGAGAGTGAGCGTAGGATAGAGTAAATAAATATCATGTAAAAAAAAAAAAAGGGAGAAAAGAAAAAAAGCTGTAATTACATGGGCTAATGAGGACCGAGTTTGAAAGAAAATCAGCCATGGATATAAGGAAAGAAAAACAGGAAGTACTGACCAAATAAAGCAGGAAAGTAGCTGATAAAGCAGGGTAGAGGATGAGGGATTAAAAACGGGTACAGAATGGAGACGGACCTGAAAACAAGCCTTAATTCAAATATGTGAAGTAGTACACTAAAGTAGTGTTCAATTTTCAAATCAGGGAATTCTCAGGGACACTTTGTATAATCTAAGGTTAATGATAACCAAAAGTTAAAAGAAAACACGTTTGATGCATTTACTGCATGCTTAATAACGACCTGGTTAGGTTGATTAAAATGATTAATGATTTTTTTTTTTCTTGTAAAGGAAAAAGTCTTGTGCCCTTTTCATATTAGCGATGGGACTAATCCAGTACCAGTACCATACCGGATATTGGATCCTGTAATAAATGGCAAAGATTGGATTTGAAAAATAATGTATTTTTGGAACTGCAAAGGTTTACATATAAAGAGACTCTTTCCTCCATTAAGATTAATTTTTATTATATTTTATACTTTACTATATTTGCCCTGCAAGTGCTTCAAAAGAAAAAGCTTATTTGCTTTTAAAGGAAACACTATTACCTGGGTATCAAAGCTGGGTATACTCAAGATTTGAGTGTTGTTTCATAAAAGAAAAAGCAGTATTGCCCTCGAGTGGTGCTAGTTCGATTCCGGGTGATGCTATAGCTGCCCGTAGCCGGGAGCTCAGAAAGCAAGATTGGCCGTGCTCTCAGGGTGGGATGGGCAGCATACGCTCTCCCCCATGTCAATCAGAGCGACACTGTCTAAGAGGTGGACGGGAGCGCTTTCCTCCGAGTGTGTTAACCGCTCTCGAAAGTTGCATGAGCAGCAGTTCGACAAGATGCGGCGGCTTGCGTCACGTGTTTCGGAGGAAGCGCGTGATGGCTTCGCCCTCCCTGACTGGCAGCTCATTGTGTGACAAGGGGGGAAGGACTGATGGGTGGGAATTGGAGACGACTAAATTAGGGAGAAAAATCGGGGAAAAATCAAAAAAAAAAAGAAGAAAAAGCAGTATTGTGTCATCGTTATTTTATTATTTTTGCGACCAATGCTATACTCATCACCGCGTAGGAGGAGGTTTCCTATATCTCAGTAGGAAAGCTCCATCTGAATGACTCTCCTTCTTAGCGAAAAGTAAGGGAAGGACAAAAAAGTCTTCAGTAATAAATTTGGTGCTATTAACATGAATTATCACCTCAGGTTTAAAATAAATTAAGCAGTCACCTAACAACTATTTAAATCCAGGTTCTGTAGACCTCTTACAGCAGCTACATTTACATGAACCGTAAACATTTCACTAATAACTGGAATAATCAGAATTATTGTTCCCAATCAGAATAGAAACGCCTCACGTAAACACCTCAATCAGACTAGACTGGCCCAAAGTTAAGATGGGTGGTGTAAACTTTTCATAATCTGATCAATAGGAAAATATTGATCAATAGGAATGAATTAATTAACCATTTTAAAGATTTATTTCCATTGTTTTTCTCTGGTTGGAATAAAGTTCTGCTCATGTACGCCTCACGCGGGGTAACATTAGGTAACGTGAACGAGGAACTGTCAGAGCCAGCATTAACACACCATTCTAACATTTTCACTTTCCTCTCAGCATTTCCAGCAGTATAGTGGTTGAGATCATAGTTAATAAAAAAAATAAATAAATAAAACAAAGCATGGCTCAGGCCATGGGCACTTTGGATTTAAATTGGAAAAATTGGATTTTTGCACAGCAGCTGATACAAGGTCGATGCTGGCACTGCCTTTGCTCTTAATGCTGATGATTAATGATATTGTGCTGTTAACTCTACATTGTGTCAGCATAATGTCTGAGGAAATATCGTCCACTCGTTATTCATAACGCGTGTGTGTGTGTGTGTGTCACACAATGCCAGCCCTTAAGCTGTATCATATATAGATGATGAGCTATGAAATTACAATCTGATTTGTTTGACTATATACCCAGTGCTATACAAATTTAGAAACGATTACGTGTGCCTCAGTAACCTTTAAAGAACCTGCACAAAATCTCCCTATCAGGTTCCAACGAGTTCCCTTTTACGAGACACAAAAAAAAAATCCTTAAATATTCACTAATCACCAAGGGAGTTTAGCTAGATCCTAGATTTGTAAATGACTGACAGGCTCCAGTTTGTCCTGCCCTTAATAACCAACGTGAAACGGTTTATTGAAAAGGTTCCACACAGCAGACATAAACAGTAGCAGCACAATTCCGTTCTGTTATTCGTTATGTTCTGTTATTTATTTTTATCAAAAAAAAAAAAAAAAGAAGACTATTTAGAAGACTATTCTGTGCAACATGAATGATGCTTTTATTTGCAGATGTATAGCCTAAATCAGTGTAAAGGAAACTGTGAGTCAGCAAATAAGTTTCTTAAATTGTCATATTGTCCATAAAACAAAGCATGAAGGAAAAACCGGAAATGTTTAGTCAGCAGAACGCCGTGTGCTCTTTATTCCGTGGATTTCTCACTCCCAACCTGTGGATTATGGCACTCCCGCTACTGGGCACGCTGACAAACCTGCTATTTTTTTATTTATTTTTTGCTTCCACATAGGAATGGACTTTTTCGGGTTCAAAATCAGGTTTACGAAGACGGAATCCATTCCACGCTGCTCGAAAAGGGCTAAAAATGTTTCATTCCTATTACACCACAGCAATTTGCTGACAATTCAAATTTATTTTCCTTATTAAAAGGTAAGATTACTAGGTAAGTTACACGGGTGAAGTTGAATATAATTTTTAATATCTTTTGTTACTCTAAGAACCGGCCCTTTTTTCACGAATGTACACAAAGCTTACTCGTACAAATTTTTTATTTTTATTATTTTTTTCGTTCCATAAACTGTCTGAAGTTCTAAAGGATGTCTGGTTTGCGTCTGTCTCACAGATGTCTTTCAGTGTGCCATAGGCAAGTGAAAAACAGCTTCACTTTATCATAGACAGCTGTTCATAGATTCTACTGTATATACATGCGCGCACACACACACACACACACACACACACACACACACACACACACAAAATCCTTACAGGAGCACTCTTCATGCTTTGCTGTACGGTTCATGTGTTCAGCTGCTACAAATTCGTCACTTTATACTCCACACGTCCAAATTCAGCAAGCAGTATGATCATGAACTCTGATAAGATTAAAAAGTGAAGTGTTAATTCTGGTAGGTTTAATGTCGTCATCTGTTACAAAACGCTCACACTGGCAACCCTGTACTCTCTTGTTACTATAGAAACGATAACGTCTTTGAACTTAATATAAACCTGTGATTATGCCTTGCGGCCGGAACTACTGTCAGATCGGCTGCCGTTTAAAACTAATTAACGCTTTCTGACCGATACGTCTAATATAATACAAAGCGATTACGGAGCCTTTCTCCCGTTCTGTCTCCTGTAAAACCCGTACTCGCTATCGACCGTCCTGCTCCGCCGTTTCCCCTCCATCCGTCTCTGTCATCCTTGTTGCCGAGGGCGATAAGGATTCCTCCGAGTTAGATGTGTGCATGCGTGGGTCTGCGTAAGGGTAATGTGTAAATGTGTGTGTGTCTGTATATATATCAGGGCTGGGGAAAAAAAAAACTTTAAAAGCATTCCGGCTACACTTCCTCCCCCAGATTTCATCTCGCGCTCCCCTGCGCTACATCAGCTACACGCGTCAGTACATCTCACACACTTATCACAGATACTATATACTTACACTGAAACTTCCACAAAATTCCAACGTTAATGTTGTTGGATCCATCACACCGGTGAATCTTATTTGCAACCCCAATTCCAAAAGAGTTGGAACATTGTGTAAAATGTAAATAAATACAGAACGGAATGATTTGCAAATCTCATAAGCTCATGTTTTATTCACAATAATTCACAGAACATATTTCAGATGTTGAAAGTGAGACATTTTACCATTTCATGAAAAATATTAGCTCATTTTGGACTAGATGGCAGCAACGCATCTCAAAAGAGTTGGGACAGGGCAACAAAAGGTTGGAAAAGTAAGTGGTACTAATAAAAAAACAGTTTACATTTTAAACGTCCCAACTGTTTTTGAATTGGGGTTGTACTTGGAATTAAGTGACACATGTAAGACAGTCAAGCTTAACAGCACTGTAGCTAAAGAAGACTGATGATCTTACGATGCAGTATGTATGAATAAATACCAGTGCCATTACATTTTTTTTTAGCAAAATATATTTTACCTAGGACAATCTACAACGTTAAATGTAACTATAAATGGATAAAAAGCTAGACATGCTGTACTTTGATGAATTAAAAAGTATAACAGCATCTTGTGGTTTCTGTTTTCAAACTGATGCTCATGTTGCATCACAGTGCTGCATAATACAATCAAAGGAAAGCAAGATCTGCCCTATTCCATGTGCATGAGCTCACAGGCATCAATGATTGGCTAATATCACTGAGATTGACAACAAGAGAGAGAGAGAGAAAGACAGAGAGTGTGTGTATGAGAGAGAGAAAGAGCATAAGAGCAGACACCATCCATCCGATGGCTGTGCCATCACCCTTCCATGTTGTGCCACCTGGTTCCCTGGTTTAACATCTCAAATCACGTTTCCAACAACCTGCTGGCATCTGATTTGCCAGACGCGTGTCTGCATGCGTGTCCACGCGTGTGACGTCTTTTTTCCTACCAGTGATGCCACCTGTTGCACGTCAGTACATTGTTCCCATTGACGTCAGTGGTTTGAAAAATAAATAAATATAAAAGTTTGTCAATGACACCCACGTTCTTATTAGACGTTTATGCGCCTGCTTCTTCTGTGTTCACGTATTCTGGATTTGATCTCAGAACTCTTTTCTGGATCTCTGCTTTTGCTGCAGTTTTTTGAACGGCCGTGAAATGGTATCAATTCGTTTTAACTCTTCAAATTGATCTGCACCAAGCCGTCATGTCAGATACTAACATATCCTTAGAACAATGCTACTAGATGTTAGATACTACAAGGAAGAGCTTAAAGCACTAACTAGGAGCTCAATTATATATGGATAAAGATCACAGTAAAGATCTGCTTTTGGTTTGTTCTTGTGGTTCCTCAGTTCTGGTTTGATGGCCAATGGCTGTCTATGGCTTCTAGACGCAACAAGCTTTCTGTCATGGTAGAACAACAGCAAAACCAACCAAATGGCATGTCTAATTTCAGGGTTGATTTTATCTGGCTCGATAACTACTACAACAAATGCTACAAACATGACTGGAACACGGTTAGGTAAACATGACAGCGATTTATTTTTATGGACGCTCTCGACAAGCACACCGCAGGATCTTCCATCACAGTAGCAGGTTTATTGTACATTCGCAGAAATGTTTGCATCTTGATACATTTTCAGGAGTAACCTCTACAACTACTAGGTTTGTTTTTTTTCCATAGTATTCTGTCCTGATTGACTCATTACACCTAATCTTAATTAAATGCTGTACACAGGCTATGAATTTCGGCTACAGTGGCACAGTAATGACAAAACATTTGGTGTGATTAGTGTAATAAATCTGCACACCACATTGCACTATTTAAAGAAATAAGCACGGACGCTTGTGTCCGTCAAACGAGCCATTCTTATAGCTCAACAATCAGCTTTCCTTCTATGCAGGACGCCGCGTCCACACCAGCATCTGTTTTTTTTTCCAGACTGATAATAGCCCAGGAGATGTTTTACATGTTTTACGTTCCCACCTTCTCCACTACTCTTTATCCCCTGACAGCGGCGACTAGTCAGTGAGGCAACAGGTGAGTAGACAATGTACATGACCGCTAACCAGTAAAACATTTATTCATGCACTGCAACAGAATCAGATCGACATCACGGCAACGCGAATGTTCAACCCATATCGTCATATCCATTACCTTTCCTGCTTCCTGCAGGAAATCCTGCATCACCACCTAAAAGGGCCTGCACTGCAAAGAATATTACAGTTTCATATCCCCAAAACGACCTGATCTTTTCTCTGCTGGTTTTGTGGTCATGTGTAAGAATTCATGACTAAATAAAACAAGCCTGCAGTCGACGCAGTGACACGTTTTTCTGTCTAGCGAACAGACTTCTGGGATGCCTTCAGGAAGAAGGTCAGACCAGACACAGCGTTTAAATTTGTCCAAAGGACAGATGTCCATATTTGGCTGTCCAAATGAGACAGACGTTATCCGGGTGGTCCAAATGCCGTGACGAAAACGCCTGCCAAATGGAACGGGCATCGTTTGAAGTGTCCAGGATGACAATAATTAATCAGGCATGCTGTTGGATTCTGATTGGTCAGATAGAGTTGGTTCAGAACAGCAGAAAAGCACAGGATTGGATCAGTAAGAGAAAAATCCTGACTCTTGACAAAGGCGAGCTGCACGTGGTGTAAACCGCTTAAGAAAATGATGGCTCTAATTCACATAATCGCATCATATCGCGTTGCTTTATAGCTCAAACGTATTGGCAGGAGCACAGACAACAAATCATTACATAATACGATTTATAATTAAATGCCTCGCTCACAAATCTCATACATATTATACATACTGGACTTATCATTTATCATCATTCGCCTTGTACTTGTACTGAGCAATGGCAATAAAGCTGAATGTCTCTATCTACAATCATACCGGAAAACAGTGAGATGAAAGCGCGGTAGTGACGGGAGACGCTTACGCCGTATTCACATGTATTCACGTGTCCACCTGCCCTTTGGAACGAATAATTTTTGTAAAAATAACATTGTTGAACTTGACACACAGCAGACGGAAAGCTGCTTTTGTTTTGGAATGCGCCGAGATGTTTTAGCGAGACATTTAGCCGAAAACAAGACTTCCACTTTCCATTAACGTGGCACATTAATTTAAGCTGTAATTGCTTGACATGAATTCGTGGCAGTGGATTTAATTTTGGCAGCTAAACGAGGCAGACCACTTGGGAACTCAGTCATCTAATGAAACGGATCCTGCAGCGAGAGCGCCGAAACCTTTGCCTTAGCAACAGCCTGGTGTGTATATATTGAATATTTTAAAGCTCAAATATAAGAAAGCATTACTCAGAAGTCAGGTTTTTGATTTATTTTAAATAATAATAATAATCTGTACCAGGACTTATCATGGAACCCTTCAACCATATGCAACCCAACACGCATTTAAAAACAGTGATGATGACATTAAAGATTTCTTTCAACATTTTATAAACACGATTTATAAATGCCAAAATGCTTTTGAGGGTTAATCCTTGAGTCCGAGCATAGAGGCGGTTTATACCACGTGAAATGTAACTATAACCGGATAAAATGTACTACTATCTCGTATTATAAGTAACAGAAATCTAGTTGGCAGTTTGCTGTGCTGTAAGAAAAACATGAAGCGGAGCTACTGTGACCTTTCTGATGTTGATTATTTTCCAATAACAGAATGTCTGGAAGTGCTTTAACCACCTTGTTCCCAAAGGCAGTGTTTTATACACAGCATAATTAGAGCAGAGTTCGCTTATCCATCACCGTTTTCTTTATACAGTGTACCGGCGTGCAAAGGATTGGCATGTGTAGCCACGCTGAAACTAAAACACCCACCCAAGAAAGTGCATCATCATCAGTGCATGCAATCTCTGTCTTTCCTGTGGTCACTGCATCCTGAACCTGTACACTCACACACATACCTTCGGTATAAAGAGTCACCGATGCTATTTCTGATCGCTATGTCGCAAGCTGCTTAAGTTAACCTTATTATGATTCACAGAAAAACTAGACACATGAGATACAGATTTCTTCCTGCCTTCCACAAAACGGCTGCTGTAAGGCAGCAGGAATCTCCAAAATTTTCTACGACTCCACTTTGCTGAAGCACATCCCAAGCAAAATGGCTGAGCTGGCTAAATTGCGTAGTCTCCATATTCACACACCAGAAACGCATTTGTAATCTCAAAGCTCCGCCATCGCTTCATATCATCGACCCATCCTGTCAGTGTAGATGGATGAGGTACACTGATAAAGCCTTCCTGACAATGTTTTAAAAACTCGGCGCCAATACGTACGTACCGATCACTTGCCATATTAGATAGTTAACAAAAATGATTAAGTTAACATATTTATACTAAAAATAAGAATTGAATCGCTGTAGCACTAAATACATTGTCTAACCATGTTCCAACTGGAAACTAAAAACCAGCAATTCAAACTGGTGCACTAGGAATCATGGTAAATGTCTCTGATCATGAATAAGATACCAGAGCAATTTGCACAGCAATAATAACACTGTTCTACTAACCAAGTTAGTACATGTTATTCTTTACATTGTATCATATATAACTAACTATTTTTTTAACTAACAGACCCAAGACTCTTCTCTCTTGAAGATTTTCACACAGTGGAAAACATCCTGACTGTTACAAAGCACTGACACTGCAGACTTCCATACAAGTGAACCTGTGACCAGGCGTTACCCTGGAAATTCAGTCAGTGCTGCCGTGATAGGAAATGAAGCAACAGAGAATTCAACATCGCAGTGGTATAACAGTTTATAACAGAGGTAAAGCCCGGGCTCTCACTTTCACGCTGCACATCTCTTTGTACATGCTTAAGTAAATAATACCTGGACACAGAGATTTCCCCTTCAGTGGCGTGAGCCAGAAGGCGCCGAGAGCCACGTGCACGCTGCGGTGGCAGAGGAGTGTGTGCTGCTGGATGCAGAGCGTAGCCAGGGGGTGCACATTCCTGAGCCTTACACACAATCAACCCCTTTTTTCTGACTCCCTGAGCAACATACCTTTCACACACACATACACACACACACACACACACACACACACACACTGAACATATCTTCTTACACTACTGTGTGAACGGGATGCAGGTTTCTGCATTTCAATGCCATTTCATTTGAATCAAAGATAACCACTTATCCCATGAGAGCAGGTTACTGAGAGCAGCAGGCGGCCAGTTCGATAGTAAGTTTCTTACTGTTTCTGAAATGTTATCGTTTCCATAGTAACAGCTCATTCGCAGGTATCTGTATGCTGGATCCACATAATCCAAGTTTAATAATAAATAGGTTGTTATGGTGAGGATTTCTGTAAGGAGATGTTTATTATACTTATACTTATTATTCTTTATCTTTGGAACAGTCACTTATTTTTCCATCAGTCGTTCTGGTTTCTCTGTAACATGACAACCTGCGTGTCATTTTCTTTTTTTTGTCATATTAACTTCAAGAAAGAGAAAAAGAAATGGAGGTTGTTATAAAATAGATAAAGAGATAACATCTGAGAAAGAGATAATCTGACGGATGTTCCACAACCCTGAGTATAACAATAAAGGGATAAAAAGTATAACAATAAAGGGATACAAATAGGCGGATCGCCAGCCAGTTGTTGTCGGTTACGAGGAATAAAACACTTATTGAGTGTGTTGATGTGCTGGAAACAGTAACTCAGTGTCACACCACTATGTCACTGATTAATTTCCCAGCAGCACACACGTCCAATGTGTTTTATTCCTTACTAATGAGAGTATACACATTTCTTTATCAGAACACTTATCTAATTGACTTCTATTTCAAGAATCAGGATGTTACTGAGGGGTAGATATCTGTTATTTAAGCAGTCACCTGAAGTACACATAAATGTATCTGATTGAAAAATATAATGGGGCGGCACGGTGGCGCAGTGGATAGCGCTGTCGCCTCACAGCAAGAAGGACCCGGGTTCGATCCCCGG
>JANCOA010000020.1:12455824-12467672 GCA_024363135.1 Leptodoras oyakawai | reverse complement strand
TGTTTAAAAGCTGTGTGCCACCAGGGGGCGCACGCTGACTGGATATTAAGAATCATTTCAGCACTCATTTTGCTTGAAATAGTTAATTAAAATTATTCACAAGCATTTTATGATGAAACAAATAATAGGCCTGTAGGGTAACATAAATAGTGTCAGATGCGTTGTTAAACAAGGAATGAATCCGAATGCAATTTTAAAGCAATCGTACAACCCGTGACCCTGAACACTGTTGACGGATGACAATAGATTTAGCCCTGAAAACATATTTATACCGATGAGGTATTTCAACACGTATATAGGGGAAAAGCCTGATGGTGTTACCTGCTCTCAGAGGACGGGGCACTCCGCCTACAAAGATGGTCTTGCGAGGGTCGAGAGGCTGAGAGCCGTCCATCACAAAATCACTGTCGCTCAGGTTCCACGGACGAATCTGAACCTGATATAAGCAGACGTCGGACCACAATTAATGAAAAAATACCAAAGCACACATGACTATGCACAGCTAAATAGTTTTCCATTTTACTGAAACGAATAAGCTAATTTGTGAAACGGCTGCCAATTTATTAACGTTAGGGACGTGACAAACAGATTAGACTCGACTAGTACACAGGAAGGAATATTATTGGATTTTGAGCTGTGCACAAGGTCAAAGCCAGTCCCATAATGTGACATGACGATCCCGGTTCTTCCAGAGAAGTGGAAAAGGACATAGTGGAAATAAGACAACATTTTGAAAGGTTTAAGGACTAGTATTACTATCCTATATTACTAACTGGAGTGATATGGTACTGTACAGCAATGCTGCATTTAGATGTATTGCATAGAAAAACGTGCATAAAAACACCTCTGACCTGAAGCCTCCTCTGTGTGTCAATCATTTCTGATAGCTCTGAGTTTGCTGTTGCAGTTGTGGCTCAGTGTTAATGTTTCTCAATATGGCAGAAGTATTAGTATTAGTATTAGTATTAGTATTAGTGGGCAAGTCTCAGCGCTGTGTAATTGCTGTCTTTTATCAACATACAAATCTATATAAATGTTCAAGGTTAAAATTGTTAAAAACTAAAAATGCTCCCCCACACACCCTGTATAATCAGTTAAAACATTTTTATTTTTGCTTTTTCTACTCTCTAGATTTTTATTTGCCAAATCTGACATTTTATGAGTGACTATTTATACATTTATTTAAATTTGCATTAAATATTTTTAATTAATAATTTTAATTTTAGTATTTTTCTGTTTAATATTTTCTAATTTGCTAAATTCCTTACCGCAAATTTATTCTTTATTTATTATCCTTATTTATGTTATTATCACTGTGTTAGAATTTTAAAGAATTATTTATTTTAGAATTTTCATTACATTGTTATCCATTTGCTGTTTATTCTCTTATACTGCTTGTACTTCTAAGAGTATTATTATTTATAAATGTATAAATATATTATAATAATTAGCATATTTCCTGGTTGCTTAGCAACAGAACAGGGAGCATCGTTCCATATCAAAAGCACAAATTCAATTTAAATGCTGTTGCAAAGCACAAGGACATACACATCATTATATCTGCATGCAATGGGATTCTCCCTGACCTTTATTAGACAACTCTTCATTTATTTGTAATGTAATTGTTCCTTTTATAAAGTCCATTTTCCGGTTCTATCCCCTGGCAGTGCAGCTCCATTCCTCATACACTAGAAGCATGGTGACTTATGGGAAATGACTGCTGTGACCTAATTTACATGAGTAACGCTGAACACTGTAATTACGTCCAGAGGACTGTTTCTGGTTCGGTTTCATCAGTTGAGAAAGTTCGGTTAAGGATAAGTTCACACAGACTCACCGGCTTGTCTTTGATGGTGGGGCTGGACACACACAAGTAGAGTTTGCCATCCTCCTCCATACAGGCTTCGATCAGCGCCTGCACCGAGCACTCCTCTTGGAAAAGCAGGAAGGCATAACCTTGGAGAGAGAACAAAAATGTGAACACATTCTTCAGTAGGTGTAAATATAGCTCAACCTGAAGCGTGCATGAAGGTGAAGTTTAGAAATATGTATGAAGTATTACAAGACTATTTCTTTTGTTTTTGCTATTTGGGTCGGAGATCAAACAATTAATGTGGGATGATAAATCGGAATTTCAGCTTCCATTGCCTGATATTTAGATCTAGATGTGTTAAATAATATGGGACCTTTAGGTGGAACTCCCCCATGTTGCAAGTGATCAAAAAATATTGGAACATGTGACTGACAGCTGTTTCTTGGTGCCCAGGTGTGACCTGTTAAGAGTGATTGTAATTGTAAGCAATGAATAGCTCTGAATGTCTACTCTTGGATTGAGCCATGAGCACTGCTTGTGGGATCTGCATTTGTTTTTAAAAAAGGATAAACCCACATAAAGACCAGAGAGCTGTCTATGGGAAAAAAACGAGACATTTTAAAGCCAAGAAGAGGAAAAATCAATCAGAGCCATTGCACAAGCACTGGGCATAGCCAATATCACAGAGAGAGAGAGAGAGAGAGAGGGAGAGGGAGAGAAACAGACACAGAGAGAAAAACAGAGAAATTTAAATTGATCTACAAGAAAAATGCATTTAAATGAACAAAAACACTTTACTTAACTAACATCTAAACCTGTCTGGACAATATAAACCTGTTTATAATTTTAAATAAAACTTAAAACTCTGCATTTAGTAAATTTTCAATTCTTCTTCAAATCTCGCGCACCTAAAATGATTTTCTGTTTTCACAAGATTTTCTTTTTTTAGTATTTACAGTATGTTGCTTTACTGCCAAGTAAAAGGTCTCTTCAGGAGCTCTCTATTATTATTGCAATCATTTTGTTTACCTTTTGGAGGAAAGTAGGATTTGCTCTCCGCCTTGTGTGGCCAATCAACCACCAGGTGACCAAAGCGCCGGAAACTAGATGTGATCTCATCTGCATATGTACAGACAAAGAGATTCGGTGAGAAAATGGTTGGACGGAACATAAAAAAATAGAAAGAGAGTAAAATAAGTATCATAAAGTGAAAATAAAAATACTATCTAGAATATACAATGAGTCGAACACTAAATCATTCGAATTCTTCTATGAAGCATTTTGTACGGTCACCTTCGTCTATATCGGGTGGCAAGCCTCCTACGAACACTTTCCGTGAGAACCTCTCGATGCGCTCGCCGTTCTGATGCGGATAACCGGGAGATCCCAGAACTCCGGGTACTCCCTGGTTACCGTGCCCGTCGTCGAGGAGACCGTCGTCTATTGGGAAGAGCGAGGAGCGTCCTATAGAAAAGATAAACCAAAAAGTTGAAGCCGAAAGATTTATTCATTGCTCCATACATGCCAGTGAAGTGTGAATTAGGTTTACGCATACACATTTACAAACCCAGCACATTCATCTCCATTTATGACAAAATCATATGACAAAAAAAAGATTCTCTGAATTGTTTTTAAACAACCAATCAGTGCTGGTGGAGATAACAATAGATCCTGAGGAGAATTTAAACATGTAAATGCAGCACTCTTGCTGTTGATTTTAACACAAGATTGAAACACAGGCATCACACACACACACACACACACACACACACACATGGGAAAGCCAGGGTGCAGGAAGTGAAGTTTACCTCGTCGTCTGCCGTAACTCCGCGCTGCATGTAAACAGAACAGAGTAGAAAAAGCTGTGATATGAGTGAAGCTTTATCTTAAAGAAAAAAGTCAATCAGAAAAATCTACTACACACATTTGTTCAGTGTGTGCTGTCTTCACCGGAGCAACAAAGCTAGCAGAAACCTCTCTCACCATAAATCTTTTGTTTTAAAATAAATACTATAGGTACTAAATTTAGGTAATAAATACTTTAATACTTTAGACTTTAGATAGTCTGTATTTCAAAATCTTGGTTCAATGTTAAAGAATAAAACATAATAAGGCATGCTATTATTTATTATTTAAAAAATATGCAGACAGTTGTACGAAGCGATCTTTTTTTTTTTTTTTTTGCTATGACAAATAACCAAATTTCCCATGATTAGATTTGTTTATTAATTAACAAACAGCATTTATTTTTATTTTTTTTATCTCTTTACGGTTGTGTTTAACGTTACGCAACATCCAGAAACCAAGTTGCATTCCTGCTCTTTCTTTCATAATAGCAGCTATAAATAACCGGTCCCTGATCATCCTCTTGCTCTTGTTAAGCCTATAAGATGAAAAAAAATGCAGCTTGGCTTGTTACTGAAGACCTTTCCATGGCAGGAAACGTACTGTTAAAGGAAACTTTCTGACTGTTACAAAGCCCAGAACATAGAGACTCCTTCCATAAATGTACAAAATAAAACACTTCCTTACACCATCTCAACAATTACATGATTTCCGGTTAGGAAAAATCATTTTTTTATCTGTTCATTATTATTGTAATGATTAGATTGTGTTAAGTGTCAGCATACAGCAGACAGCAGAGTGAAAAACTCTATAATCAGACTAGAACTAGCATGTTAAGATATACTTGTAAATCTGAATTACGGCCTACACAACTGTCCGAGTTGCTGTTACGGGAAGTTATTCAACACGCTCTGACCAATCAGAATCCAGAATTCAACATAGCAGTGGTAAGAAGTATGGCAGACCTCCTCCTGAAGTTTCAGTAAGCGTGGACGTTTGTGCTATTTCATACAATTGATTCATTCAAAAGCTTTAAAGCTTTGTTGTTTAAAGACAGGGTGAGACAGAAAGGCGTTACTCGTTAGTCAGAGAGCAAACATGCCGTGGCTTACTCATTTGCATTTGGGGTTAAAACTGGAAATGTGTAAAACTGACTTTGTAATTTTGAGTAATGTACACATTTTGTTAAATATCTTATAGTAGGATGTATGATTGTGTAAGGAAAAGATGGGAATATATCTTCATTTTGTCTAGGACTAGATGAAAAGGTCTAGGACCATAAAAGAGCCACTGTTGGACCCCTGGATTGGATCTGGATCCAATGGCACTTGGAAATTGCTTGGGACGAAATCCAAAATAAGAAATCCTTGTACAGTGTGTGCTGTTTTTGGAGACAAATCTGCTAAAACTATGCTACATGGCTGCTACAAACACTTTCTTTCTTCTTCACCTTACGGTTGTCAACATTTGTGAAAAGACAGACGGCCTTATCTAGAGAGACTTACATGTATCTCATTTACACAACTGAGCCGATGAGGGTTAAGGGCCGTGCTCAGGGGCCCAGCACTGACAGCTCGGCTGGGGTAGAACTCACGAACTTCTGGTCAGTAGTCCAGCATCTTAAGTGGTCAAAGACTACAACCAGTTTGTTCATGTGTTGCCAGCATATAAAAAAATATTAGCTAGGTTAAGCTGGTAGCAAAGTTAACTACTTGATTTCCATGGAAACTTTCTATCACTAGTTTGAACCTCCATCACTCCACAACTCCATGACTACTGTATCTAAAGATCTCAAGTCACAAGAGTAATATAAAAGCTTACAGATTATTATAGACTGATTGTTTAAGAAATACATTGTTTTACAGACATACAGTAGGAAAAAACTTTATGAGAAGTCTCTTAAGTGCTCTTAATTCTGTGATTCTTATTGATTAAAATAATAATAATAATTAAAAAAATCTGTTTATAATATTTTAGATGGCCCTTGAGTGGCACGACAACGCGTCCGCTCTATCATCGCTAGTTCGAATCTAGGTGATGCTATAGCTGCCTGTAGCCGGGAGCTCAGAGAGCAAGATTGGCTGTGCTCTTAGGGTGGGAGGGGCAGCATACGTTCTCCCCCCATATCAATCAGCGTGACATACAAGACGTTAACCACTCCCGAAAGTTGCGTGAGCAGCAGTTTGAAAAGAGGCGGCGGCTTGCGTCACGTGTTTCGGAGGAAGCATACAATGGCCCTCCTGGACTTCATCATGTGACAAGGGGGAAGCAGATAGGTGGGAATAGGTGGGAAATAAAGAAAGAAAGAAAGAAAGAAAGAAAGAAATAATAGTTTTGATTTGTTTTTTTATTTGTTCTTGGTGCCAGTTTTCATGCACAACAGCGTGTAGGGTTTTACAGCCAGAATGGTGCAACAGAGCAACAGATCTGTAGGCAGGAAATGGCTTGTTGGTAAGGGAGGTCGAGCTGACAGGACAGCTCCTGTAAATCATAACCACTCTTTACAATGGCGGTGAGCAGAAAAGCATCTCAGAATGCATGCCAAGACTGGGATACAGTTCTGCTCCTGTAAGTCAAGAACAGGGAAGCTTCAGTGGGCATGGCTTTACTGAAAAGCTCCACTTTTAGGTTTAACTGCTTCTACTTGATTGTAAAGCACTTTTGAGATTCCACATTTAGGGAAATGAGCATTTGCAGCATAAGTGATAAGAGCAATATTAGTGATTGAGTGTAAAGGGAACTTGAGGGCCTTCAAACCCCCCCACCACCACCTCTTTCTCACTGTTTCAATCTTTCTCTCTATCTCTCTGCCTCCAGCCAGTCATGTGAGCCCACATCATGCAGCCAGTCACATGACCACGACTGAACTCTAATGATTCATGTGACCTCCTCAGTCATGTGTCAGAGTGAGTTTAAAGACCGCCTTAAAGGAAAACTCATTTTTGTTATTTCTGTGAGAAGTTCGAGGTTGTGTGTCGCTCTGATGTCACAGTGGGACATTGTTATGGATAGAAAGAAAAATCCAACGTTTCAACAAGTTTACACTCAAATAAATATATTCTGGACAGCTAAAGATCACATGTTTATTATAAATATCCGTGGGCACATTCGCCTTTACTTCATCTTCATCTTGCTTTTATATCCATTTCTCCCACACACACAATCTCTCATTGGGATAGAAAGTCAGCAGCTGCTGCTGACATGAAACATGACAGCGTAAATCACTACAAATACAGACTGGATTCAAAGATTGGACGGCTTAACGCGAGTCCTTCTCAGCTTGAAGCAGACGTTCTGCTCAGCGTTCCAATGCTGCTATAAATGGACAAGGATTGCCTGACCAAACACTCTGTCTGATGAGAAAGCTGATTGGCCGGCACAGGATTGCCTTAACTGGTCACGTGAAAATACTGATGTTCTCTGGATTCTTTTCTTTTTTTTTGTTGTTCGGAAGACTGTACTCCTGATTTCTGGAATGTTCCGTTGTCTGTAAGCTGTCTGGTAAAATACTGAGGCAGAGCCGTGAAATAAAAATGACACAAGCACCAAGGCAGCCTTTCTTTGGCACCATTTTAAGAGCAATAAGTGCACAATTCACTGAGTAATATACAGAGTAAAGATTAGTAAAACTCAGCTATATATAAAATGTCTAAAACATTTCATTTCATACGAAGACAGAGGGAACGGTAGCACTTGGGCTTACTGCATTTACTTTTGGGATTGTGCAGTGTACTGCAGCAGATCAAAATCCGGAGCTGTTATTCCTGCTACTGTGACTTAACCCGGCATCCCATATTTTCCTGAGCATACAGCAAAAAAACATCACACCCCCTACTACACGGAACATGAATTTCCATGCTTTGTTCCTCCTGTTTAGTGTTGGGAGGAATACTGGTTCTTCCTGTATACTGGTTTTAATTAGCTGTACCATATGTATTTTTATAATAAAAATTCAATACAGAGTCGATGGCTCTGCCTGAAGCCCACAGCTCGTCCTCGGTCTTGTGTTACGCTAAGATTTCAGCCTCTTCACCACCCATCCACCATGTTTCCCCTCTCTTCATCTCACCGCAGCCAGATCTAGACCGCTGACTGTGGCTGTCCTGTCATTTCAGGAGCTCTGACTGCTCATGATCCTGCTGTATTTAATCCCCCCCACCCCCTTGGTTTTGGGCTTTCTCCTCAGTCAGCTATGTTGCTAGTAAAAATATGTTTTATCCCCAGACAGAACCTGCCCTAATACTCTTATCATCAGCTAGAACTTTATATACACAAACTATTAACCAATCAGAGAGCACCAATATTTGGAGCCACTATCCAATTCCTTGTAAAGGAAGGCAGGACTTTTGTTAGTACAAACAAAATGTGCTCGGATGTTCATTACGGAGAAGAGCATACGCTGAAGGCAGCGGTTTCTGATTAGCCATTCATGCAGCATGGATGCACGTATTATTTTTGCACGATGCACTAGGTTTCACGCATGTGCAACGCAGTGATAAAAAAAGACTTGCCTATTGACCTTGGTGGAGGTCTGCGCTCTCGTAGTGCACTAAAATAAACATGTATTACCACTCTTGAGAACCACTACACTAAAGCAAACAGCCGTGTTGATCAATCTATTTCGAGTAAAAAGCTTTGAAGGATGAAAGAGTCATATGAACAGGGAGATTTGATCCTAGATAAGTGCTGTTGCTGCCAAGATGGCTGATAAATATAGTGCCGTGCACCAGTTTAATTACATTGCGGTTTTTAGACTTCAGAGAGACGACCCGGGGTCTACAGCGCCAACGTCTTCACGCGCCTCATAAAGAAAAAGCACTTCACCCTAATTCAATTATTTTCCGCAAAATTTGATTGCAATGTTTCCCTCTCAGACGCTAAGTGAGCATTGGGACACAACCGGAATAAGATAGGATGAAACCGTACAACAAAAGGGTGGAAAGCTTTTCAGACACACCCGGTTCAACCTTTGACCTTTTGACAGTTCTCCTCACTGGCCCCAGGTGGCTGCAAGTGATAAGGCCATGCTATAAAAAGCGTCTGCTTAAAATGCGTCCCCCCGCTGTGACCCATATAACATGTCTGAATGTGCTTGTACAAACTATTTAAAGGAATAAGGTTTACAAATAGAAAAATGTTTGTGCCAAGCTTAAGGCTTATGAGAAATATTCCAGCAAAAAATGAATGAAAGTCAGGCCAACAATATAAAGCATAAATAAAACACATGTAGGTCCATTGAACAGACTGTTTTGGTGAGGCCTGATATTCTAATGAGCACTCCTGGTTGACATTGCTCTGTGCAAGACTTCCAGCCTGCTATACTACTTTACAGAGTAAAATGGTGAAAACAGGAAAGCCAGTTCAGTTCAAATTAAACTCGCTGGTTTGCTTTTGTTTGTTGGTTTGGTTTCTGTCGCAGGTTTTGTCTAACAAAAAAAGTTACTTTTTTGTCACAATTTTGCTTCCAATCTCTGGTTAGCTTTGACTCACTGTTTGCATTCACTTCATGTTTTGCTTCCACTCACTGCTTAGCTTTTACTCACTGGCTAGCTTTTACTCACAGGTTTGCTTTGACTCACTGGTTTGCTTCCACTCACTGCTTAGCTTTGACTCACTGGGTTGCTTTGACTCACTGGTTGGCTTCCACTCACTGCTTAGCTTTGACTCACTGGTTTGCATTCACTCCATGCTTTGCTTCCACTCACTGCTTAGCTTTTACTCACTCGTTAGCTTTTACTCACAGGTTTGCTTTGACTCACTGGTTTGCTTCCACTCACTGCGTTGCTTTGACTCACTGGTTGGCTTCTACTCACTGCTTAGCTTTGACTCACTGGTTAGCTTCGACTCACTGGTTTGCTTCCACTCACTGGTTGGCTTTGACTCACTGGGTTGCTTTGACTCACTGGTTGGCTTCCACTCACTGGTTGGCTTCCACTCACTGCTTAGCTTTGACTCACTGGTTAGCTTTGACTCACTGGTTTGCTTCCACTCACTGGGTAGCTTTGACTCACTGGGTTGCTTTGACTCACTGGTTGGCTTCCACTCACTGGTTGGCTTCCACTCACTGCTTAGCTTTGACTCACTGGGTAGCTTTGACTCACTGGTTTGCTTCCACTCACTGGGTAGCTTTGACTCAGTGATTAGCTTTGACTCAGTGGTTTGCTTCCACTCACTGGTTAGCTTTGACTCAGTGGTTAGTTTTGACTCAGTGGTTTGCTTCCACTCACTGGTTTGCTTGCACTCAGTGGTTTGCTTTGACTCGCTGGTTTGCTTTGACTCACTGGTTTGCGTCCACTCACTAGTTTGCTTGCACTCAGTGGTTTGCTTTGACTCGCTGGTTTGCTTTGACTCACTGGTTTGCGTCCACTCACTGGATTGCTTTCACTCAATAGTTAGTTCACTGTTTTAGCTCACTGGTTTGCTTCCACTCACTGGTTTGCTATAGTTCATGGGTTAGCATTTGCGCCTTGCTTGCCATTGTTTGTAAGAGTGAGGTATGTAAATCTGGCCTCGGGGGCGACTTCTCGCTTTAAGCATTTAAGGAAGCATCGATAGGTTTAATACATTTCCTAATGCTAGTCGTGTTCTACAGCTGTATGGAACTACACCACACAGTTCAGTGCTCTAATGTAAACAGATACAGGCTAAATGCAGTGCTATTTGGTTACAGATGATGGGGTCAAAAGGAAAGAGCACAGAGAGATGTGATTGGCTGATGTAATTACCATTGAGCATGAGCAGGCCATCTGCGCCAGGATGTGGGCATCCCATGCGTCCTGAGCATGAGAGAGAAAAGAGAGAGAGAGAGAAGAGAGAGAGACACAGAGAGCTGAGTGACACGCTGGGATGAGCCACGATGATGCACTGGCTAGGAAGATTTTAACTCCCAATGAATCAACAAAATAGCAACAATTTTGAATGGAAAAAATGTAGATCTAAATCTCAACTGTATTTCCTCATCTCTAGCATGCAAATCGTTTTCTAGATTTCTGGAAAGATGCTTTATGAACATCTTTATAGTATTGACTGCTATTCAGGTAAAGCTGAATTAGTCAGAACACTAAAAATGCTCAGGAAGGAAAGAGCAGTGAAAATACACAAAGAATGAGGAAAGAGAAAAACATGGCAACACCCTGCCACACCCAGAGGACACACACACACACACACACGAAAGGCTTCCAGTCAGGATTTTCCAGTTTCACACAAATATTTAACATTGCAGTAAAGCCATGTATTTAAAAAAAGTTTTTTTTTTATTTATGACAACACTATTAATCGAGATGATCAAAGTGTGGAATTTTTTCAGCCTGTTTCCAAGCCGCCTAATAATCTGTTAATAACCTGACTGATGGCTGAACTAAAACCAAAATTACATTTAAAAAAACGGATTGAATTAGGGGTGTAATCTTTTTATGCTTTCCATATCCAATCCAATAAACAGGAGAATAGTAGCCATATAAACACTGTCTGGTTACTTTCATGCGTCTGGTCCAGGACGAAAACCTGGTTCATGTCACAGATTTGAATCTATTTTAAATAATTGTGGCCAAGGGGAGAAAAAAATCGTCCTCCGTGCTGTTGGGGTGGGGACAAACGGCATACGTGTCTCCTGCCAATCATGGAGGCGCTAGCCAATCACAGGCATCTGTGAGCTCGAGGCTGGAAAACGTTTTACGCAGGTGATAGGCGGCACGGCAATACGTCTGGAATGAAATGCTGAGCAACTTTAATCTTTTGCAAAATTGTGCCGCGGAGACACCCCAATAACTGCCCTTAAATGTTTTGAGTAAACGTCAGAATGGTTTTTGTTCGCGGTAATCACGCAAACCAAACGAAATCAAAATGAAAAGACGTCTAAAAGACTAAAAATACAAACGCAAAAATTCTTTGAATTCCTGAGACATTTAGTAATATCTTCCATCATGGATGTTTTGGAACATTCACTCACAACAGAGTGCACAGGAAGTAGAAAGCAGGAAGTAGGAAGTAGGAAGCAGGAAGCGGGAAGGGAGCCTTACCTTTCAGGGGGTCCTGCTCGGCCCGGATGATGTCGATCAGAGAACTTTCCAGTGAGTGCATGTTCAGACTGTCATACATTCTGCTCCGATCCTGAAAAAGAGATACGAAGCATAAGAGTCAGTATTCCAGCTTATACCTCAGCGCTGATGAATTCTCTATTCTGATTGGTCA
>JANCOA010000020.1:12214931-12227202 GCA_024363135.1 Leptodoras oyakawai | reverse complement strand
TTGGGTGACAAAATAGGGTAGCTTGTCTGTAATATTTCTTCAACATTTCAAAAGTTTCTGATGCACTTTTACTGATTTTCATGCAGAATAAGATTGCATACATTTGCTCCAAACTCGCTTGCATTGTTCCAGTGATAGGCACTTCAGCAGGGTTTCACAAAAACAATGTCTGGGCACTGTGAAGGCTAGAATGTGAAGTGAAACCGGTCCTACTGTTTATCTGAGATCCCATTCTAACTGACCTCAAACCACCATCTCAATGTGTAAGCACTATGGAGCATGGGAATATCATTCTCATTACCGGACATACCTCCTATTTTGATTTTTTTTTTTTTTTTACAAGAACTCAAAGACTTTCATTGAGGTGAAAAATATACTTTTGTATTAAGTATTATTTTGGTTGCATTTTAAAAGTTAATTAAACCATATCACAATATCACACTTATTATAAATATATATTTTTCTTCTTCAGGTAATGATACAAATATTCCTCCAGAAAAAGTATTTTTTTTAGCTAATTATAATTATATTAGGCTGATCTGAGTGACATAAAAATACATTTAAAAAATCTAGATGAGATTTCTAATAATTCTTTTTTTAATCCTCTCTCCTTTCTTTTTTATATCCATCATTTCTTCTTATTCATCTCTTTTCTCTCCTGATTTACAACTATTTTTGTCTCTTTCTCCATTTGGTTCTGTCTGTCTTTTCCTCACACTTCTTTTTTGTCTTTTTTTCTCAATGTTTTTCTTCTATCTATCTATCTATCTATCTATCTATCTATCTATCTATCTATCTATCTATCTATCTATCTACCTATAACTTCTCTCCCCAGGGAGATTCTGGAGGTCCTCTGAACTGTAAGGGGAAAGATGGTAAATGGTACATTCAGGGTGTCACCAGTTTTGTTTCATCCACCAACTGTAATGAACTGAAGAAACCTACAGTGTTCACACGCACATCCGCCTTCATTGACTGGCTGGAACAGGTGAACGTATACACACACACACACACATGCACACCAAAAAACAGCCCAAACAGAACTAGCATTGGCATACTGAAAGACTGTAGCAATTCATAGGTGAGTATGAAGTAGGATGGAAATTGATTATTCTTATTCTAATGTGTTTTACTACTCTTATATGATAACAACCATTATCATATATCATATCATTATATGTTGACCAAGTGAAAGTTAAAGTCAGACATTTTTGTCACTTGTGCTTGCACACAGTGAAATTGGACCTTCGCATTTAACCCATCCGTGTAGTGAGACACACTAGTGAACACACACTAGGGGGCAGTGAACACACATGCCTGGAGTGGTGGCAACCCTAGCCACAGCGCCCGGGGAGCCAATGGGGGTTAGGTGCCTTGCTCAAGGGCACTGAAGTCCTGTCAGTCATGGGAATCAAACCATTCTGATGACGGGGCAGACACCCTAACCACAAGACAATGACTGCCTCGAAAGTACAGAGATCAGCCATAGCATTAAAGCCACTTGCCCTATATTGTGTAGGCCCCCATTGTACAACCAAAACAGCTCTTAACTGTTGAACATGGCCTCCACAAGACCTTTGAAGGTGTGTTGTGGTATGTGGCATCAAGACACTGGCAGCAGAACCTTTCAGTCCTGTAAGTTGCGAGCTAGGTCCTCCATGGTCCTCCAAACATGACTTGTTTGTCCAGCACATCCTACAGATTCACATTGAGATCTGGGGAATTTGGAGGCCAAGTTAACACATTGAACCCTTTATCATGTTCCTCAAACCATTTCTTAAGAATTTTTGCAGTGTGGCAGGGTGCATCATCCTGCTGAAAGAGGCCACTGCCATTAGCATATACAGTTGCCATTAGGGGGTGTACTTGGACTGCTAACAATGTAAAAGTATGCATCCTGGTGGTCTTTTCCCCAGGTAAATGATGCACACACAGCCTTCAACATGATGTAAAAGAAAATGATCAGATTTTCCATTACTCCATGGTCCAGTTCTGATGCTCACTTGGCCACTGTAGGTGCTTTCATTGGTGTACAAGGGTCAGCATGGGTACTCTGACAGGTTTGTCTGTCTGTTTGTGTGTTCTGACACTTTTACATCGTAACAGCATTGACATTTTCAGCAAGTTTGTGCTACAGTAGCTCTACATCAATGAGCCTTAGGTGCCTGTGTCTCTGTCACTGGTTCACCGGTTGTCCTACTTTAGATCACTTTTGGTAGGTACTAACCATTGCATACCAAGAACACCCAACAAGATGTTTTGGAGTGTGAACTGTAATTATACTAATATGGGGCTGTTTTCACTACTGATTCTGTCTATTTATAGGTAAAAAAATTATACTAAAAGGATTAAATAAGTGTCTCTGATAGGTGTCATTGTGAGTGGCCACTAATCTTGATAGATAGATCCCTTTTGGAGTGAAGTAGGGAATAGGGTGCAATTCACTTTACTTCAGAATGAATGACAGCCGCAGTTAATCACCTAATAAAGTTACACATTATATCACCTTTTTTTACTATGTATTTTTTTACTCTGTTTTTTTTACTCTGTTTTTTTACTTTACTTCTGTCTCCCAGGTCATGCTTATGTACTGAGAATCTTTCCTGGATCATGGGACGACTGACGAGAATATCAAACCCCTTCAGCATGTGCACTAACCCTATAATAAACCCATTATTCAATGCTGCATTAGGCTGTCAGTCTTGATTTAAAAGCACATGTGTGTTTTATATGTTAACATTCACGGCATGCCAGCTAACCACTGGCACGTCTACGTGGTGCTGCACTTCCCCGACGTGTTGATCCTCTGTCTTATTCAATAGTCTTGATTAACACAAATCGCTGAGGTTTGCCCAGTCATTTAGATTCAGCATTAAAGCTTCTAAACTATATTTTGTCAGGTTAGGCACTGCCTGATATCTTTTTTAGATATCTTATTTATTATTTTTAGATCTTATGTTAAATGAAGGCAGAGATTTGTCTTTAAAAGGATTCAACTATTTTTAACAGCTTTTTAGCTCAGAGCTGTCAAATTCTCAAATCTGATTGGTCCAAAAGTGAAGTTGTCACAATCCAAATTACAGGTTTATATTAATGCACTCATTCTAAAGTATTATCATTTCTGTAGAAAAGGTTTCTTCACAGGGACTTGGAAAATCTGTATAATCAAATGCTAATAATAATTTAGCATGTCCGGAAGGATTCTAAAATGTCGGACATTGTAACTGTGTTTGTAATATATCTAGGGGCGACACGGTGGCTCGGTGGGTAGCACCATCGCCTCACAGCAAGAACGTCCCGGGTTTGATCCCCGGCTGGGGTGATCTGGGTCCTTTCTGTGTGGAGTCTGCATGTCCTCCTTGTGTCCACATGGGTTTACTCCGGGTACTCCGGTTTCCTCCAACAGTCCAAAGACATGCACGTTAGGTTGATCGGTGTCTCTAAAGTTGCCCTAGTGTGTGAGTGTGTGTGCCCTACGATGGATTGGCGCCCTGTCTAGAGTTGTTCCTGCCTTGCACCCTTTGCTGCCGACTAGGCACCAGCTCCCCTGTGACCCTGAAAAGGAATAAGCGGTCAAGAAAACGAATGAATGAATGAAATATATCTAGATACAGATGACTGAAAAACCAATGTATCAATTATTAATTTATTAAATATTGCAATCATTAGCACATTGCTGTGATATATAGACTTTGGCGCATACTTTTGTAGGAAAGTAATCAACATTGCGGTGAAAACAGTAATTTGAATCACCATGTTGCTGATCGTTTTCCTTAAAATGCATGCCGCAAAATGTTTTATTCCTCAGCACTTTTAGTCTTTTAGTGAGGCAGAATAATATCACTAATACTGTAATGCTTTAGTTTCATATTCTGTGTGTGTGTGTGTGAGAGAGAGAGAGAGAGAGAGAGAGAGAGAGAGAGTGAGACAGAGAGAGAGAGAGAGAACTGGTCTTCCTTTTCCCTCAAAGATAAAAGCAGAGACATCTCAGATCAATCATGGCAGAGGTTGGTAGAGCCCAAGCTGCACAGTGTGTGTGAGTGTATGAGACTGAGAAAAAGAGTGAAATAGCAAGTGAGCTAGAGAGACGGTGGATAAATTAGTCTTGATGTGTAACCTTGACTTGAAATTGCTACCATTCCGACTCCATCGAGATTTGATCATAACGAAGGCCTGACATGGAAAAATATAGATTACCCCCTTGTACCTCATTCTTTGACCATTTATTTCATTTTCGCATTGCCTTGAGATGACAGAGGAGCGTGATGAGTGTGTGCATGGCAGGGGGAGGGAAAGATAATTGTGTGTGTGTCTGTGTGTGTGTGAGAGAGAGAGAGAAGTGATTAGTGTCAGAAAAGTTTTCCGGCCTGTCGGTGGAAGCTACTGTGTTTCTGGAAGCTCTGTCGAAACTCCTGAAACATCCGCCAAGAGTTGACCCCTGAATCTCTGTGTGTGGCGTGTAGAACATTGCTCAGAGTGCCAGTTGAGCCCCCTGAAGGTTAGACCACTGACTGTTAGTAGTCAATGTTGTTAGTGTGTAATATCATCTATGCAAGATTGTATTTTTTTTTTTTCAGATGTCTGAAAACCAGCAGTTACAGAAATATGTATTCAGTTCTGAGAATGTCAGACCTCCAAGACTGAATATATGGTTCAGGAAGGTATGGAACATATCAGAACGCATTTCCCTAACTCTCACTGTCTTGTCCAGCTTACACAAAGGTGCATATAAATGTGCATATAAATGGGACTGTGGGTGGCCAAGGGAGATGATAAGTAGATGAGTTGATAAGCTCCAGAAATTACCTCATAATGTCAGCGTTCTTATGCCACAAAATGTAAAATGATAATTTTTCTATGATTTTCTATTATTTTTCTGTGAAGGAGATGTGATACACAGCTGAAGAGCTGCTACAATTATTTTCAGTGGTACAAAAATGCTGTGCTTTTTTAAACCCGATTTTCAGGGTCTAGTTTAATTAAAATAGACATGTAAAGAGAGTTGTTGAATTCCACAGATTATATACATTTACATATATACATTTATAGTTATATAATTTTAATGAACATACATGAAACAACTTATTTACTCATTTAGTGTCACGTCTGCCGCTGCCAGAGAGTGCCAAAAGCCTCTTGGGAGCGAACTACAGACTAGGACTACAATTCTCAGGAGGCACTCCCAATGAGGCACGCCTGGTGGCAGCCATCTTTAATTGCACCAAAGCCCATGCTGGGGAAGCATTTAAGCCATTGTTTAAGCTTCCTGAAGTGCGGATCAACATTTGGGTTTTCACAGATTCTTGCATATGCTCAGGACTCTTTGCCCATGCTAAGTTTCTTGCTAAAAGACTTTGTGTATACATTTCCTGTTTGTGTTTTGCCTGCCTGAGTTCTAGCATTTTGTTCGTTTCTTTGCTTCACTGTTTATGCAAGTGTTTCCCACTCGTTGATTGTACATTGTCACAGTCACTCTAGCTATTCACGTGCAGTTTGTGTTTGGTTGAGTTTGTGTTTGTTTTTGGTCTTCTTGCAAAATAAAATGTAAACTGCACTTGGCTCCTGTTTGTGTGGGATTACATTTAGGCTCTTTTTTAGGGCCTGAGCACCATAGGTGCATTTTTTTTTCTCAAGACATGGCCATTTTAGAGGTGGTTCCTATGAGTGAAAACTCATGAAATTTGGTACAAACATTTATCCTGTCGTCAGTTACCCATGTTAAGAGACTTGGCCCTGGATGTGACCAAGGGACTCTGTAGTCAGTGGTGTGATACTGAGTCTTGTGCCTGGCATATAGTTTCACATATACGCACCAAATATGGTGGAAATTTGGGGCTCCCCAAGCTGAACCAATTTTAATATATTTCATATTAGCCATGCCCAACAGGTAGTGAGTTATTTTGCATTGAATGCCTTTTGACACATTACATTTTGACACACTGCTTCTAGGCTGTTTGTCAGATTTGGTACATACAGTGTCATGATGTTCTGATTTAAAAGGTTGAAATGGCAAAATGATGAATTTATATGTCTCACTACACAAAAGATGGCAGTGGTGGCACAATGGTCAAGGCTCTGGTCAAGGCTGCCTCCACTTGGCCCCTGAACAAGCCCCTCAACCCTCTCTGCTCCAGGAGTGCTGTATGATGGCTGACCCTATGTTCCTAACAAGCTGGTCTATGCAAAGACAAGAATTTCACTGAACTGTAATGTATATGTGACATATAAAGGCTTCTTCTGAAGCAGGAAATGTGTCATAAATTCACCATGCACTATGCTTGATGATAAGCACATGCCCAGAGTGACATTGTGTCATAGCTGCACCATCTGTCAACAGAAAAAGTGGCATTTTCATCTCAGCTGTACTGCTCCTAGATAGATTCCTGGATTCATAACAGATTTGGTGTACATAAAGTCACAGGCGTCTTCATTTTATATTGCAAAGCATCTGTTGATATGTTGAAGAGTGTGGTCATGGGAAAAGGATAAAAAGTTTAACCAATCAATTAGCTGAGCTGTTATGTGTGTGTGTGTGTGTGTGTGTGTGTGTGTGTGTGTGTGTGTGTGTGTGGTGGTAGGTTGGGGGGGGTGAATGCCATTCAAACCCAGAAGTAGGTCAGCCATGTTTGCTTGGGTGTTTAGAACTATTCAGAATTAACACTGTTGCTAATAATATATATATATATATATAGCATAGTTTGTGTTTAATGATGACCATGCTGTTGCAACATCTCATCTAAGTCATTGAAAAAACATCATTGATGAACCTGTCTGAGACTGAGATATTAGGCTAGCATTGCAGTCAAGAGCAAGACTGGTCCCTTTTTTAAACTATCCTAAAAAAAAAACAACCCAAAATAACCATCACGACACACTAGATTCAGGGCATCGAAGGGTTAAAATTCAAGACCACTGTTTTGATTTAAGGTACACAAACCAGCGCTGACACACAACTCTGAGCACTGTTCAATTTCTCAGCAAATCACAGTGCTCCCATTAATAACATATAGCTATATTTGGAAAATTGCTGGCATGTTATACAAAGACACAGAGACTACTTCCTGTGAGTAGCTGCAGCAGCAATAAGCAGAGCTCCACACATGCAGCATTTCAGTACAATGCAACGCATCCACCACACAGTTTGCATTGACTTTATTGGAGAAAGTAGAGAGTTGAGCTATTGAGTACACTGATTAACACTGGTAATATTAAACAATAGCATCTGCTGAAAATATGGGTAACAATGTATATAGCTGACTCTGCCTACGAACCTTCCCTTACGTTATGTAGCTACATTTCCCCCCATTCAGCTTACTGAAAAGCACAATTCCTTATGCTTTCTTTCTAGATGTCTGGAAAAATTAGACATGGTCCCTGAGAGAAGTTCTGCAAAGAAATTCAAGGCGATTCACAAAACCGTGTTTCAGACACCGATTTTGCAGACAAAAAATAAATGGTAATGACTCAGCAAGCTGGTAAAAATGCACATTTACAATCTTAAAGTTAGGCTATTCAGAATAAAGTGCATTTATTGATTAGATACTGATTTGACAATGACTGAAGGACATAACATTCCTTTTTTTCCCTGTTAGTCAATCTGAGTTCAGAGCTGTGCCATGGTCTGCCCACTTGAGAACTTGAGAACAGAGTAAAGGGAACTAACAGAGTATGTGGAGGAACAGATTACAGACTACAGTATGTAATTGTAGAGCAACTATATGGTAAGTGGGACTGAGAAAATGGACAATGAGTGTAGCGCAAAGGAGGTGGTCATAATGTTATGCCTGATCAGTGTATATATAAATTATATTACATTTGCAATAACTGCATCAAGCCAGCAATCCACTCACATCATCCAACTGCAAACTGCATTTACAAAGTCTACACATCAATCACATCTTGATAGCTTCATTTTAAATCCGTCATGGTGGTGTACATTGTGGTGGATATATTATATACTATATCTGTATTGTGGGTTTGTATTTGTAGATAAACTTTTAACGTGAAATAATAGTCTTTTTTTAATACATAAGTGGGGCGACACGGTGGCTCGGTGGGTAGCACCGTCGCCTCACAGCAAGAAGGTCCTGGGTGATCCCCGGGTGGGGCGGTCTGGGTCCTTTCTATGTGGAGTCTGCATGTCCTCCTCGTGTCCATGTGGGTTTTCTCTGGGTACTCCGGTTTCCTCCCACAGTCCAAAGACATGCACGTTAGGTTGATTGGTGTCTCTGGAGTGGCCTTAGTGTGTGAGTGTGTGTGCAAGTGTATGTGTGCCCTACGGTGGATTGGCGCCCTGTCTAGGGTTGTTCCTGCCTTGCACCCTATGTGGCCGGCTGGGCACCGGCTCCCCTGTGACCCTGGAAAGGAATAAGCAGCCAAGAAGATGAATGAATGAATGAATGAATGAATGATAATACATAAGTTAAGGTAAATTGCAGCATTAGGGGTCTAGAACCCTTGAGATGCTTTGCCAGGCCTGTACTACAGCAGCCTTCAGTTGCTGTTTGTTTGTGCATCTGGTGCCTTCAGTTTTGTCTTCAATAAGTGAAAAGCAAGTTCAACTGCCTTCAGAAGTTATTTGGTGGTGAATACAGCAGGTTGGTGATGGTTCTAAGTCTCTAGTTTGGTGGGCAACAAAATATTAAGTGTTATTTACTTTAAGACTATGTATTCCAAAGGTTTTGTTCACTTAAAAAGTGTTTTTCTGTCTCATACATTTGAGATAAAAACTATAGATAAAAAAAAAAATTTATAATATGCCACTGTACATTTTCCTTACTGAGGAAAAAAGTCCTTCACATGCACACTTGTGTCAAAATCATCTACCTTTAAATGTCTGATCACAATCCTTGGCCTCAAGTGTTGATCAAGGACTCCATATTACCCCATATGTCACTGAAGCTTGTGCCTGACATATAGTTTCACCTATACGCACCAAATCTGGTAAGAAGTGTGGTATTGCATTAATTGGTCGTACTGCTGGAGGAGTGACGGCCGTCCATGGTATATTTCTCTCTTTGAGTTAATAAGGCATAAAACACACCTAGAATCCGAAAAGCCGGGTTTTTCTTTTACCTCTGATTTTTACAAAGCACTGCCACTGGAGAAAAAGTGTTAGAAGTGTTTTTTAGTACATCCATGGATCCACATTGGCACCTTTAATGTATTCATGAAGCAGCTATAGTTTTGAATGCTCATTTACAGGCTTCTCTGTACAGGGAAATGTATCAAAGTGACCTGTGGTAATTGTACATACAGAGATTAGGTTAAAAATGCTTTTTTTGCTCCAAAATGCCCTAAACCCGAGTCTCAAATTTTGAATGTCTCCCTTGAGTAAGCATTTTTCCAGGAAATAAGCACACAGACTCGACTGTGAAATGGGTAAAGCATGCATTTAAACCATAACTAATACTTTTACTTTGGAAAGGCAAAAAAGCCTCTCTCAACTACACTATAGTTTAGTGGATTAGGAAATTGCCCATAGAGAAGATCAAATTCATATTTAAATATAGGATCAGTCATTTTCATAGAATCTGGCAACATCTCTGCTACCTTGATGGACTTCCCCACATAGATTTCAGCCAAATATTTTAGGGAAGTTCGCTGGGGAACATAGAGCAAGATGGGAGTTGGACTATTCATGTGTGTATGTATATGTATGTATCCTTGAGAATATGATTTGTGTTTTTGGGTGAGAAAATAAACAGAGACAATACAGTTCATATATATATACACATATTTATTTATATACAATTGTTTATGTTTTCATAAGGTCAGCATTGAACTCACATATTTTAAAAAATGCTCTCTTAGCCACTGCCTTACTTCACACACACTCAGAACATGCATTTATGACTTTACCTCACAGATTCTCATATTCACACTCATATATTCATTTCATATTCTCAACCTTCACTAAAAATGCATCTTATATTCCTCACTTTACCTTATATAATTATGCAGAATGCTCATATTTATTATTTTACCGCAACCATTTATACAAAATTTTTCATACTCCTTATTTTACCTCACAAAGGAACATATGTTCACATATTTATTAATTTAAAAAGTTGCTCTCATGTTCAACATTTTACCTCACACAATCAAGCAAAATAGTCTCATGTTGCTTACTTTACCTCACTCATTCAAACAGAATAATCTTTTATACAAAAATTTACCTCACGCAATCATTAACAATTTTTTTTAGTCATCCGGTCACACAAAATACTGCCATATGCATTATTTTACCTCATGCAATTGTGCAAAATACACTCAGTTCACCTCATACCATCACAAATACTCTCATATTCAACATGAAAAATGTATGCCCTTAATTATCCCTTTACCTCATTCACAAATACTCACTTGAACTTTATCTAACAGACAACACATTTATTTAACAGAATATTTACAAAACATTCTTAGACTACTTAAATTCACATTCACTTCTTTACCTCAGAAATACTCACAAGATATGCTTTATTTGACTCAACAACATGTAAACAAAGCACACTCACATAAACCTCATAGCCAAAACACTCCCACGTACAAAGAAAATGCTTTTACCTCACACAAAATATATTAAATGTGTCTGCTTGTTTTCTACACACATAAATGCAAAATAGTCTGAGAAGTAAAGCGGGTAGTGTATATAAGACTTTTTAATAATATCCTCTTTAATATCTATCCAGTTGTTGCAGGTTTAGCCCTGAATTCTTTTTTTTTATCTTGGCACCCCCTCTAGTGGTTAAGATTATTAATAGCATGTCAACATACTGTACTGGCATAAAACATTTTCAAATTTTATATGGTCATTTAATGTGACTACAAAGATGTCAGTGTGACTAAGTAATACATGCATGAAAGCAAGATGTTGCCAAGTAATAAATGCAGAGCAAAGGCAAAGTAATGGAAATGCCATATGTGTAAAATTGAACAAAAATAAATGTTTGATCGATTTGAGATAAAACTAAATAATAGGCAGATTCAAACGATTGACAAATGAGGTCCATTATGTGATTTGTCTTATTAGTACAACACTAGAATTGGGGGGAAATGATTAATATATCATTATATGACAGAAGTGTTGAATTCTCAGCTTTGATTGCTCAGAACTTTTAAATATACACAGAACATTCTGTAATGCAATTGTTTTGCCTGACAAACACATTGTAATATTTACTTTAAAACATTCAGCTTTAACTTAAAGTTTTCAGGACAGATGGTTTTCTTGGAAACATTACAAATGGAAGTTGTTTTTTTTTGTCATATTAACTTTGTAAGAATAAAAGAGAGGCTGCTGAAGGACCGACTGTTTACTAAGTAGCTACTGAGTAATGTAGGTGGCAATATCCGCTTCCTGTTGGGCTGCATCACATCATGATGTTAATCCTGATGAAATGTGTTTCTGTTACAACACAACTGCCAAGCATTTAACCCCCACAATTTAACCCCCAGCAGTGTCTTTGTAGCATAGTCTTAAAACATCCGAGTTTCTGTTCTGTTTTTTCTTGCTTAGGAGAGCTGAAAATTACACTGAAAGAATTGTGTTCAGGTAGACAAATTATTTCATTATTATTAAATACTGTTTTGTAAGAGAGAAAAGAAGTATTTATTATATGAATTAAAAAAAAACATTCAAAGATACGTGTGAAATTTGATAAGATTCCTGTTTACTGTATATGTATTTATTTTGTACACAGTTTTTTCCAAAATGACTTACAAATATGCCTGAAGAGTTATGTGTTTGGGTTTATATATACACACACACACACACACACACACACACACACACACCAAAAAAGTGCTAAGGATATGAAAATAAAGATTTATTTCTGTAATTCTTTTGCTGTGAATGATTCCCTGTTTTTGAAACTGAATACCAATTCCTACAGATTTACAACCAATCAATTGAACTGGTGTTTAAATCTGCTTAACAATATCTACAAACTGTTTTAGAGTTTCGGATTCATTTCTAGCAATGTCCAAAGTAGACTTTGATGCAGTGCACTCATTTACCTTACCTTAAATGGCTTACTGTCTAATTATCAAACTCAAACCCGGAAAACTGTGTTAAACTGTGCACTGACCATACAGTAATGCAGTTACAGGTCTACTAGCAAGAGGTATGTGTGTGTGAGTGTGTGTATGTGAGTGCACCAAGTAGGTCGATAATTATTTAAATTGTTTTCCATTACACTTTAAAGCACTATAGTTTTTGATTAACTTACTTCTCTTAGTATCACTACATTGAGTTTGAAGTCCTGTTCCT
>JANCOA010000020.1:12082112-12098617 GCA_024363135.1 Leptodoras oyakawai | reverse complement strand
AACCGAATGTTTAACCCAAACAAAGCTCCCAGACGCACCAGAGCCTGATGTGTATGTAAAAATAAAGCAAGTGCAACATAAAAGGCTGGCATTCTGCCTGACATTTTCATTTCTGTGTGTGTGTGTGTGTGTGTGTGTGTGTGTGTGTGTGTGTGTGCGCGTGTTATAAAATTTGAACCTAGAAACCCGTACAAAGTGTTCCAGAGCAAATGGATTTGTTCACTAGGTACACTTGATTTCAGACAGAGGAGGCTTTTATGACAACGTTATGATTATCTTTATGGCTGATTGTTTTCCAGATGTGGGCGTTTTTCGGCCGAGTTTATTGGCACCAAGGTTTCTACTATATAAGAGGAATAACACAAATGGGGCTGTGGTGTTATGGGAAAACTATCAATGATGAGGTAGTGTGATGAAGCAGATTGACTGTTGTCATGTAGAAGTGGATTATTTTACTACTACAATCTTTCTTTATTCAAGAATGACACTGGCATTTTTATCCTTCTGAATCTGTGTATTGTTGCACATACTTTTTCACATAGTGTAAACAGCTGATGCTTCTCCTTGCTGAAGACTTTCCTGCGTCAGAAAACATATTTTCAGTTGTAACATATTTTAACTGTACCAAAGCTCTGGCACTGGAGACTCCTTCCATAAGCATTGGATAAACATAAATTAAGCTCACCATATCAACTTCTAAATGTGTTTTTTGGGCGACACAGTAGCTCGGTGGGTAGCGCTGTCGCCTAACAGCAAGAAGGTCCCGGGTTCGATCTCCGGGTGGGGCGGTCTGGATCCTTTCTGTGTGGAGTCTGCATGTCCTCCCCATGTCCGTGTGGGTTTCCTCCCACAGTCCAAAGACATGCACGTTAGGTCGATTGGTGTCTCTAAAGTGGCCCTAGTATGAGTGTGTGTGTGTGCCCTACGATGGATCGGCACCCTGTCTAGGGTTGTTCCTGCCTTGCGCCCTATGCTGCCGGCTAGGCACCGGCTCTCCTGTGACCCTGAAAAGGAATAAGCGGTCACGAACATGAATGAATGAACACGTGTTTTTAATATGCTTATGTGGAGCGTCCCTTTGAATGAGCTATTGCTATAGAAACAATAATGTGTCAAAGAAAAGGTTTGCTTGCAGAAGGAACTAGTGCTGTTATGGCAAATGAAGCAACATCTTTTAACCAATCAGAATTCAGAGTTCAAATTGGGTCATAAATAAGCTGGCATGACTGCTACCAAGCTGTGCCAAGCAGAATTAAAGTAATTACACCCGGCCTAATCGATTTTTTTACCAATTCATTTTAAATCCCTGCGGTTATAATTTATATATACAGTCTCCGGTCTGGTTATGTAACCTGTTAGCGTGAAACCTGCGGAAAGACAAGCTGCTTTGTTCATGGTTCTGTGAAGAATGCTTGAAAGGTTTGGTGAGACTTTGAGAGTGTACAGTTTATCTGTGGTGTTGGTTTTCATGCGCTTGTCTCCGAGTCAGTGAGGTATAAATCTAGGTCTCGCTCTCCGTCTTGCATCTTTGTCGCAGCTGATCCGGGGTGTTTCCGCAAGCCATTTCTACCTTCGGTATATGACATATAGTTGCATAAGAACTGCATTGAGATTCCATTTGAGGTCAGGTTCTCTCAGCTCCTCCTCTCGGCACATCATGCCACACTTGTCACACTGGGTTTCAGATGTGCAGCAGTTTTCTTCATTATTTTTTGCTGTGAATGATTTAATCCTGGTTCATGTGAGCTGCTGAAAATGAGAGGAGAAAACATTGAAGTTGAGCTATCTGATGCATTTATAAACCTTCTGGAGGCTGTGTGTGTCTTGATTTACTATCTTATGTGAGGACCAAAAGTCCAAAAGGATAGGAATACCTAATGTTTTTGGTCTTGTGAGGACATTTTGCTGGTCCTCACAAGTTAAGTGGCTTTTTTTGTTGTCATTTTTAACAAAAATCCAAAAATAAAATAGCCAAAAAGTTTCCTATTCATTACTGAGGTTAGGGTTAATGTTTGGGTTTTGGGTTAGGCATAACATTAATTAGCTGCAGTAATAATTATGTCAGTGTCCTGACAAGTATAGCAAGACAAACGTGTGTGTGTGTGTGTGTGTGTGTGTGTGTGTGTGTGTGCTTGTGTGAGACGATGTTTTTATGTCTTTGTGGGGACCAAATGTCCCCACAGGGATAGGAATATCTGATATTTTTTATTTTGTGGGGACATTTTGCTGGTCCCCATAAGATAAGAGGCTTTTTGTTGTAGTTATTTTTTAAAAAAAACTAACTAACTAAATACCTAACTAACCAACTAAATAAATAAAAGAACCCAAAATTTGTCTTTTCATTACTGAGGCTATGATACAGTATATGTGAGAGAGCTATTGAACCTGATTTAGGACTATGGGCACAGAGGTAATGTGTTCGGCATGCCATACTAGAAAAATCAGTGACAAAGTGGTGTGAGTTATTTATTAGAGTTATTTAGTCATCAACTAGTAACTGCCCCGGTTATTAGTTGTTTATCCATTTAAATATTTCTGGGTGTCGAGGTTTGGGATTGGATCAGAACATATGTAAATGTATTGCCTTTGCTTATGGGCTGATGGGTGCAATCAGACAGCACCACATGCCCACATTTTCTACATGCCCATGCTACCAAAGTGGCATCGTGGAACCTGTCCATCACTCCTGAGCTTCTTCTCTTTCTCTTTACCTCCTTAGCTTGGTTTATCAGCACCAGTCATATGATTGATAGTTTGGCTGGTTCACTTTCCAGGTTGTTGCATGTCTGACCTCAACCCTCTCATTTCTGTCTTTCTCTTTCTCTCGTCTTATTCACATGCTGACAAAAAGCAGTCTGAGCCACAGAGATAAGCGCATTTGCATGCAAACACATACACCAGAAGGATTGCGATGGCTCAGAGCGTCACGCTCTAGTTCTGACCCTGAAATGTTTACAGGAAGTGACCTCGTCTGGGAGGTGGCATCATGATGGTAAAGATAAACGCTTGGGTTTGGCTGCGATGGAAAGATTGCCTCACACCAAACGGGTTTTATTAGCATCAACAGTGTGTTGTGTTCCAGGGATGGAAGGTCAAAGGTCACGGGACATGGATTCGCAATGTGTGAGGAAGGCGCAGGAGGAGGAAAAACGAATACAGCAAAGCACGGAAACGTATTCATTTATTCATAGAAAGTGTGTAGTAGTATTACTGCGGGCGTCAGACATGGACTGTGATGGAAATAAATGTGCGTCAGCGGCACCTTCACAGAAACGCAGAGTCAGTGTCACTAAGCGAACCTCGAACACAACAGCGGAACAGAGGGTGTGGCAATTCATGCTGAGGCTGAAAAATGTCATTACTACTACAAAACTACAATAAGTGAACAATGGTAACTTTTTAAAAAGAAACTAAAGGTGTGATTTAGACATTCAGCCAGTCAAAAGGGTTTCTTATAGATTAGGTCTGAATGTTTTTTCCTCATTCACATTTCTCAGTTCACTTTGCAAGATATCATGAAGTTTGAACTTTATCTGAAACGTGTGTATGCACTGATCAGCCAAAACATTAAATCCACCTCCTTGTATCTACATTCATTGTTCATTTTATCAGCTCCACTGACCATACAGGTATGCTTTGTATTTTTAGATAGAGACTGTAGTCCATCTGGTTTTCTGCAGTTTGTTATCCCCCTTTTATGCTGTTCTTCAGTAACTAATCTGTTGCTGCACAGTTTGTGTTAGTCATCCTCTAAACCTTCATCAGTGGTCACAGGATGCTGCACACAGGACACTGTTGGCTGGATATTTTTGGTTGGTGGACTATTCTCAGTGTAGCAGTGACACAGGGGTCAGTTGATCACTATTTTGCAATTTTCAGCACTGTTTAATAGTTGGAGCTCGTCAGTTGGGTCATAGCATTTCGGAGGTAGAAGCAAAGTTTGAATTTTCACATATGAGCATTTCTAGGGTGTACCGTGACTGCAAGTACTCCACCTCAAGTAACATCAGAATATAATGCCGGGGCCTCAACAACCTCCACCTCTTTGCCATGGCGTACCATATGTATATATATATTTTTTCATTTCATTGCATATAACATTACATTTTTTTAATTATACATTCATTCACACATTCATTTTCTACACTTACTCCTCTTCCTTCCATCCCTCCATTCCTGAGGATTCAGAACACCTTCAATCATATTTTAGGTTATTAAATATACTGCATGATTAATGGCCTGGTGATTATTGTATAGTTTCTTTTGCTGCTGTTGATTGTCTTTATTACACTACAGGGATTTGCCCCCTGTGTGTGTGTGTGTGTGTGTGTGTGTGTGTGTGTGTGTGTGTGTGTGTCCTGAGATTTACATAAATGAAAACGCAAATCTTCTTAAGTCCAGAAATATTGAGAACTCTTTATAGTGTGTGTTGTTTCATGAGGCAGGAGGATTAGAAGCTGGCACACAGCTGTAATGTGTGTGTGTGTGTTGGGTTGATTGGCTTTGTCTAAGCTATATGGTAGCTGATCAGTAGACATACAGCACAGTGCAACGTCAGGATCAATCACAAATTTAAGGAGGTTAAGAGGATAAAGCTTTACACGGAAAAACACACCACACACAACTAGGGCTCACAGCCTCAGACCCTCTTTATGCAGTGATCATACTGTCAAGCCAACTCTGAGACCAAGCCACACAAGCACGCACACGCACACACACACACACACAAACACACACACAGCATAGTGTACAGCTGGGGTTTGTGTGTTTGTGTCTGGGGTGGGGGTGGTGGTGGTGGTGGGGTAGAATCAGACAGGAGTAGATGAATGTTTGAGGGGTTTGAGTGTCTACTCACACTCTCTGACCTTTCTCTGTCTCTCTGACAGTAATGAATAGGGTTGATTTGAATCACATCCAGAAACTTCCCAGAATGCTTTGCAATTGCCCCCCTCCCCACACCCTGACGTTATCACAGAGTACAGATGTAGGTATGGAAACTATGGTGTGTGTGTGTGTGTGTGTGTGTGTGTCCATTCAGTATGTATGAATGTGTGTGGTCTGAGTGCACTGGTGTGTGTATACATGTATATATAGATTCTTAACTAAACTGATCATGTCTAGTGGTTTTGTCAAGCTCTGTGTGTGTCTGTGTGTGTCTGTGTGTGTGTGTGTGTGTGTGTGTGTGTCCGTCCTTATATGCCGTGTACTGTATCACTAGTAAAATAGTGAAAGGTTTCATTTATGCTTTCTTGTGATCTGTTTCACTCTCTCAATAGCAGATGGAGATCTCCCAATTTTTTTTAGTCCTCACTCAGTCTAGCCGCCTAAGCATTTTTCTTCTTTACTTTAATTTGCTACATTTTGGCTAAACTTACACACATCTCAGATGCACGCGCGTGTACAGGTGCCCAAAATCAAAACACCGGAAATCGAATATGTAAATATTGTAATGAGGTAAAGGCACTTCAAAGGACTCCCTCATGAATATTCATGTGTGTATGAAGTTTGTTTTCCTTTCTGGCATCTATCTAATGCTCTAATGTGTGCAAACTAGGCCTGGCCACATGGTTTCTGACATGCTGACTTTATAGAAATGGACAGGCGAAGAATAAGCCCATACCTGTGCCAGGGAAATCAAAGGAAGCGTAACGAGCACACACTCGCGCGCACACACAAACATCTGGCCATGAGGGTGCCTCTTGTCGCTGTACAGGGCAGGAGAGAAGGGACAAATCAAGTGATGTTAAATGATTAAAGTTTGAATAAAAAGATAAGATAGAAGGCGAGGAGGCTTTAGATTTGGAGACTAATGAGGCAAGTGAGCTTCTCATCTGTAACTCTCATCTTATTTCGCTATCTTCCCAATTTGTAATCTCTCTCTCAAGTCTTTTCAGCTCTGTCTCTTTTTTTTTTTTTTTTTTGCTGTACTCACCTCATTGCAGTGTGCACATATGTTTGAGAGTGGTGGTCCTTTCTGGAAGTGGGTGTGTAGATAGTTTAGAGAGTATGGCATGATGGAGGGCAGGAACGAGGGAAGAGGTGGAGTGGAGTGACGGGTGGAACAGGAGAACACTGATTAAAACAATAAACAGCTGGTAGAGAGAGAGAGAGGGTGAGAGAGAGAGAGAGAGAGAAGGCGAGTGAGGGCTTAGTTGGGATCTTGTAGCCAGAGGCTGAAGGTAGGGGGAACGGAGGAGAACGGGATTTGGGGGAGAAAGGCAATATGGCAAGTTTTTAAAAGTTTTCCATGAAGGTCTTGTGTGAATGAAGGGAAAGTCAATTTGAATTGGAATTGGAAAGAGTTCCATGAGTTCTGGAGGTCTTCCACAGGAGAGCTGGACTGAGAACTGAACCAGAGAAGTGAACCAAGAATTGAAAGAAGAATTGGGTTATAGGAAAGTGATCGAGTTAGCTTTTTATAATTTGGATATGGATCGTCTTGGAAGCTATCTTGCCTCTTGTCATTAACGGTACCAGATCCCTTTGATGACTACTCGGTAGATGGTTCCATTCTGGCTACTGCGCTGGACCCTCGGCTGTGTGGTATGAAGCAGAACCTCATGGTCCTCATCGACCCCCACACAGAGAGCCTTTCACTAGCCTAATCGAGCCTGAACGTCTGCCACAGGGGCACGGGAGACCAGGAACAGGGCACTTTCTGTATGTGGGAGTGTGTGGGGGAGAAACATGTGTGCAAGGCAAAACTGAGCAGACCAGGCATGATGGACTGAACCTGTGGAACTTTTCAAAGCAGTAAATTTGGAGTAAAGACAGAATTTTACCTCCAGACCATGAAGATTTCTCGATCTTTTGCTCCAGGATCCAGAATTTTCTGCTCTAAATTATCTGGAACTTGGACCTTCACCTTCTGAATGATTTTGTTTTATTCTTCAGGGTTTTTTTACCCCACGTTTCTTCCAGATTTCTTTGATCTTTTGCCACCTTCATTGGTATCTTCAGTTTTTTTTTTTTGATTATCTTGGGAAATATCCGATTTCCCAAGATATATGGATGCTGTATCCTAGGTTTTGGGATCTTTTGGGATGACTTGCATCAGACTTCTGGAATTTTTTCAGATTCCCCTGGATTTTGTTTCAGGATTCTGGAACTTCTTGCTCAGCATTTAAGATATTTTACCAGAAGGGCTTCAGGTTGTTGGATGACGGGCTTTTTTCTGGATTTTCTATGCTAGGTTTTTGCAGATTTTTCCCTAGGGTGCAAGCTCTTTTGGATATCCTGCCCTAAACTCAGAGATCTTTTCCCCCAGCTTTTATTTCTTATGCATTTTCCATTTCAAGTTTCTGGAGATTCTTCACTTTCTTTAATTTATTCCGCAGTAATTTCTACCGCAACTTGACCAGGCAGCATGGCGGGGCAGCATAGTGCGGCAGCACTGCTCTGTTGCCTCTTGCAGCATGGTGTTACTGGAGCGTGGTGTTTCTAAACAACCACGCGCACACACGTAAATACAGTCAGCATAAGCTAAATCATGCACGGGTAAGGATGGCCAGAATTCGCCGTACTCCAAAATGTGTCTTTGCTCCATCAACACATGAGCTGGATAGTTTCTGGGTGTAAGAAGTCGTAATTGAATGGAGGGACAGTTTCTGTCCTTGAGAGACGGATAAAAGAGAGACAAGATGATTGGCCTGAGCTTCAGTCTTCAAGAGCTGCTGAAGAAGTTTGAGGAGGTACTTCCATTGCATCCTTCTCAAGTCATAGGCAGATGACTTGCTCTCTAACACTATTTCATGTCACACTTTCAGCTACTGATCAAAAGTTCTGCTATATTCTAGCTGATGGGGTAATCAAGGTTCTTCAGCAAAATGTTATTGAGTAAAAAAATGGCACTTATATTATTATTCATTCTTTAGAGCTGTCTGTTTATGTCTCTATGCCTATGTCTTTCCTCTTTTCTAGCCTTCTCTTTCCGTGTGTGTGTGTGTGTGTGTGTTTAAGGTAAGGCTGGTTAAACTGTACTGAGCACAGTCATATCACTGGGGACCTATTATGTACCAGAAGCAATTATTTAAGTTAATAAAGCCAGAGACTTTATTGTCTATTTTACTAGGTCAGGCAGCCTGGAGCTTAAGTGTGACACTGTCTGATTCATCTGCGCCTGTGGTTGTGGCCCCTTTTTTTAGTTTTTAAAGCCATGTGTTCAACCGTTTTATTCTGGTCACAGTAAAATCTTTCTTCGTGAGCCCCTCTGACAAATAGCGAGCAGAAATTAGGCTTCCTGTCTGTCTCTCACAAATGTAGCTCTGGGAATACACGCAGTCACTGAGCCTGACAAACACAGCTCTATAGCTCAGTCTAACTCACACACACACACACAAACCAGGATAGGCTTTACTCTGGCGTCAGTACATTCTAGACTTGGGGAGTGTGTGTGTGTCCATGTGCAAAGACTGACCAAAGCAATCTCTGGTCATTGATTAGTAGGACAGATTCCATTACTCAGACCCAGACACTCAGACCACCAGTAATACAGTGAGAAAGAGAACCAGAGAAGAAAGTGTGTGAGAGGCTTCATGGCGTAGGGCTGGGCAGTGTAACAAGCTGTGCATTTAATCATGTACTTTTATTTGGCTTAACCACTGAAATTTGCCAACTAAAACGCTTCTTATTTATTAATGAATGGCACATCGTACTTTCCTGTATCCTCTTCTCTCTCTTGAAGTTAATAAGACTATGGTAGTTAGTCATGTTAGCAAAAATGTATATATTCCTCTGTCCTGAAGACTTTCCCATGTCAAGATTCCTTCCATAATTGCTAAATATGCAAACTTTTTACAAAGACACAGATTACAAAGACACACCTACATTGATACAAGGCCAGGCTGAAATGAAAAAATAAATAAATAAAAAAATAAAAAAATAAATATTAATAATAATCATCATCATCATCATTATAGAAAATAAATAAATACAGATAGAAAAAAGAAACAAACGTCTAACTAACAACACGAGCAGCACCTGTTGTATGCATTACAGCCAGAAATACTGGCAGAGCTGCTGTTCTGGAAAATGAATCAACAGCAATCAGATTCAATATAATTTTGAACACATCGCCATTGTTTTATTACAGTCCATAAAATAGGTTTGTCCTTAATTATTTAACTGGATAAGCACTCTTGGCCTGGAGTTAAGAGAAAGATTCTTTTAGGACGCATTTTTGTGCCAGATTTATTGCCGAAGCCGTGATAAAAATGACTATGTTCGCACAAGCAAACCCACCGTAGATCACGGTAAGCTTTATATCCTATTCAGTGCAGGAATCCGCCATCAATCAGATCACAGACGAGCATGGAGAATTGTAGAGTCATTCACAAAATGACTAAATTCTACACAGAGTAATGGGTTAAGAACGAGCTCCTATCCAGGTGTTAAACTGCTAAAAGGGATTACTAGGTTATTCTGGGTACATTACACTTTTGCATTTTTATTGCATGGCATTGTTGGATTTTGGACTTCAGAGGCCCGAATAAATCTCTTTTTCATTCTGATTGATTTCTCATGAGAATGAAGCCGATAGATGGTTGCATGCATACTGGCATACCAATCTGTCATTTCCTGACTGTGTGTGTGACTTTATTGCTTTGCCGCAGATTAGACTAATAAATAAAGCATGGCGTGAAATGTGAGCGAGAGCCCATGTCTGGTTTGTAACTGATTTCCGTGTCTGGAAGACAGACAGAAAGACAGGAAGTCACACAGAATTGTGTGCTTCATTAGTAAATATTCACACTTCACAGTCATTTCTGTCTGTTTGGCTTTAGGCTTGTTAATTGAGCATAAATGTGACGGACAAGAGCACTTTGTGTATGAGCTGGAAAAGAACAAACTACCTCTATGTGCTGTAGCTCCTTTAGTTTCTCTATCTCGTGCTGATTACAGACTTTTTTCCCCCCTTTATAGCTACAATGAATGTGGTGGTACGTCTATAAAACAAGTTAGTTCCTGTTAACACTAACATTATAGCAGCTATAAAGCGTTTTTCCTTCACCAGACTCTTTTTTTCTTTCTCTCTTAAAAGAAAAGACAAAAAGATGAAAAACTTGCTTATGGTTTATATGAATATATGAAACAACACTGTGGGGCTGCGGGAGGAAACCGGAGTACCTGGAGTAATCCCACGCAGACATGGGGTGGACATGCAGACTCCACACAGAAAGGACCCTGACCGCCCCACCCGGGAATCGAACCCGGGACCTTCTTGCTGTGAGGTGACGGTGCCACCCACTGAGCCACCGTGTAGATAGGCTAGGACTTAGAAACCTCAATTTCAATCCAAACTCAAACTTAGGCTGGCAAGAATTGTTTCACATGATAGGCTTGTAACACTGCCTCAAGTAACATCGGAATTCAATGCGGGGGCCTCAACAAAGGTTCCCTCCAAGATCCTGTAGGGGACCTCCCAAGTATTAACTGGTATACCAGTTTTTCTGGTTCTTCGGTGTATGCTCACTACATAGGTTTTAACATAATGGGATAGTAGATCATATATACTGTACACTCGATGCCCAATTTGAAATTCAGCTTTGACAAAATGTTGCCTTGGTATTCTAAGTGTGTAGCCTCCATCATAATTAAGCGTTGAGTGCTGGATTGCAATGACTCTAATGGAGATTATGTGGGACAGTTATGTACTTTTGGGACACCAATTTGCCACAAACAGATGAAGGTTTTTACTTGAGTCAGCTTCATAAAATTTTAAGCAATCTAATATATGTCTGAATGTTTGTCCTTTAAATATGTAAATATTAAGAACATTTAATACTTTATTCATTAGAACAATGAAATCCAATCCGACAGGTATCGGAGGCGTCCATGTGCATGTTGACGCTCTGCTTTTTTCTTTAAGAGATGGTTTAAAAGAAAACCTAAACCTGTACATGCTCATACTTACTTGAGCCAGACTTTGATCAGAGATGAAGAGACATTTTGTGTGTCTGTGTGTTCGTGTGTGTGCGCGTGTTCTTGTGTGTGTTTGTAATTATCGGCCAGATTGCTTCCTGTTGCCTCTCCCATAGTTTTGTTTACCGTTTGATGTTGCGCAATCAAGCTGTGATTGGTCTGTAATGAAGTTGGTTGTCCAGTTTGTGGAGTCCGAGCCAGTTCATTTCATCTCTTATCTCTCTCTCTCTCTCTCTCTGTGTGTGTGTGTGTGTGTGTGCACGTATGTGTGTACTTGGTTTGTAAATATTATTACATATAACTGTTTTAGCTTTTGGCTATGAAAATGTCCTAACATTTGCATATATGTTCAGGTTAAATGTATTTGCTGTAGTTTGCACTGAACAACCCTATATTTGCATGTACAAAATAAGAAAATTAGCAAGACCCGACCTAAATAAACTGTAGCAAATTGTAGTGCATAAGCATAGCACAGTTGTATATATGCATAAGTGTGATGAATATCTATTGCATGCGAGTTAAATCTTCTGTCTGTGTGTGTAGGATATCCAGGCAGAGATCGACGCCCATAATGATGTGTTTAAGAGTGTCGACGGAAACAAGCTGAGGATGGTGAAGGCTCTGGGTAGTTCCGAGGAGGCCATGTTCCTGCAGCAGAGGCTAGATGACATGAACCACCGCTGGAATGAACTCAAGACCAAGTCGGCCAACATACGGTCAGCACACACAGAATGCAGAAGACAGTTTTATAAACAGGAATACACAGAAGCATGTTAGAGCTAGTATACATTATGTGCAGAGCTGTCACATGACCACAAACACACAGTACAGGCAAGATGAAGGTGGAGAGAAAATAAGTGTTTCAGAGAGGAACAGAGTGAAGACGAAAAGTGAGAGAGTACAGGACAGTGAACTGATGAAGTATGTGTGTTGAACAGAGGACCTGGCTGTTTTATTATTTAACTCTCATTAGGGATTAATTAGCGAACATGTGCAATTATCAAGCAGCTGACATGCTGCTATTGTCCTGTGTCATTAGCACCAATGCATGCCAAAGAGAAAGAAAGTAAGGTATGGAAATGGTTCTAACCACACTGAAGTGTCATATATATATATATACATACACACACACATGTATATGCAGGGCTCATCTGGAGGCCAGTGCAGAGCGATGGAGCAGGCTGCTATCTATTCTGGAGGAGTTGTGGAGGTGGATCTGTCAGAAGGATGATGAGCTCACCAAACAGATGCCTATTGGAGGAGATGTGCCGACGTTACTGCAGCAACACAACCACTGCTTGGTCAGTACACACACACACACACGTCTGTTCCTGACACACTGGTCTGTCACTTTATAAATCCTTTGGCCTACTACATTTTTCTAGATCCTGTTCCTGATACTTTGTTCTACTTTAGAGTCTAGTTTCTCACACCAATTAAATTTGGTCTAGTCCTTATTATAGACCTTTTGCCTGGTCCTGACCCTTTGGTCTAGGCCCTTTCTCTAGACCCTCTGGTCCTGACCCTGTCCTTCTGTCTAGACCATCTAGTCCTGCACCTTGCCCTTTATATAGACCATCTGGTCCTGCCATGGGCTTATGGTTAAGGAACCAACCTTGTTACCTCGTTCCCCACAACTGATATGACTGAAGTGCCATTGAACAAGACACCTAAGCCCAAACCAATCCGGGGTGCCCTGGACGAGGCTGCCCACTGCCCCAGGCTAGGGTGCTCACGTCACTATCATGTGTATATATGTGTGTTTCACTGCACATTCCATGCAAATTCCTCTGTGTGCAAGCTCAGTAGGTCAGTACTTCACTTCACTTCACCCTCTGGTCCTGCCCGTTTGTCTAGACCCATTGGTCATGAACCTTTTCTCTAGTTCCTTTGCCTGTACCATTTGGTCATGTCCCTGCCCCTTTATGTAGACCCTCTGATCCTGACCCTCCTAGTCCCTTAGATCTAGACCTTCTGATACTGATCCTACTCCTTTTTCTTGACCCTCTAGTCCTCACCCTGTACTCTAGTCCCTTTATCTAAACTCTGTGAGTCTGACCTTCTTATCTAGTCCTTCAGTCTTGCCTCCTCTGTATTGATGTCGGCCCTGATGCACTGATGAAAGGAAGCTCATTCAAAAGCAGCCAGCCACATCTGAAAAGATTTCTGTAATCCTCTGCTGATACTGTAGTTCATATAAGCTGAATGTGCATATTGTTTTTGGGAACGGTATACTGTACATTAAGGTATCTGAGTCCTAGCTTGGCTATCCCTCAGCTAATTGCTAATTGTTGCGTTCTTCAAATTAGAAATGAGCAGACTATTTGGAGCTCTTATTCCACTATTGTGTGTTTAGGACCAAACTGAGAATTATACAAACAGCATGCTGCATCGTAATCCACGGAAGCGAGTATGTACGCAAACACAGATTGTCCACAGGGAATCATGGGAAGTGGAAATCTTTGAGGCTGTAATTAGCCTGTAAAAGCGCAAAGGACAATTTGGAGGGCTCTCTTCCTTTCTTCCTAGCTCTTCTTCTCATCTTAATTTCTTTCTCTGTCTGTGACAGATTGGATAATGACCCTGAGGACTTGAAAGAAGAAAGGATGGTGTGACTTTCTCTTTCTACCCTCTTGCCCTTCCTTTCTCACTCTTCCTTGCTTTGCGTTTTAATAGTTTGTCGTTCACATGTGCATCTGAGTGTGAATTGTGGGGAAAGCAATACAATGCGCCCGGGCCAACACGTAACTGGCCGATTAGTGCTGCAGTAGGAAGTCTAGAAACGCTCAATGAATGTGTGTGTTTTTGCACTGATAAGTCTGAAGGAGCTGCTCCAGTACGTCCCTGTCTGAGAGCGTGTAAAGAGACTGCCACTTAAAGAAAGCGCCTCAGCAAAACACCGTGGTTAGAACTTACTAATTGTTAGAGCTCTTTTGTGTGTGTGTGTTTGCGCGTGTGTGTGTGTGTGTGTGTGTGTGTGTGTGTGTGTGTGTGTGTGTGTGTGTGTGTGTGTGTGTGTGAACAAGAGCAAACACTTCTTGATTAAGTAAAGTAATTAAATAGAGCGGTGTAACATTGATAAATTAAATGTTACTGCTAGATAATTATGAAAAAAGAAATAATTATAAAACTCCCTTTATCATATTATTCACACCAGAGGAATGTGTCCTGTAGAGTGGTTACACACTCAATTACACATATTAAAAAAGTATCTGCAGATGGATTCAGCAGCAGCAGGTGATTCGGTAAGCTGTAAATCCATCTAGTTTGATTCTAAAAACAGTGCTACGCTTTATTCAAGCTATTAAACTGTAAACAAAAACAAAAAAAAACTTCCGTATTTTAACTGCTAGTCTGCATAACCAGTCAGAATCACACTTGCTCTTAGGAAAAATAGGAAAAGAGGTTGAGGCTAAAGGAATGAAACTCAAAAAATATCATTAAGCAAATGTTGGTGACGTAGACATTTAAACATATATACTGTTAAAAGGCAAATCAAATTAAAATGACTGTCTGTTGAATACTTTTGGGGGTTGTAATAAAAATGATTCAAAAATATAATGAATAATGTAGACCACTGAAAAAAGATATTTTTATGTTAAATTTTTTTAAATCCTTGAATAATGTATTCCTTTAAAACAACATAAACATTGCAAAGACTTAAAATGCAGCTCAGTGTTGTAAAGTATGATGTAATAAATAAATAATGACAGAAAGAAAACAATTGAAAAAAAAACAAAACAAAGGGTGGTCAACAATAAACCAGTACATCTGATAAATAATACAATGCAATAAATAATAGAGGTGACACAAAGAATAAAATAATATTTTCTTTCGGCTTTTCCCTTTATCAAGGGTCGCCACAGAGAGTTAATCAATAGAAAAATATTATAAAGTGTTAAAGTGTTAAAGCACAATAATCTAAGTCAATTAAATTACTTTTTTTTTCTAAAGCGCTTTTAAGGACATTGCCTCGAAGAAATCAGGGCATGGCTTATAGGACTTGTCCCCAACAGCTATCCCTAATGAGCAAGTCGGGGGCGACGGTGGCAAGGAAAAACTCCCTCAAATGATAAGAGGAAGAAACCTTGAGAGGAACCAGACTCAAGAGGGAACCCATCCTCATTTGGGTGACACTGTATAATATATAATAATAATAATAATAATAATAATAATAATAATAATATAATATACAAACCTCATGTCCAGAAAAGTTGGGACACTTTCTTAAAATGCAATAAAAACTGACATCTGTAATATTTTAAGTCACTTGAAGCTTTACTTAACAGACAAAAGGACACAGAAAAGATTTAATTGTTCATTGGTCATTCAGTGATGAACATAATTCTGTTTTAAATAAATAAATGCTGAAATACACATGGAGTTTCTTGGGAAAGATGCTGTCTTTATGGCAGGATGTGACTCTCCAAAATGCCGACTAATCCAAACTAATTACAGAATTCAATTTTCATTGCACTTTTAGAAAGTGTCCCAACGTTTCTGGAAATGGGGTTTGTAAAAGAAGTATGCCAGTAACATTGAGGCTTTTTAAAATTTCTAACAAAATTATTAATTTTGTATTTATTGGGATAGGTGAAGTTTAACGTATGCTTATTATTAATGCATATGAAAAAAAGCCTTCTTCATCACAGTTATAACTGCTATAACTTTTATAACCTTCCATCACTGACATTCATAGGCCATGAAGAAGCTTTTAGATTTTTTTTTTTTTTTTTTTTTTTTTTTTTTTTTTTTTTTTTTAATAAATCCGTGTGCAGCATGTGGCAGTCATTGAGCCGAAATCCTGTGCACCAAAGTCACTTTGTCTTTATGGTTTTTGTCCCTGTGCTATGCATCATTAAGCAGGCCTGCGCAGCGTCGATGCTCGTGCAAAAGTCGTCGATTTCAGGTGTTCAGCACTGACACTTTGACAAAGACCTTCTTCCTTTGATGAAGATATCCCTTATAATCAGTTTTATTAATCACACTTTCAATTATCCAATAAAGCGCTTCCATTTGTGGCGCCATAATTAAGCTCATCAATCAGTGTTTATTTAATCACGGCTGTGTCAGGTGTAATTCAAGGCCCTAATTAATTTACATCAGACAGATGGAGGGATTTCGACATCCTAAAAGATGATTCTGCAGCGTTTCATCCGAAAAGCTTAGTGAGGCTTATAAATGTTTGAACACTGATACAGTTTTAGGCTCTTTATAACAATATATTTCATCATAAATATTTTATTCAGCAAGTGTCATTCAGGAACACTGTAGTCGAGCAAAAGCCCCCAAAACCAGTACTGTCATTTTGGAGAAAGAGAGTTATTGCTTCTCTCATAGGAGAATGAAAGTAATTCAGCTATAAATATAAGAAAATGGCTATTAACTGAAACAAACACGTAAGCAAATATTTCATTTAATGTTAGACTGTGATGTCAAGAAACCTGAAGTATACTAATGAATGTAAACAAAGTTACAGAAGAAAGGCATAATCGAATTGTCATTACAGTCAGTCAGTCAGTCATTTTCTGTACCGTTTATTCCCAGTTACGGGGTCACGGGGGAGCCGGTGCCCAGCCGGCAAC
>JANCOA010000020.1:11984536-11994609 GCA_024363135.1 Leptodoras oyakawai | reverse complement strand
TCGCCCCAACCGGGAATCGAACCCGGGTCCTTCTTGCTGTGAGGCGACAGCGCTATCCACTGCGCCACCGTGCCGCCTTGACTGCAAGTCATACTGTATATTGTCAGTAGTCCACTCTTACTCATATTTCCCCCTTTAACACAATAACATCTTAAGAGGACTTATCTATAACTCACATTACCACCTTAAAGTGGCTGTGTTGATTTTCTTATAATATCACTACCTTAAATACCACCTTTCATCAGCTGTAGTCTCGATCTCACAATGTTTTTTTTTTTTCATACAATACCAACTTATGACCATTGTTGTTTCTGGCTCCCAATACCACCTAAGGATTGCTGTAGCCTCAATCTTAAAATACAGACACACCTTGTTGTGGAACATTCTGAGGTACCCAGAGCCTAGTTTTCTGGTCTATTATTATTATTATTATTATTATTATTATTATTATTATTATTATTATGTATGGCCAGATTTATATGGACCTGGAATAAACTGTAATTAAAACTATGCATGTATCTATTTGAGTATGGATGTCTGCATGCTGAATATTTTATGTTGGTGTTCATTTGTGCTGTTGGTATGTGTATGCACACCTGTCTGCAGGACGGAGGTGTTGCTTGGGCTGCTCCTGCACCCTTGCCCCACACTTGACACCTTGAAATAGTAGTACTGTCCACACTGGAGGTCTGAGATCTGAGCACTGGTGGAATTAGTAGTTAGCCCAACCTGTTGGCCTATGTTGTTTACAGCAGTCATCAGGTATAACTGAGCAGCCCGGCTGGACTGCCAGGTCAGAGATGCGACCCTCAGGCCACAGTCCATAGTGGCGTTTAAAATCTGGGGTATACATGGAGCTGCACAGGATAACGATACATTTGATTAGAACTGTTCTGTTAGTGACAACGCCCACTAGCCACAAAGTTATTAAGATCCATAAAGCACACTTTTGAAGCTTCCCTTCATTGTTATTCTCATTAGACTTATAGCTACAGTGTAAAGGCTTCAGGGAAAGTTCATACAGAGAAGGCATTTGGCTAGCTACCACAAACAACATGAAGTAAATTTTTAGCAAATGGAAGTCACATGGAGGTTCACACTTCACAGCCAAACCTGTGGTCCAAGATGGTTGACTCTGGCAAGCAGCAATTCATTTTTTGTATTTGTGAAAATTCTCATAAACATTTTGTTAATGCAGTGCTGGAGGATGCAGCAGTCAGAACAAAACTGCAGCGAGTATGTAAGCTTATAAGCTTGCAAACATGGTTTTGTCTTCCTGAAACCCACACAGACCCCATCTCCTCATTAAGTTTGCTGAAGCCTTAAATCTCTTACAGATTGATGTAGGTTGTCTCACCCATGCGGATGGTGGTACTGTTGCTAGGGGTGCTGCTGCAGTACAGGTTGTTGGCGATGACCCTGACCACATAGGTTTCTCCACACAACAGGTCACTCCAGGAACATACTGTTGCATTGGTGGCACACACGTTGGTGCGGCCTAATGTCTGTCCCTGAGCAATGGCAGTATAATTTACCGCACCATCACTGCTGGCCCAGCTAACAGAGGCGATGCTGTCCTCACACTGAACATAAGTCTGCACACCAGTTGGCACACATGGGACTACAGAGAAAGGAGATTTGTTTATTTCAGCAATAAATTAAATATTTCACACCTTGCATCTCAGATACTGTGAATTTGAAACTAAATCCTGGTGCTGCATAAATACTATAAACACACCCTATGTTTCTCCCATTGAGGAAGACATTTACACAAATAAATAAACAAATAAATACAGTAGCCTGATAATAAATGACACTTGTCGTAGAAAATTGAGAGATGTACCAGTGGAAAACTTGGCAGAGGTGCTTGTGGGGCTGCGACACTGATCATTCTGTCCAGACACACTAAAACTGTAGCTCTGGCCACAGGGAACCTCCACCTGCATACTGGACACAGGGCTCTGGAAGGTACTGGTGTAGCCCAAGTTTCCCATGACTGAGATGCTATAAAGGAGCACGCCAGTGGCATTGGACCATTTCAGATAGAGTGTATTGTTGGTGCATGAACCAGACACGGTGAGGTTCTGTGCCTGACAGGGTTCTGAACACAGGTTAGGTGGACTTAAGCAAGGGTTAAATATAATGTGATGTCAAGAATGAAAACAAGAAGCAAAATATAAGTAGAGTGTCAGAAAAGGAAAAAGATGTAGTCAGACCTGTAGTGATATTGACAGGTGTGCTGAAATCACTCCAGCACTGTCTGCTGTAAGCTCTAACTCTCAGGGAGTACTGCACTCCACACTGCAGTCCACTGAAGCTGCAGCTGTCTGCACTGGAGTTACAAGCTGCAGCGGCCACTCCAGGTGTGAAAGTGGCACTGCCTAGGTAGTACATGACTCCTGGCCTCTGTTCCCAGGTCAGCACAGCTGTGCGAGTGCCACACTGCAGGTTTGCCGCAACATACCGAGGCACACAGGGTCCTAGAAGTCACAGGCAATCATATTAACATTACATACAGTATAATCTTTATTGATACCTGGCTTAAGGTCATATTTATATCATAGTTCAGTTGAATTCTCAGTACTGTCAGATCTGTAAGAAGCTGTTGATTAACTAAGTAAAATAGCTGTAATTTAAAAGTAAAAAATGTTTTTTAATAATTGAAAAAGTTTAATTATTGCCAAATTATATAATAGGGGTAAAACACTTCAGAACATGCTGTTATTGAAAAGCATAAAGGTGTTAATAGTAAGTCCCCTTTCTGTGGTGATTCCTTCCCTCCATGATGTCATTCAATATTTTCCTATAACAGCATACCTCCAAGTGTTTTTTATTCCATATTTAAGCTGCTTAAGACTCAGACTCACGGCTTTGGAAGGTGATGCCAGTGTCCAGACTAACGGACCCTGCACTGTTGAAGGCTGTCAGCTTGAGACTGTACGTCTGTCCACACTCCAAGTATGTAATATTACAGCTATTCTGCACTGTGACACATTTTAATTGGTCTCCATTGGTGTTAGTAGCGGTGAGTTCATAGGACGTTGATCCCCTACTCCAGGCCCAGCTGATAGATGCTGAATCATTTGTACACTGTACCACTACGGCGAAGCTGATAGGGTCAGGCAGGCAGGGAACTGGACACAGTGACACAACAGCATAACAAAGTAAATTGAGCAGCAATGATGGACACATTTGTTTTATTTTATTAAAATGTACTGTCTAACATTTTATACCAATATGTCTTGTCACTAACCTGTAGTGAGCAGGGACCCTACACTGCTGGAGCTGTTGAGGCTGGTGCCGATGGCTATGACACGGGTGACATAAACTGTCCCACACTGCAGTCCTGGCACACTGCACGAAGTCTCTGTGGTCTGGCAGTAAAGGGTGTCCCCCTGCTGTCCTTCGAGAATGACCATGTATCTCACAGCCCCGAAACTCGGCTCCCACGTCACCTCCCCACGGTCTCTCACTGCTCGTGTTGCCAGGATGGTAGGAGGACACGGCTCTACAAAACACATTGTATGTTTCTGCTTGTTCAATATTAATTTGAGATTTTTAATTACAGCAGATACAGTGTGCAAAAAATGTTTTTTTAGAGGTCTATTTTGAAAATAATAGGTATGTATGAAAATTATTTAATAGTTGTAAACAAGTACAATACAATAAAGTTACAATATTCATAATTCACTTTTAATTATTAACCATCCAACCATCTCACTTCCTTTCTACATTTCATCCTTCTTTTCTTCCTTCCTTCTCTTTTTTCAAATGAACTGCTTTGTTTTCTCTGTTTTACTTTAAAGTACCTTGGAAAAGTATTTAAATCCCCTAAAATCATCAGATTAATCTACAGGGTGGGCCATTTATATGGATACACCCAAATTAAATGGGAATGGTTGATGATATCAACTTCCTGTTTGTTGCACATTAGTATATGGGAGGGGGAAAACTTTTCAAGATGGGTGTTGATCATGGTGGCCATTTTGAAGTTGGCCATTTTGGATCCAACTTTATTTTTTCTAATGAGAAGAGGGTCATGTAACACATCAAACTTATTGAGAATTTCACAAGAAAAACAATGGTGCTTAACGTAACTTTATTCCAGGCTCTGTCTTGTTTTTGTGTTGAAGGACTTGTCTACCTCTCAGATAGACATAACCCATGGACTGGCTGTCCCCCGAATGTCATTAAACCTTAAAAGATGTGAAAAAGTATTTGCCCTGTGGCGCAACGACAATGCGTTCACCCTATCATCCGGAGATCGCGAGTTCGAATCCGGGTGATGTTATAGCTGGTGGTGGGCGGGAGCGCTCTCCTCCAAGCGCGCTACACCAATCCCAAAGGTTGCATGCGCAGCAGCTCAAAAAGAGGCGGCGGCTTGCGTCACGTGTATCGGAGGAAGCATGCGATGGCTTCGCCCTCCCAGATTGGCAGTTCATCATGTGACAAGGGGGGAAGCACTAACGGGTGGGAATTGGAGATGACTAAAATAGGGAGAAAATAAGGGAACCCCCCCCCCAAAAAAAGTATTTGCCCTACTTTGAATTTATTTTTGCATATTTGTTTCAGATCATCAAACTACTTTTAATAGTAGACAAAGATAACCCAAGATAACCCAATAAATATATATATATATATATATTCAAGATTCATAGTAGCTCTTCAGGTCTCTTACAGAGGTGATGCCACTGTATACTGCAACAATGTGCCAACAATTACACATTTTTGACAAACTTCACTGAATATGATGTTAAATAAACAGTTAATAAATATGCTTCTTGTCAATGTTTTTTTTAGGCTGTAGTGCTATATTTTCTTTTACAAAATCAGTTTGTATAGTTATATGTTGTCATACAAATCCCTGAGCATAATTTGTTTTTGCAGAATTGATTAAGTAACATAAGTGCATTTAACAAAATAACTGCATTAATATAAACCTGATATTTGCTTTCCAGCCAGGACTACCCTCAGAAAACAGACTGGAGAATTGAACAGCACTGTGACAGTTCACTCTTTTTCCATTCTACAGTTGTAATCTGTCTAATATGCAATGGCCAACTATCCCTCACCTGTGTTGAGTATAAGAGTGTTTGACTTAACCCCTTCCTGGTAGACATCGCTGTAGGCAGTCAGAGTGATGTTATAGATCTGGCTGCAGTTCAGACTGTAGAGCGCACATGAAGTGTCACGGACTGTGCAAGAAGCCTGTAAGCCCTGCTGCGACACAGCCAAAGCGGTGTATCTGGCAGCACCACGGGCTGTGTCCCACAGGAGCAGAGCGACAGGTGGCGTGTAGGTCACCTTCACCAGCACTGGAACACATGGCCCTGAAATGACAAGATAAACTTTTATGATTTCAAACTTGCAAAGCCAATATTACAATGACAAATACCCCAGTGTTTTGCACTATAACAGCTATAGAATATGTTCCAACAATTTATCAGTAAATAAGTACAGTATAATTATTTACAGTGTAAATAGTAAGGCATATCACCTGTCGGAAGGTATTGGCTCATGGAAGCTAAGCTATTGCAGATGCTTCCCACGGCCTGGACCGTGACATTATACTTGTCTCCACACAACAAACTGGTCAAGATGCAGTTTGTCTGATTAGTGTCACAGGAGACATTGGTTCCTGAGATGCTGCTCACTGCCATGACCTTGTACCTCAATGCACCAGCACTTACATACCATGAGAGCACAGCTGTACTTGTCAGTATGTTCATTTGAGCCTGGATATTACTGGGAGCACATGGAACTATGAGAGGAAGAACAAAAATGGAGAAGATAATTGATCAAGAGAGACTGGAGTTGCTTGGGTGTGCAGAACTAAAAAAAAAACTTGGTTACTTGCATGGTTTAACTTGAGTTACCATGCTATGTAGAGTTACAACAGTAGCAAAGAACTGTCATGACATCACTTTTAAGTGTTCCTATTATATTACGTCAATTGAATAAACAATTTTATTTGTTGCATGGCTACTGATTAAAATCTATTCGATGTGTTTTGTTTATTACCTGAGTCTGTGTTTTGGATCTTGCTGGGCTGGCTGCTGCAGTTTGCATCTGAGGCAACCACACTTACTTGGTAGATATTGCCACAGGCCAGGCCACTAATGATGCAGAAATCAGAAAGGCTCTGGCAGTTAGTGGAGCGGCCCCAGCTGTCCATCACCTTGGCTGTGTAAAATTGCACGCCCAAGCTCTTGTTCCAGGACACGGTCATATTGTAGGCATTGCAATCCACATTCAGAATGATGTTTTGAGGAACACATGGTACTGAAGCAGAGAAACATATAGAAATTCTGAGAATTTTTATATGGAATATCAGAAAGCAGTGGCAGCTGGCCAGAAAGGGGTGATGGGGTGCTTCCCCCCTTCAAGTTATTCAGATAAGAAAGGCTACTTAAGCATGTTATACATACACTGATCAAGCTTAACATTTTAGCCACCTCATTTTCTCTGCACTCATTGCCCATTTTCTCAGTTCCACTAACCATATAGCTGCACTTTGTAGTTCTACAATTACAGACTGTAGTCCATCTGCTTCTCAACAGTGCTGCTGGAGTTTTTAAGCACTGTGTTCACTTACTGTGCACTCTATGAGATACAACCACCATATTGCTCCACCCTGTAGATGTAAAGTCATAGACAGTAGCTCATCTGTTGTTGCATAGTTTTTGTCAGTCATCCTCTAATCCTTCTATTTTCCTCTAATCGTGGACTAGTTTCAGTCCAGCAGTGACTCTGAGGTGTTTAACAACTCAGAAGCACTACTGTTTTAGGTCTTAAAGGTGAATTTGTTAAAGTAGTTGTAAGGGAGATAAAAACTACACTTAATTTCCATGAATCTCTTGCAATTATAACAAGTTGGTTTGGTGGCATGGGACACATCTCACCTGTGTTGAAGTATGTTGGGGGACTCGGCAGGCTCTGGCAGGAGCTGTGTTTTGCAACCACTGTGACCCTGTACTGGAGGCCACACACCAGACCCCCAAGGTCACAAGATCCATTAAAGCCATTACAGCTATCTGTGAATGTTCCATTGATGCTGACTGCATTTACTGTATAGAACTGACTGCCTGTGCTGCTCGTCCACCTCACATTCGCCACATTATCAGTGCAGCTCACAGATGCATTAGGGCTTGGTGGCTGGCACGGTGCTGCACATGCAAAAAAACATGAGTAGAACAATGAGAAACAGGGAATATTCATAGTAGCACTTGACATTACGACATGGGATATAATGTGTAACTCAGAAAGGATAAAGCAGTTTATACCTCCTGTTTATATAATATGTTTTTATAATAACAACGTAAAATAATATTCATATTAACATTAATATGGCAATTCATAGTAAAATTAATATGTCATTTAATGTTTTTAAGAAAAACCTATAATTTAATGTAATATTGATAGAAGGCATTTTATTGTCTTATTAACTAGAAAAAAAGAAGAAGTTGACTTCAACTCACAGTCATGCCAATACAGTATTTCAATATGTACTGTGTGGTTGGTGTATGAGACAGGGGAATTGTAGATGTCTGTGCAAGGGTGTTACCTGTCTGTACCGCTATGGCCATGCTTTGAGAGCTATTACAGATTCTTCCTGCTGCAGTGACAGTCACGGTGTACGACTGGCCACAGGGAAGGGAAGTGACCTCGCAGGAAGTATTACCATCACGAGCGCTGCAGCTGGAAGCAGCACCTTTGAGCTGGTCAAGTCTGGCTGTGTATGTGAGAGCTCCAACACTGCGCAACCACTGCACTCTCACATTCCCCGTGTCACAACCCAGTGTCATGTTTACACCCACAGGAGCACATGGTGCTAAAGGAAGATAAAAAATATATATGTACTACTATGAAATTTTATGCATATACATAAATGTATGCATCAATAATCATATATATTTTTTTAATATTTCCAGATAAAATCAACTTTAATCCAAAATATATTAACTATCTCTCTCTCTCTCTCTCTCTCTCTCTCTCTCTCTCTCCATCTGCTTTCTTCTCTGTGTTTCTCACCTGTCTCAGACTGCACAGTGTTGCTGACTCTGCTGCTGCACATTGCATTGACAGCCGTAAGGCTGAAACTGTAATTCCTCCCACACTGTAACCCAGGGACGGAACACCTGCTGTCACTGGAGTTGCACTGATAGCGTTGTCCGTCACTGTCTATTGCTACAGCAGTATAAGACACGGCCCCCACTGATGCGTTCCACACCACCCAGGCCAAGTTGGATAGGCAGTCCACCTCTACGCTCGTCAAGGTGGGAACACATGGAGCTACGCATACAAGAACATGTAAAAATACTGCATGAAAAAGTGTCACTCATTAACAGTAAGTTCTTACTGAAATCCACACTGACCTGCTTGAATAATTTGATAGGGTGAACTGACTCCATTGCAGCCATTTTGACTCGGTATTACAGAAACGTTGTAGGTTCTGCCACATGGCACACTGATGCTGCAGGAGGTATTTGTGCTGTTGCATGTGTAATAGCCATTGGAAGAGATGGCCTGTGCCATGTAACTGACATAAGCCATGCTGGAGGTCCAGTTCACTGAGATAGTGTTGGATGTGCAGTTAATATTTGTGGTTATGGCCTGAGGAGGGCATGGGGCTGGAGACACACACACCACAGTCAACACACAGATCAGAGAAGCAACACTCTGGATTATATAACTGCAAACATGCAAGGCATTATTGCTCCTTTTCTCACAAGCTATACCTGAAGATCAGTAATGTATATAGCTTTCCAAAATACAAACACTGATATGTGACTTTTAAGAAGAGTTTGCACCATAGAACAGCAGAGCTATCCTCACTGAAGATGGTGCACTGTAATCATGTTTTCATATTCACCTGAGATGGCACTTTGTACAGAACTCTGGCTGCTGTTGCATTTATTGTCCTGGGCCAAAACTGTTACATTATATGTCAGACCACAGAGGATGTTGGGAACTGTGAAGTAGGGCTTGTCTGTAACAAGGACCATAGCTTGATTAGCACTGGTCTCCACCTTGGCTCTGAAGTTTGTGACTTCACCGCTTTGCTGCCAGGTAACATTAAGCACCGTTGATTGACATGCCAGAATGGCCTGGATTTTCTGAGGCATGCAGGGAGCTGCAATGATAAGGTCAGAAATTTTAAAAAATGAATCCTCAAGAAGGTGGTCATACATATTCTGAAATGAACAAGACATATTCTTTATTTGATAAAGTAAATGGTATCACAAAACTCTTGTAGAGTGAAAAAGGTGACCCATCTCACCGGTTTTGACAATCTGGCTCTGGCTTTTCGGTCCTATACATGTTCCAACCACTCCTGACACATAAACCTCATATGTCTGTCCGCATTGGAGTCCAGCAATGTTACATGTTGTCATGTTACTGCTGCAATTGAAGCTTATTCCCCCACTGCTCTGGGCAACTGCCAGGTAAGAGACAGAACCCAGAGACATCTGCCAGGAGATGGACATAACGTTCGAGTCACAAAGAACCTGGATAGTCACATTATCTGGGGGACACGGGCCTGCAACAATAGGAAGAGAATAGGACGATTTGTATGATTACTAAAAATTGTAGAGTTATGATCTCTTCCACCTAAAAGGAAGGTAAAAATAGTCCGTATTGACCTTTAACTTTGATATTTTAAAAACTTCATTACCTGAAGTAATGGGCACCCATCCTTGGGAAGGGCTAGGGCAGGTGTACCCCTGACCAGTGACAGTGATCTGATAGTCCTGGGCACACTGCAGCTGAGTCACATTACAGGAAAATCCAGTTGTGCTGCAATTCACACGATCAACCACATTCAAGGCATCAGCAGAGGCATTGTAATATAGAATTCCATAACCCGGCGTCCATGAAACAAGAGCAGAGTTACTTCTGCAGTCCAGCAAAACACGAGGACTTGACTGAGGACATGGTCCTGGACAGGGAGAAAATAAGAATGAAAAAGAGCTAAATATCCCCACTGTAACAAAGTTTCCTGTTAAATTACAGTAAACTACTGGCAGCTACAGTTGCCAGCTTGAAACTGTTATTCTACAGTGTACCTACTG
>JANCOA010000020.1:11880538-11882421 GCA_024363135.1 Leptodoras oyakawai | reverse complement strand
AAATTGGCCCTTAGTGTGTGAATGCGAGTGTGAATGTGTGTGTGTATGGGCCCTACGATGGATTGGCGCCCTGTCTGGGGTTGATTCCTGCCCTTGCGCTCGGAGTTGCCGGCTGGGCACCGGCTCCCCCGTGACCCCGTGGCTGGGAATAAGCGGTATAGAAAATGACTGACTGACTGACTGATTAATACATCCTGCTTCAGATTCAGTAATTGAACACTTATAAAATGACCTATAAGGCAGGTTTGACCTGATAAAGTGGCCAATGAATGTAAGTACATGGTTCACACAAGTAAAAAAATAGCAACATGGCATATTCCATGCCGTGTGTTGCCTGGATAGCCAGAGCTCCACCACCACCCTGACCGGTTTAAAGTGTTTACTAAAGATGGATGAAAGACTGTTTTAGTGCATTAGAAGACCTGTGTTTTGTGTTTGGTGTTTGATGCTAGTGACAAGCCTAAGGCCTGAACTCAAAAGTTTGCCTTCTCAAGAGATAAGACGTGATTACAGAGACTGCAGACTCTTCCTGTTGAAAAAAAGTGCACATTTCTAACTTGTATCTTAATCTAAATTATTTTTCAGTGCAACATGCTTGGGTTGGAGTTGAGGAAAGTGAAAAAAAGACCCTGGATTTGTAAAGTGGGCCCTCATGTGGACTGCCAACCAGGCCATAAACATAGCAAATTAATTTTATGTTTGCGCTAAGGGGTCAGATCTTTTTTATTACTCTAGATATTTAAGGCTTTCTTGGATCCCACTCCCCAAACCATGTTCATTCCATAGGTTCCACCATGGTGTACACCATCTTGTCGTCCTCTTACAGCACTTCTTCATTACCTGTCCATGTGTTAATGCAAAAATGGTAAAAAAATAAAAAATAAAAAAAAAATAAATGGTAAGAATGTCTTACCCAAGTGTTTAATAATACCACTTGTGGTTCTTATAATAGGCTTGTATATGTTTGTGGTTCTTGTAATTTTGCACAAATTTAACTTTGTAGCATACCTCAGATTTAGGATAGACATAAAAAAACTTTTATGAATTTCATACTCATTCAACGAAAAGCAATGGTAATGTGGGGTGATTTTGTATAATTGTGCATTAATAGGTACAAAGGTGGAAACCCCTACTCTTTACCCTAATCCTATGTTTTGGCTTTAAAAGGGACATTAAACTTGGTGCACACTACAGGATTTACAAATCTTAACTGATTTTACAGATGTGGGAGACCACAGACATAACGAGAGATTTTAACTCATTTAACACTAGATGATTCAGTCGAGAAGCATGACCAGACATATGGTGATTCACTAAATGAGTTGGAATCACACAGAAACTCGCAAGATCAGATGAGACTTCAGATCAAAACAAGCCTGAAGCTGGTTGCACTTGCTGGTGTGTGCTATGTTTTGTGACAAAAAATGGCTGAGAAGACGGTATCAGGATGCCTTATACATTGTTCTGTGCAACAAGCTCACATTAATGTTCATATGTCATATTATGCTTTCATTATTGGGCATTATTATGGGTTCATTATTGTGCATTATTATGGGCTCATTAGTGTGCATTATTATGGGTTTATTATTGTGCATTATTCTGCGTTTATTATTCTTTTTTATTATTATTCATCATTATTATTATTGCGTTCTTCAGTGCCCTGCCTTTTTTTAAAAACTTCCTCTCCCTGGTTATTGCCATTGTTTCTTGCACACTTCAGGATTGTTATATTACAAATTGTCTTTTTTTTTTATTGATATTAGAATAATTTCTGCTCATGTTCATGTCCCCAGAATCTATGAATACAGTGGCCTACAGAGTGACCATAAACCAATGATCTGTTTGCTTGTTTTGTTTTGTTTTGTTTTGTTTTTGCCATCATG
>JANCOA010000020.1:11870538-11878038 GCA_024363135.1 Leptodoras oyakawai | reverse complement strand
AATACAGAATAACTTATGTAAATATGTAGATGTGGATATGAATGTAGTATAGAAAAATTAGGTAGGGTTAAGGTATTATTAGAGCTACCAGACCCGCACTAGTGCAAAATGTGCAAATGGACAGATGTGCAAGGACTTTTAAAGGCGATACGAAGATATTGTCTTTTGTTCCATCAAAGGTGCTGAGTAATGTGATATCTCCCTTTGTTCATATCACTGTTTAGTTAGTGTTTAGTAGTTAGTAGTCGGTCCTTCCTCTAATAACGCTTTGGCCGGTTCTCCTCAAATCAAACACTTTATAAATAATTGTAATGCTGATGATAATTAGAAAGCGATTAAAATGCGGAAAAAGAAAAGAAGCAATAAAAGCTCTCGCACAAATCAACAGTTCACGTTTTTTTTTGGATATTAGAAAAGGGTTGTGTCAACTACCCTCCACCCCCCATTAATATCTGCTATAAATCTAATTTCAGATGATTCAGCCATGCGTTTACTCATTTCAAGCCGTTCTTAATTTATTTATTAGCAGATTTTTTTTTTCTTTGAATTTTAAGCCTTTAACCTATTTTTTTTATAAATACCTAAATTTCCTGCCAATACAAAAGGCTAGTTCAAGCTTTCAATTAATAAAACTTGTCCAGAAATAAGTTTAATAATCACATATTTTATTCATATATATTTTTTTTATTAAACTTAAAGAAAATACAAAATACATTGGGCTGTCTTCAAGATATTTTTGCTTGCTAAGTTGTCTATATTTATAGCTATACCTGAGAAATATTCTAGAGAATATTTTATATATTTATAACGAGGCTCTGTAACGAGGATACTTTGCACAAAAGGGTCAAAAGAGTTCCTATAGTAATTGTAGGTGAATGCTGGATGACAATGCGGCTTGTTGTTACTTTACCGATGTTAATGACAGGAAGTGTATTGTATTATACAATATGAATAACGATGAGGGACGTGTACTGATGTTTAGCATGATCTACGGCTGGATGAAGAGACAGAAGTAAAAAAAACAAACATTTGAAGCCATATTGTGACACATGAGTTCAGAAAACTGTAGTGTGATATAATCTCTCATAGTAATATACTGTCATATCACCCAGCCCTAACACCAGGTCCTACTGCATAAAAATCATATATTTGTATTTATTTAATGCTGTTGTTTGCTTTATGTGATTCACTGGTGCAGTATGGCACATTACTGTGTATCTATAAGTATTATTGGGAGAGGCAACACACACACACACACACACACACACAAATGCACACATTGAGCTTATATATTTACTGTTAAGACCTCATTAATTCCAAGCAGTTAAAGCTCATCATCGGAGCCTGGGGTGTGTTACCTGTATGGGCTTTTTTCTTTTCTTTTTTTTTCCCTTTCTTTTTTTTTTTCTTCTGCAACAAAACGATTTTCCGCAAGATGTCATTGTCCTGCATTCAACTTCCCATTTCTTCTTTCAGTAAGGTGTAAATTATGGATGTAGATACGCATACTCATCTGTGTGTGTGTGTGTGTGTCTGTGTGTGTGTGTGTGTGTGTGTGTGTGTATCTGTGTGTGTGTGTTGTGGGGGGGGTGGTAGGTTCACACACAGGCACACAAAAAAGCTGTCCCCTGAGCTGTTGTGTATGTGTATGTGTGTGTCTGTAGGGGGGTGTTTGGACTGTTTGCATCTTGGGTGGTCTACTTCCCATTGTGGGAAAACTCAATATTTACATTTTGCAATTTGAACCACTTTTCCTCTTTTTCGTTTTCCACAACATCCATTGCACAGAGCACAAGGCCGAGCAGCGATGTTAGCGGTGCTGCAGTGTTTGGCCAACGTGGGCTGCACCTGTTTAGCTGTGCTGATGTGTGTGTGTTTCTGTGGGCCTTTCTGTAATACCTTATCTTTATTCGAACGCCAAGGTTTGGTCTAACACACAAAAATGTTTGATGTGGAGGTTGAGAAATCGCAGCTCGCAAAGACAACTCGTGGTTGTGTATATACCTCAGATGCAGTCCGGTCATGTGGTTTTAACAGAAGGAGGAGAAGGAGAGCCGGTGGCATTGTCAGTATTGAAAAATAGTGTACTGTGATTATATTAAAGGAGCAGTTAGCAATTTTTACAGCCCCCTGCTGCCTATGAGATGAAGTGAAATTGTACTGAAAACAACAAGCCCTCTGTTCCCTCTAATCACCACCCCCATCCCCCAAATGCTCTACTTCTGCCAAAACATTCTGACTTTTAGGCAAAAAAAGGGGCAGACCAATTTTCAGGGCCAGAAAATTTTAAACAGAAGACTAGGAAGAAGAAACTGGCCAGCTCCACTGGATGACATTATTGTTAATCAGTTTTTTTTGGTTCAGAAAATGTATTTTTGAATTAAACAGAAAGCATTTCAATTTTCCACTTCTAATTTTCTACAAACCCAATTTCCAGAAAAGTTGGGACACTTTCTAAAAATGCAATAAAAACTAAAAACTATAATGTGTTAAATTGGCAGAACTTTTATTTAACACGTAAAAGGACAAAGCAAACATTTTCAGTGTTTTCACTGACTAACCTACATTTATTGTGTGAATATAAAAAGCAATACAATGTGATACCTGCAGCACACTCAAAAAAGTTGGGACAGAGGCAAAATAAGACTGAAAATGTTCTACAAGTAACACTGTTCCACAATTAGCAGTTTAACTGGTAACAGGTGAGGTCATCAAGACCATCGAGCCCTTGGGCGGTATTGTTTGAGAAACCATCATGCTACTGTGATGGACATTACCTGGGCTCTGAGGTACTTCATTATAGGAAAATCATTGTCACTTAATATAGTCTGCAGTTGCATCAAGAAATGCAACCTGAAACTGTATTATGCAAAGAGGAAGCCATTTATTAATGAAGTTCTTTGGGAACAAAGTCATCTGAGATGGACTGAAAGACAGTAGAAACATGTCCACATTTCAGCTTGTTTTTGGGAAAATGGACGTCATATTGTATGTGCCAAAGATGAAAAAGACCAGACTGGTACCAATGAAAAGTGCAAAAAGCAGCATCTGTACTGGCATGGTGGTGCTTCAGTGCCCACAGCATGGGTGATCTGCATATAGGTGAAGGTGCCATTGATGTGGAGGCTTATACTGGTATTTTGGAGAGGCATACTGTATGTCACTGTCAAGATGAAGTCTTTTCCCAGGTCTGTTTAAGCAAGACAATACCATGCCTCATTGTACATGAGTTACGACACCATGGCTTCCACTTGCACTTGCAACTTTCCCTTTGTTTGTTAATTAAAGATTCAAGAGAATTAACAAATGACATGTTTCAGTTTTTATTGCATATTGCATAGATGCAACTTTCAGCAGCACTGACAGTAATGTAGCTGCAAATCACAGGTTTATATCGGTGTTGTCATTCAAATATGTTGTTGTTTCTATAGTGACAGGCACAGGGACGTATGGAGGATGCGCCTCATAATCTAAGCCTATTCATAAACAAATCAAACACATGTTATTATTTAACAAATTCATTCATTGTTATGGTGAAATTGGGATGTTTGTTTATTGTTTATGGACGGAGTCTCCAGTGTCAGCGCTTTATAAAAGGATGTTTTCTGACGAGAAAATCTTCAAGCTCTTTCAGTTTATAACTACATTTTTTCGTCTTATTAACTTTAACAGAGGAAATAAAAGAAAGGCTGTTGGGGGAACAATTGTTTATAGCTGCTATAACAAAACGATAATAGGAACCGACTTGTTTTGTGGACGTTCCACAACAATATACATTACTATAAATGGATAAAAAGTGCTTGTTGTTCTTTAAAACTGTTGTAATAGCTGGCATGTGATATAAGGGGACTAAAAGACTGTGATTGGAGAGTTATTGCAGAGTGGTGGTAACAGTAACTGCTTCATCACACCATCCTGCTGTTGACTGTTTTCCATTGACAGCACGTTTACATAGTTTTATGTATTTAAGGAGATATTAATTTTTTTTTACCTAGAAAGCCTGCTTAAAAATGTATAACCGGGAAAGTGAGATTCTTGGTGCTTTCTGATTACTCAAGTGAGGGATAATAGACTGATAATGTGGTAAAAGATGTTTATAAAGTTGGTGTCTACCAGAGAGAAGGCTGGAGGGTCAGAACTGACTGAGCGAGGAAGCAATGCATTGCCTCAGAGTTGATTGGTGTGTGACACAGCACCATGGCAACCACTGGTGACGATGTGTCACGCTGCAGCGGTGCGTGTTGGTGTAACCTCTGCTCCGTCTCCCAGCCTACCCCAAGACCAAGAGCTGGCAGAGAACGCAAGCCAGAGAGTCAGAGTCTACACAGAAAGTGCTAGAAAGGCTTGGAGACAGAGACAGATGCCCAGACACAGAGCGAGACCAAGTAGAGCTTCTATAGGATGCTTTCTGTGTGGGAACTGAACCCAGTGGCCTGATTCAGGCGTGCCAGGGAGCACGGAAAAGGCCAAACTGGTACTGCAGACTCCCACGGAGAGGGGAGGGGACGGCCGAATACAACTTCACTCTCTCTTTATTTCGCCTGGGGGTTTGTTTGCTTTGTCTTGCCTTTCACTTGATGAAGTTGCCCTGTGCTTTTGTCGGCATGAGCAATGACCTTGTACGCAGAAGAGATCTCGCGCTTTAGCTTCTTGTGAGCGCCTGTTGGCTCGCAGTGTGCTGTATATCGTGTCCATTATTTTCAGTGTTTTTATTACAGTTGTAGGTATGAGGCAGGTACCAAAAACTGATAAACTTGAGGCTTTGCTAACAGGTAATTATCCTGTTTGTTTTTATTCATTAAAAAATAATACTTCATCTACAACCCTGTTTGTAGCCAAAGACCTGTCGAATAAATAAACTTCTCAGCACAGATTTACTTTAAGAAATGATTTAAAGGTCTTTATTTTCAGGTACTGGGGTTTGGATTAAAGCTATTTAATTGCAATGAGCAATCAAATAAGATAATGACTGTAGAAACTCAGTACTACTTATAGATGACAGTGGCTTGTTATTTCTGTTGCTGTAACAAAAGTAAATTAAACACAGACTCCCTGAGTATGCTTCATGTTCCATTTTGAGAGCTTTTAGAAGCCTAACCGACTGAACATGACACATACGCTTAAATGACCAGACGTCACAAGTGCAGATTATCCAACATCCAAACTGCTAAACTACACGCATCAGTAGTAGATGGGGATAGTAAAATAAACACTCGATTGGTTCAAGGTTAACAGCAATTGCAACCAGCTTCTTTTCCCTTTGTCCTCCCTTTGGGTTGTGTTAGTACTTTGAACTTATAGCTTGTCCTTCACTGAGAAGCTCTGAGCTTGCAGCTGCAAGAGCAGGTCCTCCATTATTCCCCCCACACACACTTGCTGCATTTATACCTCGACATGCAATACTAGTCTGCGTTGTGTCAGGTTAAAAAAAATCAGATTGGGAAAATTAGTTACCACTTGACCAACCTGAGACCGTAATTTAATCTTTAATTTAATCTGACCCACCAGCACTGTCTCAGCAAACTTTAGTAAGAAGAACAAATATGATACACGGTTAAACTAGTATCTGTTTAGCATTTGGAGATTATCATGCTAATCTGGAACTGCTAGATATGTTTTTTCTTTTTGCTTGAACAATTTTGTAAAAACGAATAAAATAAATATTTAAAAGAATATAAATAAATATCTTTTTAAAAAATGTATGGCGTTTTATATGTTCATAAATACATATAAAACATATTAATATTAATAACAACAATAATAATAATAGTAATAACAACGATAATAATAATAATAATAATAGATTTATGTTTATTGAATTGTTGAGATTATTGAAACTATCTCAACTTCTTGTATTTGTATTGTTGCCCCAAAACACCATTGTAAGATTCCTCTATTTAGACACTGATTGAAGAACAAGTTGATCCTGATTAACAGTACATCATTTGCTCTAAGTTGGTACCAAAGCATAAATGGGGTGTGATTTATGCAGATGATTTTTTATAAATGTCTTCTAAAACAAGTCCCTCAAGAATTCTAAAGGTTACATCTTAAAATTGTAATTTTATTTTTGCCAAAAAAATGTTAATTACATGAGTATACTGTATACCTGTGAGAAATTCTTCCCTCAAAAAAAGTTAAAATGTCTAAAAGAAATATACATTTGAGTCTTCAAAAGCCAAAATGTCAATATGCTTTGTTCCAAGGTGTCACAGTGATATCACAACATCTGTAACTTTCAGAATCCCGGGCAGCTCTACAGTACGCAGGTGAGATCAAACCCTGAAGCGAGAGTGAGATGTAGGCATATGGTTAACGCGATCAGAAGTTTGTGAGATCCAATCCCAGGGTTGCGAGAGGACTGCTCGGGTTTCTGTCTCACTCGGGGAAAATGATCTGCTACACGAGAAATTCTAAATGCATGCTGTCTGCGTTACTCACAGTTCCCATTTAAATCCCCAAAACTCAAGAAATGTCTCTGAGCACTTAACTTCTCTCTCCATCTGAAAGCTGGTGTGCATTTTTGAGGTGGCAGTTATAAAGCGTATGGTTGACCGCGTGGTAAACTGTCCAGCATGACTGGGCTTGGCCAAAGAGACAAAACTGCAAAGGGAATGAAAAACTCTCTCAGATCAGACAAAAGCATTCCGATGGCCTTGTAGAGGCAGCTTCAGTCCCGTTTTTTTTCTAACTTTGAAAACTCCTCAGTCCGTCTCACAACGCTGCGTCTAATAGCAAAGACGTGGAAAGCAAATGACAGAGAACCTAAACAGGATGACCAAAGGGCGAATGTTCTATAAATAAATATCTATAAAATATTTATTTCCAAAAATGAAATCCTAAACTTTGACCACTCTACAGGAGTCCCTTCGTTTAAAAGAAAAGTGTAAAGAACCAAAAACACCAAAGAACAGCAATGAACAGCAGCCGGTTATTCCAGCAGAGTATCAGTTCAGTCTTTACCTAGTTCTAACGTACATTGGTACTATGTGTTGCACAATTAAAAGTTATACCGTCGCACCAAATCACGTACGTTCAATGCATTCTCACGCTATACATAATATACCAATATAAAAGGTTAATAAGGCTTTTCAGATTGAGCAAGGGGAAGTTAGTTCAGGTTAACCTGTGTTGCTAGACATCATGCAGGACCTGGAGAGAAAGCGTACTCCACAAACCGTAGTGAATGAGCAAATGCACATCCGAACGACATAAATGTGCACAAGAAATGAATAATGGTAGTGCTTTATTGTAAAATACAATAAAACGGCACCCTTGTAAGACACACACCTAACAGGAACGACTAAATCAGCACAAAGACATGCATATTTGTGTCTGCACATCTGTATTTCTTTTTTTACATTGCAAGATGCCATTGGTTGGCTTGGACAAATAGAAATGCCATTAAATATGTCAATATTTATACAGTGTATCACAAAAGTGAGTACACCCCTCAAATTTCTGCAGATATTTAAGTATATCTTTTCATGGGACAACATT
>JANCOA010000020.1:11859270-11869911 GCA_024363135.1 Leptodoras oyakawai | reverse complement strand
TTCCTTTAGTTGAACTTTGGAATTCTCATTGTAAACTATTGTTATACTGTTACTCTGTCCCTGATAATTACTTATTCCTCTGGCAATTAATGAAAAAAAAAGGTGTAAACTCCTTTTGCAGGGGCGGGTCTCTGAGGTAAAATCCAATCAACCAGTCACGTAGCAGCAGCACAACAGAACTTCTGGTGAAGTCATATACCCATGTTCCCTTGCTCCCTACACACTGTTTAGTTTCCTTAAAATAATAAAAAATGAAGCGACATCAATCATCTTCAATATTTCAATACTTTTATCAAATAAAGTCAAGTGAATAATGAGGCAACATTCAACAGTTGTTTTTCTTAAAATAGACCAGTGATAAACGGCAACAACATTTTCAATAGCTCTATTATGGCTCCTTGCATTTAAGACACAAATCAAAATGCATTAAGAAAAAAATAATAAATTGCACAATTAATTGCAATTAAAAATGGAATCGCATGATAACACTAGTAATAATAATAATAATAATAATAATAGTAATAATAACTATTATTATTATTGTTATTATTATTATTATTATTATTATTATTATTAGTGAGTAGTTATATTAGCCTGCTCACTGGAAGTGAATTTTACTTTAAACATCAAATCAAAAATAAACTGTTAAATAATGTCATCTTGTAACTGTAATGACAGTTTAATAAAAATGTGCTGCATGAGTACAAACGCTATGACTTCAGAAGTCAAAATCATACTGTGCACATTAATATAAGGAGCCTCAAATGTGAATAGTTCAGAAAGGAATTATTTTACTAAATGAAATTTAGTTTTTTTTAGAATTCGTTTTTTGGCAATCTCTAGCTGTTAAGAAAGAAATGAACAGCCTCTGTTTGTGTGCAACTGTCACACTGCATGAACAAAAAAAAAAGTTTTTCTGTACAAGTTATGGCTTGCATGCTATGTTAGCCACTGCAGGAGAAACTCACAGTTTCCCTTCATTCCTCATGTGGCCATGGACGTTCGCATATGGCTGTAAAATCCTGAGCGTGTCCGACAGCCTGCTATTTTCAGTGTCTCGTCAAGGTCGGCTAGATGAGCCTCCTATTTCGCTCTTTTACTGCATTTCATATCCAGCTTCCTCCTCGACCCCGAAAATGTATCCATAAACATTCTTATTAAAAATAAACACCATGGGGAGGTAGTTTTGGAAATTTCAAGGGTGTACAGTCTGCCATTGAAGTATCCGCTCTCAGAAAATTTTATTCACGTACCAGAATATTTCAACATCTTTGTGCTACCTCTAGATACCCCTTACAGTCATGACTAAAAACATTGGCACCAATCCAGAAATGGACAGGACTATTATTGGCACCTTCAGGTAACACACCCTTTGGAAACAATAACTGAAATTTTTCACTTCCTGTAACTACAAATGAGTTTTGTACACCTCTCTTCTGGAATTCTGGACCACTCTTCCTGTTTCAGGTCTCTCAGGTTTAAAGGGTGCCTTCTCCCAACTGCTGTTTTGACATCTCTCTACAGGTGTTGGATTTATAGGGTTTAGATCTGGACTCATTGCTGGCCTCTCCACTCTCCACTACTGTGTCTTAAGCCATTTCTGGGTGCTTTTTTGAAGTCTACTTTGGGTCATTGTCCCGCTAGAAGACCCATGGCCTCTGATGGAGACGCAGCTTTCTGGCACTGGGCCCTACATTGTGCTCCAAAATTCTTTGGTAGTCTTGAGATTTCCGGATGCCATGCACACAGTCAAGGCATCCAGTGCCATAAGCACCAAAGCTACCTCAAAACATCTTGGAACCTCCACCATATTTAACTGTAAGGCCTCTTTTTGTTTTCTGCAAATCTTGAAAATTCTGCAAATTCTTTTCTGGAGTTCTCTGTGTAACAATATCAGATTTGACTATTTTCTCAGCTGTTTTTGTGTTGTTCCAATGTAAAACAAAATAAATAAACAGGTCGATACCAAAACCTCTGTAACTGTCAGGGAGAAGTGCTGTGTAACATGTAGGCCAAGGCGGGCTGTTGTCACAAAAGCAGAAATGTCAGATATGTCATCCAGGAGTCAAGGTTGGTGAACAGGTAGGGGTCTGTCAGTTGGCGAACAGGACTGAACAGGGCTAGGGAGAAGAGAAGACATACATAAGTTCAAAAACACAAGAATGATAAAGACGGACAAATCAAAATCTTAAATAATGTCTCCTAACAGAATGTTCATATTAACAATTTTCCTTCTTTTTAACCATTTCACACCCTGTTTTAGCTGCTACTATAGAAGCAATAACCTGTCAGACCAGTGGAGTTAGAAAATTCGTCAACACCTTCTGACCAATCAGAACCGGCGCTGTGGTATAAACAGGGATGTTTCATGCAGTGTGTTTTGTTTGCCGCTCTGATGATGCTTATGTAGGATTTCCGCTACATTAACACTAAATAGTTTTCTCAAATGCAAAGAAGATAATATCTGCAGATTCATTGTATGCACCTGCTTCTGCCTCAGCTCAGATTTCCTTAAGCCTTTCCTTATGGGCATTCACTCTGAGGCAGGAGTGTGTGTATCACTGTGGATCATGGGGCAGTATTTAGAGCTGTTGTACTGAGCTCAAGAAAAACACAGCCTCATCTCTGAACTCTGAGTTTGTGCTGATAACCTGACTCCTGTTACAGTCACACTCTCGACGCTGCCAGAGAAAACCGCTCACCGTTACACTCTGCCTTCAGAGGCTGAGCGTGTTCATCCTGCCGGACCTGCTGCTCAAACCCAGATTAACTATACGCTGAAGAATTCCTCATAAGTAGCTCGGCACTGGTTTACTCCGTTTGTACCACAGCGCTGTTGAATTCTCGATTTTTATTATTTAGAAGTTGAATGTTCTAAAACTGGCTGATCAGTGCTAACATCACGTTCTAATACGTTAGGGTTTCTATAGCAACCGCTAACTGACAGCTGATATCGACATTGATATTTGTTCTAACAGCTTTCCATAGTAACATGAAGGAAGGCCTGGGAATTCCAGACTTTTAGGTTTAGGTTTTGAGCTAATGAATGGAAGGTTGCATGGTCGAATCCCATCTTTGTAAACATTGCATGAACAGAAAAATAATAATATATTATATAATAATGGAAGAAGACAGACAGGCTCGGTTAAGGTATGGCCAGCTCAAGGGCTAACATTTGGACTGGTAAAAAAAAAATAATAGCCATTTGTAGTTTGGAGAGCAAATTTAAACTTGGAAATGTTTTGGTTAGTGAAAATACCGATCAGTGAACATGGAACACTCGTAATTTCATGCTGTAATTAGAAAACTGTGCTGAATACTGGGATACGCTGTGAGCATGTGCAGTATCCGTTTGAAGAATAGGTTTTGTTTCGCCTCCGTCTGTCTGTTGTGGTGCTTTAAACAGAATTCTTGGAATAAATTGGGTTAAACGTATTGACCTGCATTTTTTCTTTGAGAGCAGCTTGACAAACAAATCCCTGAAAGGATCCCAGATATACACAAAGACACGCACACGCACATGCATGGACAGCCTGATTTGTCAACCGAGTAAACGTTCGTGAAGGTTTTGGTCACTTTCTCAACATCCGCATGTGAGGAGTTCATTGTTCGCCCCATCCTCAGCCTGTTCCTCATTAGAGCCTCTGCTTGTGTTCTGGTCTGCACCGAAAAAAAAAAAGTCACTCCAAACAAGCAGAAGTTCTACAGGCAAGCAAGTGCTGAGAGCTTCTTGTTGGTAGACCACATATAAGAAGTCATGAGCATCACTCTTGGTTTCCAGGCTCAGCATCTGACTCACTCGGTTCTCATGAGCTCTACGAGGTACTTGGTGGGTGTTCTGATGGTTTTCCTATCCAGAGGGAAATCTTTTGCAAGCCTAAATCCAATCAGATAGCACCAAAATGGGTGCTGTGGTCCTGCCTTCCTCAGGTCTTGATCGGTACCTGATTAGGATGCTAATCAGCTTTTTATTAAAACAATGCGATTGCTTTATGATAGGAAAAGTATACAGTAGTTCGCCTTTGCCAACCTAGCTACATAGGAGTGGTAGAAAACTGTGACTGAATACAGTGAAATACAAACAAATAACTTGCATGCGAAAAAAAAATCTTAAGGAAATATAATGAATCATGTAGAAAAATCAAACATTTAAATAAAATTAATCAGGTGACATTATGTGTAAAAATAAAGGATTCAGGAATCGGAAAAAAAGTCATGTTTAAAAAGAAGCGTGAAAAAATTAATCATGTTGAGAACGATATTAGTGAATAAATGGAGAAGAGTCACATAAAAAGGAATGATTTGTGGTCATTTTTTGTGAAGTATGAATAAAAAACAGTGTGATAAATGAGTCATGGAGAATTCCGTTAAAATGAATAAAACGTATGAAAATGTCCCGGAGAAAAATAAAAACACTAGATAAAATTGTGCTCCGGAAATTCTGCATGTTCATTCATTTTTCATGCTGCTTTTCTGTGATTTGATTCTGTTATTGATTCTTTTTTTTTCTTTTTTTTTTTTTTTTTTATTGTTTTTCTGACGGCTTTATAGAACTGGGTTTACGGGTTAAGGAGAAACATCACGTGACTTCGCAGGCCATTGAGGATGGATGTGTGTTGCTGCATGGTTTGATGTGTGTTTACAGACTGCGAGTGTTTACATTCCGAGGCGCTGTAGTACATGAATGAAAGGAAATGCTTTAATCTGTTTAGTAAAGAGCAGAAAACATTCGGAGTATTCGACTGCAGGAGAACTAAACTCTTCTTCATGACAGCTGAGCGTACGGAGATGACACGACGTTTGGAGGAGCGATGCCAAGCGCAGAGGAGCTGTGTGAATTCCAGCCTGACCCTCTAACCTTTTCGTGATAGGCCTGATGTCACACAGCAGTTTGAAATTAACTGTGAACGCCGTGATCCCATATATGTCCTACTTTCCCTTTCCATTCCAGGGAATTTATTAGCGTTTATGTAACACTAGCTGACCTCTTGTTCATTCACTATTAGCAGTGTTAGTGTTTTGTGGTAGAGAACTCTTCTAAAGCCAATATAGCCTCTAAAGGTCTCCTTCGTAACCGTGTGGTTTCTGTAGCCGCTGGTATATATCACATCTTTCATGTTAGACTACAGAATCTACCTGTTTGCTATAAAATATCCGGAATGGAGCCAGCTATTTCTGAAATGCTAATTTTTAGCATATAATATAGTGCAGTGTGTGGCATTTGAACCCTGCTTCTGTACAGCTAGCAGCCTTGATCACACAGACCCAGTCATTTTATGGTTTGGTCCTACAGGAAACGCCTAAAAATATCAGGCTAACACTCTTGCTGTAATTGCCATGTTGGCCCCTCTTAAAGTCGCTTTAGTAACTAGCAGAAAGTAGCAGAGTGGGAAGCTAATTGGCACCTGAGGAGAAGAGAGGAGAGAGAGGAGAGAGAGCAAGCGCCCGTTGGCCTCACTGCCCCCGAGTGTGTCATAAAAGTCACAGCATCAAACTCAGCTGAAAGAGTCGGCCAGCTTTCGTTTAAGACAGAAATCTTTTCTTGCCGTTTGAAAGGGGTTCGTCTTCAGGCAGGAATTTAGCATTGTTGGATTTTCACAGCTGCCGTTGCTACCCTGAGCATACCTCACTTTAGATGATTACATTTTTATTCATTAATTAATGAAGATTGTGCCAATACAGCCAAGTTACTGTATCTATACAGCCTAGCTACACCGAAGTACCAGAAAAACTGGTACAGCAGTTAATCCTTGGTAAGTTTCCCACTGGATCTTGGAGGGAACGTTGCACAGTCCTCACGCTGATGTTTGTTGAGGCCCCAGCGTTGAATTCCGATGTTACTTGAGGCAGGATTATACGCCTGTCACGTGAAACGGTTCTTGCTAGCAAACACTGGTCACGTTCACCCAGAGTCTATTTATGGACACAGAGCTGCTGTCATAATTTCGAGGTTTTACCGGAATTCCGGTAGTCACGGTACACTCTTGAATTGCTCACACGTAAAAATCCAAACTATACTAAGACTCATTGACAAGCTCCAACTATTTAAACCAACTGATAATAACAACATCGTGATAACTGACTGTTCTCACAACAGCTCTAGAAGCTTCCATAGATATCTATCTTTTTATATATATACACGCTGGCAGAAGCAAGCAATGATGTGCATAGGAGATGTATATATACTGTATGTATATATATATATATATATAATTTCAATAAAAAACATTTTTTTAAAGTTAGATTTTTTTGCAGTGGTGCAAAAATTGGCACCCGATTGTTCCTTGAATGATTTTGACCCTGTATGTTTCTGTTTGTCTGCATCAGCAATAAAACTTTTCAGCCTTGAAACCTGAATCATTGTATTTAAGGTTGATCAAAGGGCTTTTACCTGTTACTCAATTAAAATAGTAAGCATGGGTGTTTCCTCTGTCTTTTGTAGCTCTGAAGTTGTTGGTTTGATATTCTGAAGCTCTATTGTTTGTGGATTTCGTGGTAGCTTATGGCGACAGACACGGAGACGTGTTTGCGCATTTTCCTGTCATCTCTCCTGCCTGGTTCTGTTAAAGCCCTCCAATGGCGTACTGGTAACATTCCAACTCCAGGTCGTGATGAGTGGGGCTTCCTTGCTTAAAATGCTTCTGGTAATCCTCTCAAAGCCTTACATGAGATGATTCATGTCCTGTTCTTCATGCTAATGCAGCAGTCTCATGTCTTGGACTTGACGCATCATTTCCCATTAAATCCTCTGAAGCTTTTTTTTTTTTTTCCACACATGGGTGTTTTCAAGCTAGGGCTTTGGCAATATTTCCAGAACTGTCGTCTGCTGGAAATGCCTCTGGGAATGCAGACAACAATTGTGATTTTGTCAAGGATATCACCCTTCATACACTTGGAGGTTGTCAAAAGGAATCCTACTTTTCCTTAAAGACCTTCCTTTGCCTGAGCTTGTATTAAACCTCACATCAAGGCACCTACTGTCTGCTTTTTTTTTTTTTCAAGTTTGACATAGTTGAATAGTTGAATAGTTGGAGATTTAGCAGCTTTATGTGAGGTAAACCTCTCTATGTGAGGTATGTTTTGATACTACTAAGAACAAATGGCATCTAAACAAATGGCATTTCTGCTGTATATTTGTTTAATGAATAACATTCATCAGATCAGACTCTTCCTGTTTAGAGACTTGGCTCAGGAGTAGTGAATTTAGAAGTCATTATGGCATTTAATACCTGAACCATCACATTGGCCTGTTTGTTAAGTAAGAAATAAAACACTCAGGAACATGATATTATAGGAAAAATATTGAACAGTGGAACCAGGAATTAATTTTAACACCCTGAAGCACGTCCTGAAGTGTTTAATACTTCTTATATCACTGAAATCTGTTAACGATTACAGATATTTATTAATGAAAAAACAATACGGTGGACTTTTATCCATATGTTTTAATGTCATGGAACGTCTGCAAAACAAGTTAGTTCATGCTATCACTTATTACCAGCCTTTTTTTTCTCTCTGTCAAAGACAAAAGAAGCAGCTTGGCTGCTCTACTGATGTTACTGAGAAACCAAGAGACTTTACTGTGGTGGAAATTTGCTGTTACAAAACACAGACACTAGAGACTCACAAAACGAAACGAAAGTTAAATAAAAATTTCCTTTTAGAAAACGTCTCCATACTCTCTCTTTTATTTGGATTATTATTAGTATTAATTTTAGGTTGTATAGCTGGGAGTTAGCTAAAAATTTGGGACATTGCATTAAAAACTGAAATGTAATTTGTAAATTCACTTGGAGCTTTATTTAACAGACAAAAGGACAAAGAAAATATTTTTTTTTGTGTTTTCAATGATGAACTAAATTCTATTTGTTAAATATAAACACATTTAGAAATTGATGCCTGCAAGACACTCAAAATGTTGGGACACAGGCATGTTTACCACTGGGTCACATCACATTTTCTTTTAATTATACTATTGGGATAATTTGAGAACTGAATATTCTAATTGTTGCAGTTTTGCAAGTGGAATTGTTGCCCATTCTTGCTGTGTACAGCTGATGGTCACTGTTGTCTGTTTCTCCTCTTCATGATGCACCATACATTTTCAATAGGAGACAGACCTGGACTGCAGGCAGGCCAGTCAATCACCTACACTCTTGTAATTCTTGCAGAATGAAACCTGGCTTTGCCCTGGAAAAATGTTGTTTTGACGGCAGCATGCGTTTCTCCAAAATACCAACATAAGCCTCCACATCAATGGTTCCTTCACCTACTGTATATGCAGCTCACCCATGCTGGGAGCACCCCATGCCATCACAGTTGCTGGTATTTGCACTTTTCATCAGTAACAGTCTGGATGGTGTTTTTCATCTTTGTAGAATCCAACATCTGTTTTTCCCAAAAACAAGCTGAAACGTGGACTCATCTGACAACAGAACACATTTCCACTGTCTGTCAGTCCATCTCAGATGACTTCGGGCCCAGAGAACTTCGGGCCGGTGTTTCAGTGCAAATTTAATACATGGCTTCCTCTTTGCTTAATAGAGTTTCAGGTTGTATTTCTGATGCAGCAGTGGACTGTGTTGTGAAAATCATTTTCCAAAGTCCTCCCGAGCCCATGTGGTTATGTCCATCACGGTAGCATGCCGGTTTCTTATATAATACCGCCTGAGGGCTCGATGGTCACACATATTCAGCACCCTTGGCCTTTACACACCGAGATTTCCCCTGACTCTCTGACCTTTTCATGATATTATGAACTGTAGATGTTGAAAAAGCTAAATGCTTTATAGTATTGCGCTGAGAAACATCGTATTTGAATTCATCGGACTGATGAATTTTAGCATAATGTGGTGAACCACGACCCATCCTCGGTAGATGCTCCTTTTATACTCAGTCTTGATGACCCCACCTGTTATTAGTTAAACCGCAAATTGTGGAACCTTCCAGAACAGCTTTACTTTTATTACTAGTCTTATTTTGCCTCTGTCTCACATTTTAGAGTGTCTTGTAGCCATCAGTTTCTAAATTTGAATTATATTTAACAAATAGAATTTAAAAACGTTAATCACTGGCAACAATGAAAATCTTTTCTTTGTCCTTTTGTCTGTTAAATAAAGGTTCAAGTTAGTTTACAAATTACAGATTTCAGTTTTTACCATGGGGCGAGAAGGTCCCGGGTTCGATCCCCGGGTTGGGCGGTTTGGGTCCTTTCTGGGTGGAGTCTGCATGTCCTCCCCGTGTCCACGTGGGTTTACTCTGGGTACTTTCCTCCCACAGTCCAAAGACATGCACGTTAGGTTGATTGGTGTCTCTAAAGTGGCATGAGTGTGTGCCCTACGATGGATTGGTGGCCTGTCTAGGGTTGTTCCTGCCTTACGCCCTATGCTGCCAGCTAGGCACCGGCTCTCCCATGACCCTGAAAAGGAATAAGCGGTTAAGAAAATAAATGAATGAGTTTTTACCACCCAACCTTTCTGGAAATGACATTTGTATAGGAATGATAACAAATTATAGCCAGCACAATAATGTGAACCTAATATAATGAATCAGATGAGAATTCAACAGTGCTGTGGTTTAAAAGCAGCTTTTTTAAACGTAATGTTCAAATACGTGTCAAAATTCGTAGAACCGCATCAAGCACAGAACGCACGTTGATTATAATATCTTTGAGGATTAGTCAGCCGTAGTCATGCATGATATACTGCTATTGTCATCCCTATCTGATGTTATGTTGCATTTCGACTGGTCATATTCTTACACACTCCTTAATCCTGAATTGGTGTATGCATTCATTTACCTGTCCTTTTTTAGGTTACACTAACACGGATGATTAAGCTGCTTATTGCTTTGTAAAGAGAGCTCAGCATTTTCCAAGCCTGGTTAGTGCTGCGTTATACTGACAATCACCGGCATGGTGAAAATTATAACCCATCCTTATTGTCTTCTTTATAAAGCAAACACTTTAGTCATGTGTTCTCTCCTGTGTTGGAGGTTAAGAGCTTCATCTGGGTCTGTTACTGCTGTGAGCAGTTTTATAAGGTGGTGAAAAGAGAGAGGTCCTTGTGTTGATGTTCTGTACACACACACACACACACACACACAGAATGGTCCGGTGATTCATCTGTTAGCAGAACGCTTTCATTTCAACACCCTCTCTCGGTTTCACAGCAGACTGCCTCTTTCCTTCAGAGCCTCTGTGGCTTTCCCTTCGTGTCATTAAGCTCAATCAGGAGGCCTATAAAAGCTCTACAAATGTGTTCTGCCCTCCGGGTTCTTTTGACGCACTTTCTGTAGCCGTTCTCTACTCACTTCAGTACTGTCATCATCAGCGTTCTAATAATAATGAAAATAATTGACAGTTCTCTAGGTGTAGATGAATTTTCTGTGACAGCTGCAAATCATAGGCATAATAATAATAATAATAATAATAATAATAATAATAATAATAATAAAAAAAAAAATAATAATAATAATAAAAATAATAATAATGTTTCAATAGTAAAAGTTAATATACAGGGATATGTACAGCAAAGGGCGGCACGGTGGCACAGTGGATAGCACCGTCGCCTCACAGCAAGAAGGACCCGGGTTCGATCCCCGGCTGGGGCGACCTGGGAAATTTCTGTGTGGAGTTTGCAT
>JANCOA010000020.1:11817930-11833965 GCA_024363135.1 Leptodoras oyakawai | reverse complement strand
TCAGTGTCACTGCTGGACTGAAAATAGTCCACCAACCAAAAATGTCCAGTCACCAGCATCCTGTAGGCAGCATCCTGCGAGCACTGATGAAAGATCCTCACCATACATTTTCAATAGGAGACCAGATCTGGACTGCAGGCAGGCCTCTCAAGCATCCACACTCTATGTCTCATGCAGAATGAGGCCCAGCATTGTCTTTATGAAATGAACATGGAGTTTCTGGGAATAGGAACTTCAAAAAAAAGTTGGGACAGAGGCAAAATAAGACTGAAACACTGGAAGGTTCCACAATTAGCAGTTTAAACAGTAACAGGTGAGTTCATCAGGATTGAGTATAAAAGGAGCATCCACCAAAGGCTTAGTCTTTTCAAGAAAGTGTGGGTTGTAGTTCACCACTTTTGTGCTAAACTTCATGAGAGAATCGTCAGTCAGTTTAAATACAATGTTTCTCAGTGCAAGATTGCAAAGCATTTAGGTCTTTCACCACCTACAGTTAATAAAATCATGAAAGATTCAAGGAGTCAGGGGAAATCTCTGTGTGTAAAGGCCAAGGGTGGAAACCGCTGCTGAATGTGTGTGACCATCGAGCCCTCAGGCGGTTTTGTTTGAGAAACTGTCATGCTACCGTGATAGACATAACCACGTTGGCTTGGGAGTAGTTTGGAAAATATTTAACAAATAGAATTAAGTTTGTCATTGAAAACACAAATTTTTTTGTCTGTTAAATAAATTTTCAAGTGAACAAAAAGAAAAAGCCATATTTTACTTTGAGCTCTCACTTTTCAATTGCATTGTTTCAGGTTTAACACCTATAACACTTATACAGTATATATATATATATATACACTATCAGCACAGCCTGATTGGTCTGACAGTTATAGATTCTATAGTAACAGCTCATTCACAGGGATATGTAAGGCAGACACTGGATTACAAAATATGTGTGATCATTGACATGGCACAAAAAAATCTTTTTTAGCCAAAGAAATGAAACACTTTAGGAAGTGAGTATTTAACTTTGCTTCAAATACTTTGTTTCATTTCACCCCGTTGTCGTTTTCCGTTTATGGGATCTGCATACTCATTGGCTGAAACCTGGTGTTCAGATGTGTCTGCAGCTTTTCCTCTCTAGCCCCAGTGCAGAAGTTTAAAACTACTCCATAAATCCCAGTTTATGGGTCTGTGGGCTGATAGGTGCTCATTAGGGCTGTTGAAAGGTGTAAGGCCACAGTTTACAGGTGGCTTTAATGACTACTTCTGTCTAACTAACTGATAATTGAGTGGAGAACGGCCGTATCAGGATCTGCAGCATGGTCAAATCGGATGAACTGATTCGATAATACCTCTCCAAAATTACTGGGGAGAAATAAACCAAAAAGCTAAACAGCTTGCATCCATTTCAGTCCCAGAACCTACAACAGTTTGTACGACATCGCTGCTGATTTCTTGAATATGTTTGGTCAGAAGGTGTAGATAAAACATTTTTCTGTAACAGCATCTGCACAGTTCACATATTAACAGCTAAGTCTAAAAAAGAGAGACTGGTGAGGGAAGGACTGTTTATAGCTACTATATGTGATATCAGGTACTAACTTGTTTCACAATTTAAATGGATAAAACAATATGATGTGTCTGTCTGTAATGAATAAAAAGACAGTTGGAAAATTGCTATGGTGGTAACACTCTGGAATAAGTGGTTATGTCCTTCACACTACCCTGTTCACACTACCTTGTCCTATAATTGTACACTCCCAAATGTTTGATTCCTCGTATAAGACAATGGTTTGATGATTTTAAAAAATGAGCAGATGCAATATAATGCAGTCATTTCCATGAATACCCAGTGCAGAAGTGGGAACCGACATCATCAGGACTGTTAGTATTCTTACTGCAAACCATTAGTGCCACTAAGTGAACTAGAATTCATTTTCCTTTGTGTATATTGCACCTTATCATAACCATGAACAGTAACCGCGGTGAAGTACCGTACAGTCCGAGTACACCACGCAAATGCTTGTGAAAGAGGATGAATAGGTGTTCGCTTGTTTTCTTTCTAAATGGTTTGTGTTACATTCCCTGTGTCAGCCATGTCTTTAGCCATGAATCTGCTGAGACAGGGGGAAAAAACGACAGCTGTATGCTATGCTGCTACGGTTCACAGACGATAAGCAAAGCATTCGTCACACACCAGGCTCGTGCCAATCAGCAAGGCTTTTCAGTTTCTTCAACATTGCAAAAAGGTGTTGCTGAAAAGTGGCTTTGGCGTCAGATAGCCGCTCGCACGTCAGACCTGTGTTATGGTTGGCAAAGAGATCCAACCGCAGGCCTCTGAAATTCCAGCAGGTAGAACTTTGATACCTGTGATATTATATTACGCTGTGCGTCTGGGCTTATCTCGGCCTCTTGAAAAATATGCAGTGCTCGGTCATGATCATAACACAGGCCGAGCATTTTAGTGCTGACAAAGTTGATGACAGCCAACACTGTAACTGCTGTAAAGGTGAGTCAATGTGGCCCTGTAGAACTGTGGAGAATTAAAGCACTTAACATTTAAAAAGTAAACATTACAATCCATCAGAAAAATCTGTAATGGTTTCCAGCACATATGATCAACCTTAATGGAAAGTGGTTTCTCTCACTTTCCTTTCAAACACTACCATAAATACTAGCAGAAGCCAGCAAAACCTTCTTTCACGGTTTGATGTTTACCGGTTAAATATACCACCTGGATCCATTAGGAACCACACATTCCATCAATAGGTGTTGTCTCTAATGGCCCCTAATGTGTTTTTTTTCTCCAGGGTGGTTAGCAAAGTAACTAGTTATTCAGTGTGCATATAAACTAGCATTACTTAGTAGGCACAGTGACATACTATTGTCTATAAAGATCTTCATATTTCCGTATTAGAAAAATAAATTCATCAGGATAAAGCATTAAGAGAAGCATTTTATTGGATCAGATCTAATCAGCGGGAACTAACATTGAAAATCTGACATCCAGTCATGGTATTATTTTATATTGGAATTTTTATGCTTTGATTGATGACCGTGTTTAAGAGTTTTTCCTTAAACCTTTTCATTTGACTTTTTTATTTGTTTTCAGGTCTGTAACCACCTGGTAAACATATGTAAAATATCTAATTAGTGCGTTGTCCGACACGTTTACGATCACGTCCGTCATCCTTTTCCATTCCCGCTGTAGCTGACTCGTTTTTTTTTTTTGACTCTTTCTGTCAGCTCCTTTTCCTTCACCTCTGTTTCCAATCGTGTCCCTACAATAACCACCGGGAAGTTCAATCCGGGCAGAATCTGGCAGCGCTTTTTTTAGAGGCACCCGCAGAGTGTGTGCTACACCACAGTACAGAGCATAAAAAAGAGCCATCGCATCAGCACTTTAGCACTTTATGACTCTTCAGAGAGTCTCAAACCCAAGCCAGGCCTGATGAATGGGTCTGCAGGAAGAAGGGTGACCTCGAGAGACAAAGCAATTTGATGCAGAACTCATCAAATGGGGTGTTTTCCTTTTTTGAGATGGAAGGAATGAGGGCATGTGGGTTTTAGATCTTATTTTCCTCTTAAACTCCTCTTTCCTCTTTTTTACTGATTATGAAGAAATCTGTGCCATGCCACTGTTTAGTTGATCAATACAGTACAGTGTGATATGAATACATTCAGACAATGTGTTCTAACCTAATACAGATATGAATATGTCTCCTAATTCTTTTTAGAAGGAAGGTATAAAATAATAATTCAAAGATGCAAGAGGTTTTTACTCTCGTGTTAATGAGACAGTGTGAATTTTAAAACAATTTGAGAAATTGTTTTAAAGGTTTGAGAAACCTCACAGCTCCAGGTTACTGTTTACGTTATAGCAGTTATAAACAGTAGTTCTTTCACTTCCTCCTGCCTTTAATAAGACAAAGAAAATTGCGGCTCCTCCGGTTAGAGGTTCCTCCTGTTAGAGGTTCCATATTGCAAAAATGCACAATAAACATTTCTTTAAAGAAAACTGCATTATGTCAGTGATGTGTACAAGACATACATACAACATACAAGTCTAGATGAATTAGCAAGTAAGAAACGATAATGTATTAGAAATATCGCGTTAATAATAAACCTGTGATTTGAAGCTGCACTACTATCAGAGCTGCTGTTACAGAAAATTAATCAACATCAAGTCAGCAGCTCTGTGGTTATTTACAGTATCAGAAAGACCAGTGTTCAATGCGAAGTCTGTTGTACAAAGCCCTTTTTGAAATTCCCATTAAAGTTTAGCGAAAACTCCAGATGCTCTACTATTCTATCCTGAGCCTTAGGCTAAATCTCCAAAAAGGGATTCCAAAACTCCTGCTTCATGCCTCAGTGCTGAGCAATTGAAGCGAGCTTGGCTAGTTCCCCCATGCTGCGGACACATGCTATTGACACAGATGCACCATGGGATCTGAAGTCGGCCTGGTGCCACGGTTCTCCGTTTACTGTTCAAACACGGCTGAGCAGGAGCGTGCACCGGGGTCAGTCAAAGAAAAGCACAGCGTAACGTTCACCCTCATGCCGCTCTCTGCTGGCGATTTTCCCACTGCACCAGAGTAAAGGTGCCTGCCTTGTAATATATATGCTGCACCCCATACCCTGACATGCTAGTGGGTGGGAAAGAAAGTCATTTGAGATCTGGCATAATATGGCATGGTAAAAGGTTCCACTTTATAAAGCCCGGGAAGAATCCGTTCCTCTAGACATATCAGAGTGAGGTGTGGGTTTGTGTGTTTGGTGTAGATTAATGGGCGCGCTATAGAAAATAAAGAATTATCTCCGAAATATGGTTCTTATGTTTTTCTCTACATTATTTTCGGTTACGTAGAGTGCTCTTATGTATTAATAGTCCTCGGTATGATGGCTTGATAAGACTCCACATAGTCTTTGTGTAGGATCTGAGAGTGTGTGTTTAGGTGTGTATGGTGTGTCTGGCAACAAAAATGGGCTAGTAAGGAAATAAAGTAAATATGCACGAACGTAAAGTATAAAGTCTTCAATTTTCGACACCAAGTGTTGCTCTTGAAATATAAATGTTATTTAAAATTCCATGTAACTCGTAATGAAAGGTTGTTAAAAGTATGGCAGTCAAGGTTTAGATGCTGAACCTGATTCCTATGGTGATTGACACTCACTGTTAATAATCAGCCCAATGAATGAATAATCAGACATCTGCTTCAAACCTTTCTGCTTGTTTCTTTGCAGTGCGCATGAACGCGACAAAGGAAGGCCCCACTTGTATGGACAAAAACCATGGCTGTGCTCATATCTGCAGGGAAACTCCAAAAGGAGGCATCGCCTGTGAGTGCAGACCAGGCTTCCAGCTCACCAAGAACAGCCGCGACTGCAAGTGTGAGTAGATCTGTCACTGTACTGAAAACCCCCTAGGCACAGCTGTCTACGTTTTGGTTTTAACAGCAAACATGATAGTGAACTCTACCAAGAAATATAGCTATTATATTATAGGGCTGTATACAAGAGTTTAGAAACTAAGAACTAAGAGATTTAGATCAAAGATTGCTGAGCTAGTTCTGGAAAAAGCAGAGTAAGTCATAATGAAAGTGCAAGGTTGGCGCTGCGTACTGGATATAGACTGCAGTATTTACCAACTTTCGGCATCGCCAGTTGGATGAGAATTTTTTCCCGGTATTTGGAAAAAGACTGCAGGAGATTCCCAGAGATTCCCAGAAGCTCCAATAGACCAATGTGTTTCTGTTCCACTCCACTTCTTTTCATTTCTACTGGTCCATTTTTTTCTGCGTTCTCACTTTCAATAAACAGACTAAATAAAGTGTGGACTCGTACCTTGAAACGCAAACGCGATGTTGGAACGAGGGGGAAATTACAGCAGCCATGACGCACTGTTTTGCGGTGTGCAGCATGCAGAAAGGGTGCCATGTTGAAATGTAATGCACATGAGGTAAAATTTTTCACTGTATAACATGAAGAGAACGCGCCACAAGAAAAGCAAAAGCATTTTATTGATTTGCATCTAGTTTAGCTGCCATCCTCGTTTTCATTTTTGAGTACATGCTGAAATCAGGAAATGTAATCACTGTCCAATCACAACTCTCTAACAAACAGGGGTGTGGTTAAGGAAAGCAGACTCAGACAGTTGATCCAAATCTAATGGACGATCTACGTTAGGGTATTAGGGCCATTGGACATAAAAATAAAAAATAAAAAAAACGCAGGAGGGGGTAATATTCCGATATTGCATTTTTACATAATCCTACCATTTTCCCATTTCCCAGCAATTATACATATAAATATTCTTTTTAATACCTGGATACACATTTTTTGCATTTTCTGCATGAAGTACATGGACATCACTAAATACTGCCTCCGCCTTCAATTGTTGCTTCTTTGTGGGTCTTTATGCCTTCAGTTTTGACTTCAGAATGTGAAAAGCAGCTCAGATAGGTTCAGGTCAGGCGACTGACTTTTAAGAGCATTCTATTTCTTTGCCTTACAAAACTCTTGTCAATGGGTCACCAGACTCTCAAACCCAAGCATTTTCAGTGCATAGAAAAATAGCAAAAATACTGTCCTTGTCATACCAATATTTTTTAAGGGAACTGTGTGTGGCAAAAGGACAATAAGTAGAATAATGCAGATACAAGACAAGAGCTTCAGGTAATGTTCATGTCAAACATCAGACTGAGAAATATTCTGCAGCTGGGATATTTAAAGAAAAACATTTTATTGTGCTGTAATGTACAGTATATGTGAGAAAGATAGGCTTCTTCAGCTTCTTCCTACCTAAAGTATTAGAAATTTGATTTCAGCATCTACTTCTTCCTCTTCTTCTTCTTCGTCTTCTTCTTCTCCTTATTATTATTATTATTATTATTATTATTATTATTATTATTATTATTATTAACAAGAGCATTTGATCTCAGTATATTATTCCTCTCCCAGAGTGCTGGATTTTAATTTTACCTACAATTGCCATAATTGTAGATAATAGATTACATTTGGATCCACTATCTCCCTGCTTTCTTTTTCCTTTTATCTGCTTTCCTTGACCACGGGCCTATTTGTTAGAGAGTTCTGATTGGACAGTGATTGCATTTTTTGATGGCATGATTTCAGCAGGTTAGAGCTTTGCATTTCGGTGTGGTATTGCACTGTTTCATCATTCAGTTGTGCGTAAAGTCATTCCTTCTCACTGTTTTTCTGGATGGTAGTTTGAACAAGATGTAAATCAAAGAAAATTATGTTTTTGCTTGTTGTTGTGGCTCATGCTCTTCACATTACATATAAAAAAATGCTTTTTTGCCTTACATTTCAAAATGGCACATTACTGCGTGCTGTGTACTGGAAAACAGTACGTCATGGAGAACGTTTTTCCCCTCATTCCGACGACGTGCTTGCATGTCAAGGTGGCACAAAATCCGTTCCATACAACCACACTTTCCCTATCCATGAATACATCTCAAAACATCCTTACTAGTCCTAAAATTTTGCATGACAGATTTTTGGTGATCCTCTGAGGTACACCTCTGAGGTAGACCTTTTTACTACTTGCTATGCCTTGGAATTCAAACTTCCAGTCCTGTCTGGGTCTATGAGATTGACTAGCTGGAAACCAATGAAGCAGACGTGTTATTCTAGTCCCTGAAAAAGGTCATGAGAGAAGAGTAAGAAGGCATGTGTAGACAACGCTGTGGTGTGTTGTATGTGGAGACAAGACCCTGCTCTCCTTCTGTCATCAGCTGCCTGCTCCATTCGACACACTTTTCAATCTTACCTCTGTAGACTAAAAATGTTCCTTGGAGACTCTTTAATACTCTGCATTATGCCTATAACAAATTACACACTGAGGAGCATTTGGTTCCTAAACTAACACTTACACATTTAAGCAGATATATGCATAGAGTGCAGTTTATATGGAATATTTGAGTTCATGCTGTTTAACAGTGATTAAAATTCTGTGTTAGGGATTGGAAGGTCGAGCAAGGATCCTGAACTATTTAGCTGCATGCTTGGCTTGTATACTGACTAAAATCTAAGTCTTTGTAGAAATGCTTTGGCCACATAAAAGTCTGTGGAAGCTCTTGCATTGTAAGCAGTGACATGGTCCTCCGTGGCTGGACTTGCTTGCACATGGCTCATGTTGGCCATCAGTTAGAATAGCTGGTTTGATTTCTCATTTCTTATATCTGTGGCTCCCTCAGTGACCTGTAACTATGGTAATGGTGGCTGTCAACACATCTGTGAGGAGACAGATCATGGGCCACGCTGTTCTTGTCACATGAAGTTCGCTCTGCACACCGATGGCAAGACATGTGTAGGTAAGTCATGGTTGTCTTCTCTCCTGACACTTTCCTTTTTCTACTTTGGCTGGTCCCCATCTACAGTACTTAGCCAGTTTGGACCAGGTTCTCTTTCCTTGCCCAGATTTTCCTGGTCAGCTAAGCCTGAAATCTCAACCCTCTCTGCCCCTTATCTTACCTGGTAGTCCTACATGTATCCCACTCTCTAACCTGGCCAGGTAGGACACTCAGTTCTGGTTCCTGACTCTGTTTTGTCCAAGCCCTGATTCATCCTTATATCTCTTCCTCCTGATTTTACCAAGTCAGGTAAGACTCAATTGTGATCCAAAACCATAAACTCCCCATAAACTCTAATCCTACCCTAATTGATCAGTCCCTTGTCATCTGACTATACCTTGCCAAGTAAGATTCATACAGTTTTATCTGGTTAAGTTGTACCTTTAAAGGAGTAATAAGTGGCATATGCTTGATATGGAAATAACAGGTTGCTAGTTTGGTAGCCACATCGTGGTTAGTTATGTTTATTTATAAAGGACTGTCTTTAAGACCTTTCAATTGGATCAAAATATTTGAGATAGATTGCTAAGAATATGCTATGCATAAATAAGGACTTTACAAAGTTTTTACCCTTTTCTCATATGGCATAAACTTTCATCTCTTAGCTAAGTCTAGCTTAGGTTCCTTAGATTAATAATTCATTAATAAGAACACACTGGAGCTAGCAAAGGTCCAAATGATGTTAACTGACTTCTGCTGGCTTCTATATCTTTGTTCAGTTTTTTATAGTAAATAATTTCATAGCAGTCAATCAAATATGACCTTGTGCACTTACTGTTTATATAAATCTTTCAAGTAAAAACCTTGATCATCAGTAAGTTTTGACTGGCATGCAATATTTATATATAGAAAACTGATGCAAGATTAACTCACCTGGAATTCTGTCAATGGAGATTTACTACTGAAAAATTGAAGTGTCTAAATATGTTATTGTGGTCTATAGCTGCTTTTAATTATGATATTAAAAGTAAAATCCGATCCCAAATCAACATTGGTTTATATGCCTGACCCTTTGACTGGGTTCAGTCTGTGCTGTAGAGCCCTCGGGTACCTGAAGAGCGATAGTGTATAAGTGGTCTTCCACAATGTGCTCATTGTCCTATTGTAACGCTCCATTTCAGTCCATATGTTCCAGTTACCATTAGACTAGTCACAAAAAATCATTTACTGGAAGCCAGGGAGCCATAAAATGAAATCTGACTACACAATCATTTACTTACCAGATTTGAGTTAAGTGTACATGACAGTATGTCAGATATATGACCAGATACGCAGCCAGTGCAGGAGCCGTGCCTCTGCTTTCTCTAACCCTGTACAGCAGTCACCCAGCATGTGGCTTTTCTACTCAATCTTGCTTGTTTGATTTGCTTCCTCCTTATTTTTCATGGCCTTACTACTTTTTTTGTTTTTATTCCTGATGCTGGTAATGTACAATGATTGGCGCCAAGTTTGATGATCGATTCATAAAACCTAGGGGCTTAACGAGCTTTGGACTCTGGCCATTTAAGCCAAGATTGTTGTTTATAGAGATATACCTGGTGGTTTTTATTTCATCAAGTTTGCTTAACATGCAGTACTGAAAACATTCAGTTTCTACAGGGTGGTGAAATGTTCAGCCAGTCACCTCTTTTGTAACCAGATACAGCATCCTGTATGCTTCCTAACCAGTCTTATATCTGATTGGCACATATAATCTGAAAGTGGCAAAGAAATACACACACTTTTACATTTATATATGGTATTTTGTAGCTCTCTTTGATTGAACAGTGGTTTGGCTATCTTTTCCCTTCTCTCTTTCTGAATGGATCAAGCCAGACAGCCTGCAATTAGCCCCCGGTCTCATTCAAGCTATCAGGCACTCCACAAATGAGACAACACGGAGGGTCGGAAGGGTTACTCAGACTCCACAGGAATCTGTTAGCTAGAGAACCAAAACAAGCAGAACTTATTAACGGGATTCCACTCTGAGCCTGGGAGTGACAGCAAGACGGCATTAGAAGGGGAACGGCCTTCGGAAGAATGGTTTTTAAAGATCTGGAAAACATTTCATCCTGTTCCATAAATGTAACCTCAATCACTATAAAGATGGCAGACCCTAAATCTGTTTTTGCTGGTCAGCTGTTTGCGGGTTTGGAAAGAGGCGGACAGTATTTCTGTCAGTCAGCTTGTATTTCTGTCGTTTTGTTCACCAGGCATTTCAGTCAGTCCATCTAACTGTCCGCAAATCAGTTTTTCGGTACAGTGTTTCCATAATGGGGCCACTAATTTTATTTGTTCTTTATAGAGTTAGTCAGTCAGACGAGCAGTGTTTCGGTTGGCTTAGAAATGTCTTAATTTGATGGGTTTTTGATGAGACCACATCCTAAAACTATCTCAGGTCATAAAATCAGTATGAAATTTTGATTACTTTGTGATACTGAGGCTTTCGTTTGCACTTTTCCACCAGACAGTGCGGTATGCCACAGTACAATTGCTAAACCGTACCCAGAACCATCCATACCCTGGTCAAGTAAAAGTATCTATTTCCTATTACTTATTGGTAACCACGGTACTACTAAGAGTTCTCTGGAGGTGTCTGTGGAGTGGTGACATTATGTCTCTCGCCTGTTCATCACAGCAACACTAATAACATGTGAAGAATTCAATACCAGTTTCCTCTGAGTGTGTTATTCTGCCCTGTGACAGCATGAGCAAAAGTTTGAAAAGATACAATGACTTCACGTGTCTCGGAGAGAGAAAGCTGTTGTGTAGCTAGAGGTTGGGAAGAAATTGTGCAAAAATCAAGATTCCATTTTATGCTTCACCCAAATGTGCATTTGGTATATTTGGTACTTTAGGTCTGCCTTACGTAGAGGGATTTAGACTTCATAATTGTTGCAGGACACCGTTTCCAGCAGATTTGTTTAAAAAAAATCATGATCAGATTTTAGCAAGAGTCTAACAAATATGGCAGCCGAATTCAGAAAAGGTCATTACAGAATGGTTTGCTAGGCAATAGAAATGACAGCGAAATATAGGCTCATGGATTCATCATCATCCTCTCTGCTCCTTTGTCCTTGTCTTTCTATTTTCCAACAGCAGTCAATATTAGCCTGCTCTTGTCAGACTACTTAAGCCTCCGTAGTCCTTTGCAGAACAGTTTCCAATAGATTTGTTTAAAAAAAAAAAATCCTCTGGCAGATTGTTAGAAATGAGTGTAAAAACATCAGCGCAGATCCACACAATCACTCACACCAACAGATTACCATTTAATATAGCAAGACAGAATAGGAAAACAATTACGGCAGCATGAAAACATTTTCCCTCCGTGAGTCCAGACAAATGAGAAATCCTGCAGGCCACGTTCCTCTGAAGTCATCCATGGATTTGCAAACGCATGTCCGTCAAAGGAGAACACATTTTGGAAATGCTGCACTCTTGGCAACTCGGGCATGATCCTGTGGATGAAGTGCTATAGACAATACAACAAGAATTGCTCTAAGTTTATTCCTCAAATGTCTGCATGTCAAACTGCAGTGCAAAGAATGTTTTTTTATTATTAGAATTTATAGAGCTGTGTCATCAAATAGCATGTCTGGCTACTGATATGGTCTACTTATGTGTTCGACATGCCTCAGGGTGATGTTCCAATGGTAAATCTTAGCTAAATTTGCCTTAGCTACATCCGAAACCTGCTAGCTGCACGTGCAGGTGACACCGGGTGTCTTGTAGCATTCTGATCACTGATAACCAGCACAAATGACTCATCTTAGCAAGACTGGGCATGATAACAACAGACTTTTGGTGAGAAGATATGCTGGCTAACAAGTGTTGTTAGCCAGACACAAGATCTTTACCAGGCATTCAATTCCCTATATTTGTCCTACATATTTAAGAGATTAGGTGATTCTTTTTTTGGGGTTTTGTTTAGTACGTGATTAATATTGACCTGCATGCAAAATACACCATGAAATGACTCTCATTGCTAGTTAATTTTATGCTAGCACTCTTGCTAGCCGCAAACATCCTGCAGCCGGTTAGCCTGGGTATCTGTTTTCATTTCATGAATCATTTTTCACTATCACAATGTAGAAAATCTGTTGAAATTCTAACTGACTACTTTGCTATGTGGAGGTTTCCCTCAGCCTGCTTCTTTTTTTTGCACACTGTGTGCGGCCTGCTCTTCCTTGGAGGCCTGCTTTAAATGTCGCATGCTAACTGCATGATTGCTCTCGTAAGTGCAGCTCTCACTAACACAAATCTGACTCGCGCCCGCCTGTAACTCATTTGCTCCCAACTGTGACAAGTGCAACCTCAAGGCCCTTTATTGCTATCATTAGGGTGATGCTGTAATTTCGAGCAGGTTAATCAGGTCAAGGATTCGGATTGTAAAAGAGTCAGGCCATTATTGTAAACAGTCTCAATTAACTGAAAGAAAGGTAATGAATTAAATGTCTAAATAAGCGGGTGAGAACTGGAATAAGTCAAGCTAGATGTGTTACTGCTTAAGAGAAACCCAAGAGCAGTTTGGTTAGTTCTGGTCACAATAATAAATGTCTCCTCACACTTAGGCATATGGGTGAACCTTAAAGCACTAAATCCATGTTTTTCTTTACGATCTGTGTATGTCTGTGTGTGTGTGTATGTGCAGAGGAAAGGAGTATCCAGCAGCAGCTACATCAGCCACAGCTGTTACCCAATGGTAAATATCTGTAAATATCTGTCTCTTTAGTTCCAATCTTATTTGGCTCTACTCCTATTGGTGATGCTGGAACTCTGACTAACTGAGTGGCAGTGCTTATTAACTTACCTGTGCATATCTTCTACCAATTTAGAAGATATCACTCCCATAGTAATTGGGTTTTAAAAAATCCTTGAGTGGCACTATTTACTTCATTTGGTACTTTCTCGGGGCGGCACACTCTGAAGTGACATACATGGCAGCTTTGGAGAATCATTCCACATCAGAGTGTTGAAAAATAATTATGTCCAGTAATGATCGTTATTAAAAGAACCGACTGATGGACACTTTGCTCCCAAGGTTCTTTGCAGGTCCAGTACAAATCACCCTAATGATGCATTTATAATAAACAGTGTTGTTTCTGCTCAATGTTCAGGAATCAAAAGCATTTTGGCTCCTAGAAATATTTAAATATTATTAACATTTATGTCCATTGGCAGACGCCCTTATCCAGAGCAACTTACATTTTATCTCGTTTACACAGCTGAGCAGTTGAGGGTTAAGGGCCTTACTCAATGGCCCAGCAGTGGCAGCTTGGCTGTGGTAGGATTTGAGATCAAGACCGTCTGGTCACCATCTTAACCACTGAGCTACATGTTTAACTAATGAGCCTAACATTTACATAATTGGATCTGTAGCACATTGTCATCCTGGTGGACATGGGGAGAAACTAATAGTCATGATCGCTTCAGAGTGGACCACAGCTTCTGTTTCAATCAGAACAACCCTAACCCTGCATGACAGCACCTCTTTCTTTCCACCTTTCAAAATATTCCGGAGAACAAACATGGCTGCCTTCATCCTACAGTATGAGTCACTGCATCAGTGATCCAAGCTACATCATTGGCTAAACATTAAATAATCGATTTTATTTTAAATCGATACACATTAAAGATACAAAACTCCACCCTGAACAACTTGCATATTAGTATTTATGATTAACCATCATGATGAATGATGTCGATTTATTTTTGTAATTAAATTCCTAATTGACTTTTTTTTAGGTCTAAGCTTCTTTCATTGCGACCAATTTTCACTCTATTTTACCCACAACACAGTTTGACTGATAGCGGTGCAGTGAGATTTAGCCACAGCTTCAGCTCTAGCTTAAAGAGAGCATTTACAGAGGTGCTTTAATCCTTTCATCTGTCTAGCTCTCTCATTTCTATATATCTCACTGCAATGGCATCACGCTTGATGTCATCTCGTAGATGGGTGACCTAGCCGAGATGAGCCTTATCTGCATCATGTAGATGCATTGCATTCTGAGACTTTGAGCACTTTGATGCACTGAAAGTCTTCACTATTTGTACGCTGGTTGTCTCATTAATATATCAGCGTCACTGGAAAATGGTGAATGTGAAAAGAAGCTCTTGCTCTTTGGTTTTGACTTACTAACTGCAAAACCTGGCTGTCATCACTTTAAGTATGAGATTCTTGAATTTATTTCCCCCCATGACATCAGCATGGCACTCAACTGATAACTTCTCTTGAGCGTAATGAAAGCACCGACCAAAAACTCACCAAAATCACTAAGCCAGTGAGAAATCTTTCAGTAGAAACACTCTGAATGTGTTTCACTCTGGATTTTTCCTTGAAGTGGAGTCACTTGATTAAGCTTAGCAGGTAAAGCAGTAAAAAAAAAAAGGCTAATATTATTGAACACTGTATTTGTGCTCGACTCAACGTTAGTATGTTGACTCTTCCAGCGCTTGTTTGCTGGCATGTTTCCATTTCCTCCCTCTGACCTTGACATGAAGACAACCTTTATCCTACTCCTCAAACTCTCTCCACAATTTGTCAGCATGTTTCTGTCAGCTTGTTTTTCCTCATTCAGAAGACTTTTGCCACTTTCAAAAGGAACAAGCATGTTTGCACAGCAGCCTTTTAACATCACAGCAGGGTTCACACAGACTGCCAGATCGGGTCGTGCCTCTTTAAGCATCGTACCAAGGGCTTGTCATATTTACCAAATAGCTTTACTATGGGATGCATGTTCTGGACTTGTTTTGAGCGATTCATTAGACATTAATGCCAGCAAATTCCTGAAGTGGAGCCGGACCTGGTGGAGAGCTTCATTCAAACACAATTTAGACAGACACTAAGAGGTTCTGCTTTTATATGGATTTTGGCACAGCAAGCATGAAACAAATGAGACATTTCTACAAGCGATTACAACCTCTTTTCTTTTTTCTATATATTTGTTGCTTTAGGCTAGGCAGACTGTCTTGGTCTTGCTTTAGTTTCAGTCAATAGTTACCTGACTTTTTACTGCAGAAATTTGGCTGAAGAACAAAGGGATTTTATCTGTAGATGACAACCCTCCGAATCCCTCCCCAAAAAACCCAGGAATCCTGATCATCATGAACCAATCTTGTTAATGTCTTCTGTTACAATTTTATAATACTTCAAGAGTTTGTTAGTTTTGTCTGGGGTTTTTGTTTATAAACGTCATATTGATTTTTTCACCTCAATCTTAAGTTTTATTCCCTCTCAATCAGCCGTTATCTCTAGCACAATTCTGACTTGTGTGCAATTTTGATGACAGATAGTATATGAAAATGGTAAATCTAAAACAATGGAACCATCTGGAAACAATTGAAATCCAACGGTTCCTCAGCCTCGGCTATATCAGTTCGGTATTATTTGGTCTCGGCTGGACATGTGAGAGACTGTTTATTTAATCTTGCTCCCGTAGTTATTACTTTAGCTTTTACCTGCCTGTGATTTTTCCTAGTGAATGTACTTGGTGCTGTTTTCAGGGTTCAAGCTTCTTTATTTGTCTCATGTACAGTTGTAACTAGTACAAAGTGCAGTGAAATGTGAAGTGACTTCTCCGTAAACTGTGCAGGTAGCAATGAGGTAAATGAATAAATACTAACAAACATAGAACATAGTGATAAAAATATAAGAATACGTACAAGGGGAGGGAAGGTAGGAAGGAAGAGG
>JANCOA010000020.1:11803628-11813874 GCA_024363135.1 Leptodoras oyakawai | reverse complement strand
TGTGTGTGTGTGTGTGTGTGTGTGTGTGTGTGTGTGTGTGTGTGTGTGCCCTACGATGGATTGGCACCCTGTCTAGGATTGTTCCTGCCTTGCGCCCTAAGCTGCCCCGTGACCCTGAAAAGGAATAAGCGGTCAAGAAAATGAATGAATGAATGATTTTAGGTCTCCTCCTTTCAAATCTCCATTGCGATTGTCATTTATACATCTAGAAACAGTACCAAATAATGGAAAGAGCAGGAAAAGACAGGATCCTATTTGAGCTATTTTGATGCATTCTTGCAAAATATGGTCAGAAAGCAATGTACATTTTCCGTGCTTCATGTTAATGCTATAATACCAGTGTGTTTTTGCTATAATCCCCATTTTTAACTGCAGAGAGTTTTTGAGACCAGTAAAAGCAGTTCTCTGGATGGATACAGTTGAAATTTCTCAGCGGAAAACTGAACTGTAGAGGAATCACAGAGAGTATATTTATTCACTTGGATGTAATTATGTAATAATCCTAAAAAAAAAAAAGAAAGAAAAAAGCAGTGCCCTGGGCAATGTACTGTGATCCGACGCGGTGTCCTTTCCATCCATCTGGATGGTTTCAGCTTCTGAGGAAGCCAAAAAGGTCTTCAGCCCGTGCTGGCCGCTTGCTCGGTTTGACAGTTCTGATTTCCTTCATTAGGAGTTGTTTAATATAGATACTGTTCCAGTCAGAAGAGAAATATATTCATTCACTTTGAGGACAAAACAAAAACGATCCCTGATCCGTCCACATGGTGTTTCTATTATTTCTAATCAGCGAGTGTTACAGCTGATGTCACATTTAGGAATCACTTTCAGCTACGTGATTTACAATTAAGACCAAATCTAAAAAGCAGAATTTAGGGTATGTTCCTAACAGCAGTCAGGACCTTCTGGTCATGTAAAATCAAACCTTTAAAGTAAAAAAATCCACTCTGAACATCATACATATTCATCTGTAGAATTAATGTGATCTTCAACAGCCTTCAGGATATATTTTACAATGAAAAATGATTTTACATTTTCTAGCTTAATTATTTCATCGGGGTTTATTTTTTCTTGGGTTACCGGTTTCCTCATTTACCCACAGTGCCACTTGACTATCAGGTGATAACGGATTCATCTGTACCTAGAGAGAAGGATGCAGCAGCACTTTAGTCTGTCCAGGTCTCTCTCCTCCCCATCTATACATTCTGCTCAAAGTAAATCAGTTTCCGAAGCTTCAGCTTTCATGCATCAACATCTAGTCTCGGCCGTAACTCTGCTTCTGTAGCTGCATGGCATTGTGGGTCTGTGAGTCCATTGCACTAACTTCTCCACTGCTTTCTTTTTACACTGGATTTCTCAGTAATATGACTTGCTGGAAAATGGCAAGTGAGAATAGAAGCTTTCCTCTGCTGCTCCTTTTCCTGTGGTAACAATAAAACCTGACTGTTACCGCTTACAGTTCCGATAGTTTTATGGTTTTTTCCTCTTATTTAATGCCTTTGTAACTATAGCTAGCAATAGCATTATTCCCCAGAAGATCAAAGTCTTCTCCGATTGCGCTACACCGTTACAGAGAAAGCAGCAGTTCGATTGAGCAGCAGCTCGAAAAGACGCAGCGGCTTGCCATATATATATATATATATATGTTTCTACGTAAAAGAAAACACTAAAAGGTGCAGTAAACAGTAATAAACCACAGCTCTTCTGGAGACTTAAATTGTCACACTTATGTCTTTTTTTGCATGTAAAACCCAGCAACCTTTTTTATGTTTTTTTGCCTGAAAGGTGCTCTGTTATGTAACATGTTGCTTTTGTTACTGACATATAAACATTTTGGTGCATTTAATTTTTTGTTGGAAAAGTAATGTTTGGAAATATAAAATCTTTTTGCACTGACTCAATAATGCAGAACTAAAAAAAAACATGAATAACAAAAGTTGTACCTAGAAACAATAGGGTACATATAGGGTACTTTTGTACAATACTGTATATTAAATGCAATTCTTTTCTTTTTTACTTGTTGAAAGTAGTGTTTTAATGTCCTTCCTGGTTGCTGGGAGTATGAGTCTTTTCTGACAAATCTAACTATCTGTGTCTTCAGAGACGTGTGCAGTCAATAACGGAGGGTGTGACAGCACGTGTCACGATGCTCTGACAGGAGTGCGCTGTAGCTGTCCGGTCGGATTCACGCTCCAGCCTGATCGCAAAACCTGCAAAGGTAAGACGCTCAACACGCACTCACACTTCCAGACACTCATGCACGCAACACGCTTCCATGTCATTTCTTTAATATGGCTTAAGAAGGAACTAAAAAGGAAACAAATCGCTTGCAGCCCTGGCAGAACAAGACGGTCCTCCTGCCTGAGGGAGAGAAAAGGGACTTATTTTGTCCAGATGATGACGATCCCTTTCGGGATGGACGCCTCATTTAGAGAGATGATTCATTCTTAATCAGAGCCATCTTTGCGCATTCAAAGCCAATCAGACGAGGGAGATGAAATGTCGTACAGTTCTTGCGAGAAGGCTTATTCCAGAAGAACCACAAACTTTCAGGCGCCTGCTGGTATTAAAAGTCCGTCCTGTTCTGAAATGTTCCAGAGCCCTGGCACTGCTGGTCATGTGGCAGATTCACATCAAAGAATACATATACTGCACGTTCAAAAAAAGGCATGATTGTGGTATTGGTATCTCGTTTTAATCTGAGCCTGACGTCTTGAGCTACATTGATTGAAAGATTGCCATTCAAGTGGTTCAAGTTGTCTTATCAGTGTTGCTAAGCAACTGGGAGACTGAAAGGTTTGTTACATTTTAGAGGATTAGAGGATTGTAGGAAGATGTTTTGTATACAGACAATGTAAAAGAAATGATTCCTTATGTCTAGGAATTATGTCTGTAATTACACTTACCGTTTATGGATTCCTTCATTTTGTAAATGTCTGTAGTATCTCAGCTCAAGAACGTGTCCCTAACTTTGCTGATAACCTTCCTTTTTCTGTTTCTGAGAAGGATATACAAGATAAACAACTCCCCCAAGTTTCACTACAGTATTAATTCTACAACTCAGTGTTTTTTTTTTTCCTACTTCAGCATTTTCTGTCTTTCTCCTTCGCATTTCCGACGTTCTTGAATCTTTTCCATTCCAGACATCGATGAGTGCCGCATGAGTAATGGCAGCTGCGATCAGATTTGCCGGAACACGGTGGGAAGCTTTGAGTGTAGCTGCAGGAAGGGCTACAAGCTGCTCACCAATGAGAGGACCTGTCAAGGTAGGAACATAACTTACTTTGCGATGGGATTCTGGCCGTCGTCCTGACTATACGTTCACTTTCCCAAACAATAAAGCAACACGTGACCATTCTTGTTCTACAATACATGCACAACAAAGAGCTGCAGTTTCACTTGACTTTTCTAAATTTTCTCAGTTCTATCCAAATAAAGCATGACACATTAAAGTCCAAGCCTATGGTCCAAAGGTTCCTCAGTTCTCCACTCCAAACTTTAGTTCCTACCCGTAATCATTGTGTGACGATAAAAACGGAAGGAAAACCTATAATCCTGGCTTCATTTTATCCTGTCATGACCTCTCATTAAATCTGTTTAGCATATATATGTGTGTTTGGAAGGAAGTAGCAGAGATTGTTGGTGGCTCTGGTGAGGGTATGTAGGTGAGTAGGTGAAACATGTAGCTTGCTTTGCTAAACTGTGAACGAATCTTTACACTGAGTAGTGTTTAATGACTTTATAATAGTTCGCTTTGGAATATATCCTGAAGCCTATGTAAAATAAATAGCAACATTACCTATGCATGTCTTTGGCTGCATCCACCAGTGTGTATATAAAGTGATAGACATCTATGGAATCTTCTAGAGCTGTTTCCTCTGTGAGAATGGCACACAGTTTAATAGTTGGAGCTCGTGAGACGGGTCATAGCATTTCAGAGGTAGAAGCAAAGTTTGGATTTTCACGTATGAGCATTTCAAGGGTGTACCGTGACTACAAGAATTCCGGCAAAACCTTGAACTTCCGACAGCAGCATGGCTGTAAAAAGAGTCTGGGTGAACGTGAGCAGCGTCAACTGACAAGAATCGCTTCACGTGATAGACGTGTGTCACTGCCTCAAGTAACAACAGCATTCAATGCTGGGGCCTCAACAAACATCAGCTTCAGGACTGTGCAACATTCCCTCCAAGATCCCATGGGGGACCTACCAAGTATTAACTGCTATAACGGTTTTTCTGGTACTTCAGTGTATACAGGTATTATTCTAGCTAAGTATATTATAGTAGCGGTTGCTACACACCAAGAGACAAAGTACAAGCAACCAGTGTGAACGTAGGGTCAGGATCCTCTCCTATATTTCCGTCACCTTATTGAGTTATCCACAACATATGTCAAGCCTCGGTGTGGCTATACAAAGTGTCTTGTGACCCAGTTCATGTCACACATCAGTAAATGAAACCAGAGTTCATGGCGTAGTCAGCACACTCCATTACCCCGTCCCATCTGCCGTACAAATTGAGGTACTTCAGAAGTGAGAATCTTTCCCTGGCTTGGTGCCATGAGAGTGATGGAATAAATGCTTGGTAGGAGAGCAGGAACTCAGCCACTGAGCAAACAGAGGATCACGCTGGGCCATACTGAGCTGAGCTGCAGGTGTTGGGAATTAGAGCAAGCAATCTTCTCCACCTCCCCCAGCACAAACATCTGGAGGCCTGAGGAGAGCAAAATGCAAATAAAAAGCCTTCAGAGTGAGAAGACTGAATGGAAATTAAAGGAAGAGGAAGCAGGATGGGCAGAAGAGCAGAACATAACAGAGTTAACTTGCCTTTTGTTTTGTCCTTTTGTGTGGTCATCAGTAAGCATATTGAGATGATCATGAACTTTGCTATTCTCAGGCTTGGAGTTCTAAGCTGTGTTGTTTCTGTTTTCTTTCACCCATTCTCTGTCTTCCTTTCCTTTGTTGTTTGATTTCTTTGTTTGCCTGCCCTGAAATGCTAACCATATATCATCGGGTGGATTTTTGTAGGGTTTGATTCAGCTTCAGACATCAGTTCAGGAGTTGTATGTTAGCATTGATGCCTACCAACAGAGTGTAGCTCAGCTAAAATCAAGCTGCTAATCACACTAACCACAAGCTTCTTTAAGACTGAGCCATCTAACTGCTGTGTGGAATACTCCTGTTTTCCCTTTCCTGTTTTCTTCTAAACATACTTATAAGATTGAAGAGAATTAATTTCATCAGAAGTTTCAGAAATTTCAGATTAAAAGTTAGCATACGTAATCTGCAGTCATTTGTGACTATGCATTTATGATCTCCAGAAGTAGAGACTGCAAAACCCAGACATCCTTTTCCCCATATCAGACCTATCATTTAGACCCAGCATCTGTGCTCCACCCAGACTTTGCTCCATGACCTGTGGTTGTTTTCTTTCCCCACTCCCCACTAGGCCATGGGTGAGAGTGTGGGAACATTGTCAGCATTTTAACCAAGCTGTTGGATATTACCTTATTACGCTTATCTGAGACCTGCTGTTTTTCTTCAAATGGAACAGGGTATGATTTAGGGAAAATGGTTCCACTGGGGTTCTTTGGATTCAAAAAATTCTAAAAGAATGTCTTCCTCTTAAAAGGGTTATACATAGAGTCTTAAAGCCATCCCAGAAATCAATCTCAGAAAAATAAACGTACTAAAAACTTTTTGTAACTTTAGTTTGTGTCTTGACCCAGAAAGATGTGCATAGTGTACCTTTAAAACTAAAAGTAAAAGGTAATTCCACTCTAATTATAGGGGTCAGTGGTTGCCCAGTAGGTTAGGAATCCAGTTTGTCAATCAGAAGGTTGGGGCTCGAGCCTCAACATCAGGGCTGCCACCAATGCCCCCCCGTTTTTGGCAAGGGGTCTTAGGAGTTGGGGTGGTCAAAGTTTTGTATGTTGTTGTTATCACTGGGAAGTGGTAGGTGTGGGCTATCAGGGGAAAACTCTTATCTTTATCCTGTTCTCCACACAATGCTTCTTAAGTGCACCCTAAGATGAGAGGTCAAACAAATTGCTTAGCTCAGAGATTCCCATCTACAGAGCTACACTGTTGGCGATATCCCTGCTTTCACACACCTGAATCAATTCATCTGGCCCTGATTTTATTAGGCCTATATTTGTATCAGGTATCTTAGTAAAAAAAAAACCTGAGAGATTCTTTTGGTTCCTTGGAGGACAGAAGGCTGATGGATTAAAAGAAAGCCTGGTGGCTCTGCTGTGGGTGGTATTTACTTTACTGGTTTGGGTCCACTTCTTTTGTCCCGTTGTATGGAAACATTACTGCAAATCAATACAATATTCTTCAGCCTGATTACCTTTACACTATGACTGAACACTTCTATCCAGATAGTCATGGTCTCTCTGGTTAAAGGGTTGACCCTATCCCCATCTACAGGGCACAACACCTCACTTAATCGACTATTTAGGAATGAAAATGTTCATCAGAAATGCTCTGGCCTTCACAGTAAACAGCGCCATGTAATTTAACACTGTTCCAAAACCTCCCATAGGTGTTTGGCACGGCTCATCACCACCGTCTCCAAAACACAAGCTGAGGGAATATGTTTTGTAAGAAAGATTCTCATGTATTACAGTACAGTTTTAGACAATCAAGGCCAAGGTGCACTAAAGTTTCTCTGGTACTTCATTGTGGCCTAACATTTTATGAAGACACTTTATGTTTTATTTATTATTTGATCCTTTTTAAAGGTTACAAGCAGAGATCGTTCAGAAAGTTACTACCGGTAGACTGGTGTACCATGTCTGAAGGCTCGGTTTATACACAACGAAAACTCTTAGAATAGATGTGGTTTGATCTGTGGGGTATATATCCTGAATATATAACTCCTTCAGGATGCTATGATCACTTGAGGATATTTTATTGCATTTGATAAGCCCAAAGTAACTTCATAATTAGCCACCAACTAGTGCATTAACAGTGTTGCTAATTTGGCTTACTATCTTGCTTGGATTAATAGTGCTATAAGATAGAGATAGATAGATAGATAGATAGATAAATAGATAGATAGATAGATAGATAGATAGATAGATAGATAGATAGATAGATAGATAGATACTTTATTGATCCCGAAGGAAATTAGGCAACCAGCAGCCTAATATAAGCCAAGATATATGCTAGAGGAAGAGGAGAAAGGTGTTCCAGTCAAGTACTTGTGGAAAGATCATTCTTTCCTTCAGAAGAGTCACCTGAACTCTGCCACACACTTGACCTATCGCTAATCCTCTGAGAGCAAGGTGAATGCCTCAGCCTAAACATAGACGGCATTTGTGCTCTGAATGCTCCTTAAATGCTCTGGGTGGAACGTGTAAACAGAATTTTTGCTTTATCTGGTGTTGACCATCCCCCTGGTTTCCTGGCCATCATCAACCCTCAGCTTCAATCAATCAGGATGGGGCTTGTCCTTCGCCACCTTGCTGAGGATCTGGACACATTCCTTAGCCATTGCTAAACCTCCCCCACACTGTCCTTAGCGAGCCATTCAGACTTGCCCCTTATCTGATTGTGTCCTTGTATCCTTTAAGAGGGGCTGATAATGCCCATATCTCTGCTCTGTAAACAGACTAGTTGTGAGCTCTTTTCTCAGGTTGCTATTGTTTCAGATTGTCAGTGGCTAAGATTAGCAACAAAGACAGTTAGCATCATGGGTGCTAACGTACCATGATGAAATTCTTTTATCTGTGGAAGCTTTCTTCCTCAACCTGTGTCTCTTTCGCTTTTTGATGATAGATTCCTAGGGCCCACTCATTTTGTTGCCAAATCTTGTATCTATCTTCTCAAACTTTCCTGTGCTAGCTAGCACGTACACAGGCCTACTGCCACCTACCCCGCATACACATACGCATTTTTCCACTCTCCCGTTCCCAAAACAAGAAGCCCTTCAAAATGATGCAAGATCTTTGCAAAAGAATTTTCTTTTACTTCTCCTGGGTTATGGAGATTGCCGTGCTGCATAGACATGACCCACACAATTAACAAATTCACTGGAAAGGAATGGAATGTGGTTTGGAAGCATTGAAATCAAGTGAACATTTGGCCTGCTGGGTTACAGGATTTTGGAGGAGGATTTGAGGATGATTGATGTATCTTGAGGGTCAGAAAGCGAGCAGCTGGGTCCACTGGGTGTGGAAAACTGTCAGTGGTACCCTGCTGTCCTTCTGAACCCGTGCCGGTCTCTGTGGGGGGAACAAAGACCAGGCTCACTTAATGAATCTGCCAACAGCTCATAAAACATTTCTGATGAAGCTTGAGAGATCTGGGCTGGGAAAAATGGAAAAAGGGTGTTATATAGCAGTTTGGTCTAGACTGCACAATGCTGAACAGCAGTAAGAATGGACATTAAAATGTTGTAGATTTGTCCAAAATCAGCCTAACTTTTGTAAGCACCAGTACCTGAATGCCATTGTGTGTTGGTTGTCTAAAGCTAACTGCTTGCTAATGTTACAGGTTGGGATTGTTGAGTTACACTACCCAATAATCTGTATATTTGACCTTTCAATAAATCAGTTGTGATTTGTAAAATCTGAATGGTGGGACAGATATGTTTAGAGATGTTTATATACACACAATGTCACATCACCTTTTCAGATTCTGATGGCCTATGGCTTGTATAATCAAGTCAGTCTAAATGTTGAATAGCTAATCTTTAGAGTTTGTTTAATTAGCCTACATTACTTAACCCAAGCCTAAAGTCCAATAATACCCCAAGCCCAAAACAAAATAATGTTCTGCCCTGGTCTTCCAAATCAGATGAGCTCAATTTATTACTTGACAGCTTTTACAATGTCTACAATGAGCTTCATCCAATCAGCATCATGTCTATCATGATGAAAACACAACTAGACCAGTAGCTGACCTGTAAATAAGGTTGTCTATTGTATTGGAAAATACCAATTCTGGCTGTAAATGCTGTCTATCTAGGCCACTTCCTCCCAAATAGATCAATGGTAACAGTGACACCCACGATAAAGATATTGTAATCCATTTATAAACCAATTATCAGCTGGTGAGGGCTATGACTAAGAGGTGAGGCTGAATCAGAGGCTTGCTCAGAGGCTAATCTTCTAGTCACTGGGCCTCAATCTTCTAAAATCTAAATTACCACAGATATTATTATTGGCTTTTCTTTAAGATAACAGACATAGGCACTATATGTAGACATGTGAAGAGTATATAAACTGGCATACTGATCAACACATTGACAGCTAGACAGTATTTGTCAGCTTGCCTTACCGCACTTTCATTTTCCAAGCAGGTAAAACTTTTCCGTATGTCCTGAGGGGGAAAAAGGGACAGTTTGCCTCAGCCGAGAAAAAAAAAAGTGTAAAGACTGTGTAAGGCTGTGTTATTAAAAATGAGTACTCAGTAATTATAATCCAATGAGTATAAGGGACATTTTGTCAAAACAATTAAGGAGTAACGGTTTGTGTAGATTAATCTGGAAACTGCATTGTAGTTTTTTTTTTACAGATGATTTATAAATGATCGTTTTTGAAATGGATTATATCCACAGAAGTATCAAACTCTAATCATTTATTATATTTAATGATATTCATATTTTAAACATGAACTTACCAAAGAAAATATTAACCTATGGGAAAAAAAACCTGAAACATGGTTTATTGTGATTTTAATTAAATAAAAATGAATTGCAAATCTCTCTGTCTCTTTCCCAACAGACATTGATGAGTGCTCGTTTGACCGTGCGTGTGACCACACCTGTGTGAACTCTCCAGGCAGTTTTGAGTGTCAGTGTCACAAAGGCTATGTCCTCTATGGAGTCGCACACTGTGGAGGTAACACATGTATTACATTACATTGTTTTTATAAGGCAGATGTTACGTCAGTATAATCCCATGCAATCGTCCCATTCCATACCATGCCATCCTATCCAATCCTGCTCCATCCTAAGTGTGACAGGATAAGGAAAAAGGAACTACATACCTAGCAACAGTAGTAATACATGGGTTAGACAAGGAAACTGAAACACCTGTCATTTTAGACCACAATAATTTATTAGTATGGTGTAGGGCCATCTTTTGCAGCCAATACAGCATCAATTCGTCTTGGGAATGACATATACAAGTCCTGCACAGTGGTCAGAGGGATTCTAAGCCTTTTTTCTTGCAGGATAGTGGCCAGGTCACTACGTGATGCTGGTGGTGGAAAACGTTTCCTGGTATGCTGACATTACCC
>JANCOA010000020.1:11635998-11647145 GCA_024363135.1 Leptodoras oyakawai | reverse complement strand
ATGAACTAGTTTTGATGCCTTCAGTGAGAATCTACAATGTAAATAGTCATGAAAATAAAGAAAATGCATTAAATGAGAATGTGTGTCCAAACTTTTGGCCTGTACTGTAGATATAATAAAGGCATGACACAATAACTTATAAAGCTTTGTCATTTTCAACCTAGGAGGTTCTGACATCCCTCAGAAGCCTTCACAGATATATAGAGTACAGCCAGCTGAGCCCGGCCCTGGAAGGCACTTTTCTGTACAGTCACAGAAACTGGCTGCACCTTCATCAAGTTAGTTTGATCAAGAGCATTATACAATACAAGATATCCATTTCTCAACTACTTGTTATTACAAAATTGTGCAAGATATAAATGATTTTTGTTTGATTTATAGGAACTGTATCCATTTGTGTTTGCCCTGAAGGAAGCAACATATTTGCTTCTAGAAGCCATAAGGAAGGTAGAAGGTGTCCATAAAATAGACACTGCTCAGGTATGATGATATATCAGTGTCATTCATTTTACTATTTACTGATTATTTTCTTCTAACAACCCATCCCAAAGTGCTCTATTCCTTTTAAAGCACTGTGGTTTGCCAACAAGTAAAAGTTATTCATTCATTAATAAAATAACAGCATACTTTTTCACTGTTTGATCACTTTTTATTTCTGTATTTAAGGATATACAGCAGTGCATTAATGAGCAAAGGGTTCTAATGAAGGATGTTCTTGAAGACATCCAACTGGTTACCTTACAAAGGGAAGGTGGAGCTATGTTGGTCAGGTTGAGATGGGAGAGTGATGTAAGAACGGCACACTACAAGGCAAGGTAATGGTAAAGTGCTATTCAACCTATCTATTCAACCTATTCAAACTTATCTATGGAACCCATGCTAATGTGTTAACCCAACAGTGGTAACCTACAAGCATGTTAAAACATACTTGAATATAAGAGTCTGGTCTCATGAACAAGTTCTTGTCGTTAAAAGAAAGATCTCTGAACTGTTACGACCCAGCAGGCCATGCCCGCTTCCGTTACTCGCTCCTCCAGTCCCGCCTTCTAACCTTCCACCTCTCTCCTCACTGGGTGTGGCTGTAATCACTTCCTGGTCTCTGCCTATATATAGCATTTTTCTCCTGCCTCTATTTAGCTAGCGTTTTTCTCGTTTTGTCCATATCTCCGTCTGGTTGTTTGGTGAGTGAGTGTTTGCCCCACGTTTGCTTCCCTGAGAGTTTGCTGTGTGTACGTTTGTTGTGCGAGTGCCTGCCGTGTGCCTGCTCTCCCGTGTGTTTATTTTCTTAGTTTAGGTTTTCCCTTCTTTCGCTTTCGTTGTTAGGAGCTTCCTTTTGTTTGCAGTGCGTCGGGTTGGCTGGCTGTGGAGCATTGGTCTCGCAGCGCCAGTGCTCGCGCGCTGGTTCATGTTCTACGTGTTTCCTTCTGTAAATACTAACACTTCCTTTCTCTTGATCTTTCCTCTTTTTAAGTACTAACTATCGGTGTCCCGGACCCCTCTCTCTCCCACTACATCTTTTGCTGCCTCTCACACTATCCCTTTTCTCCACTCGCCTCCTGCCGTCGCCCTGCCTTCCATCACGTATCCAGGGACCTCCGAGCACAGTGCCACACTATCTAGTTACCTTCCCTGTCTGATTACTCATCCCCTGCCTCATTGCTCAGCTCCTTTCTGTATCAAGCATCATTTTAATAAACTTGGACTTGTTTGTTCTGCATCTACGTCTCCTCCTACTCTGTCTGACCCACTTCATAACAGCAACAGTTCCTAGTACATAATAAACATATACTGAATACTGAATAATGAATAGTGAAAAATCTCTGATATGTATCTTTTCCAGTAAGGTCATGGACACTGTGGATTCCCTCTACAACGCGGTAGAGGAACACATCTGTGTGCTGGTGAGAAGGTCCAACATGTCATTTCAACACCTGAGCTTCTTGTTACATCTCAGGAAGATGGAGTCCAGGTTTACAGAGGTATCCAATCACAATCATGAATACAGTTGACCAACATTCCAGGAATTTGAGATCTCTCATTTTTATTTGTATTGGTGCTGCTGTTAACTTCCTGAATTATTCTTAAATGACACTTTATGGAATAAAACACACTAGGAAAGATGTGTGAGAAAAACTTGTCCAGGGATAGAGAGTCTTTAGAACTTGTGTTGGCTTTCTCCAGATAAAGGAGTGGTTCGATGTGGAGGGAGAGAGACAAATACTCGAGGCTGAATCTGCAGAAGAACCAAGTAGGAGCTTTGAAGAGATTCTCCAATGCTTAACTACTGTCCTCTCTGAAGCTAATGTAATCATTCATTCCTGTCTCTTAATCAACCTTGATTAAAATAATAAAAAAAACAGACACAAAATCATAATATGTTTCTCCCTACTGTGGTTCATCCTTGACTTTGTATTCCATGCATTTTACAGGAACATAAGCTTCATGCGATGATGCTTCTAAATGAAGCTGAAAGCATCCAGGGACCAAACTATCCCGAGACAGAGGCGTTCCAAATAATGATGTCCACATTCAAATCTAACTTGTCTGAATTCCTGTCTCAAGCAGAGCAGTACTGTGATGAGCTGAATGCTATGCTAAATTTGTGCCACTTCTGTAAAAGGGTAAGTTTCCCTTTTTTCCAGCAAAACCATGTCTTTCCTTTGGACTTGCAGCAAACTGCTTTTAGGCCAGGCATCCCAGTGAACACAAAGATATTTTGCAAATGGTGGGACATTTAGATCTTTGCAGGTTGAACCTACTCTGGTCATATGAAGTCATCAGACTTCATACAGGCCAAGAAAAGTGCAAGTCACAGGGTCAAATTAAGGTGAACCAAGATTGAGAGGAAATAGACAAGCATCATAAGTAATGATTTAATAGCGGTTTGATGGACTTGTCTGGTTAGTAGGTCCCTGTCATACAATCTAATCAATGTATTCCCTTCTCACATTGACAGGCAACTGATGCGGCCATAGGCTGCTCCCAGCAATTAGAAAAAGAGAGATTGCACTGCATGAGTCATCAAGAAAAATGGACTGCTCTTCAGGGATGCCATGAAAAGCTCAGCCAGTTTTCCCCTGAACAGTTCCAGGAGGCAAAGGCACACGCCTGGTCACTGCACAACCCCTGGGGTAAAAAGGTGTGGAACATGACTTGGCTAAGGTGTCAGGAGGTCAGCTGCCAGCTGGAGAAAACCCTACAGGAGTTAGAGCAAGACCAACATCCTTCAGCACCTGTATCTTTACAGTATGAATGGCATGTTAATGCAGGCCAGGAAAGCACCGATGGAGAGCCAATACTTCCACAGCCTGATCCACATCAGAACTCACTTCAGTGCCCAGAAGTTGAGGTCCGAGAGAACCGAGACAGCATCCATGGCACAGTGACCTGCTTCAACCTCAGTTTCAGACAATCCCGTAGAGGACGTAAAGGATCTAAAATGGCTTCACTTTCAGATACTGACCAGAAGTCATCCAGCAAAGCAGCCCAAGACAACAGGCAGACAACAGTTGCAGGCTCAGACACAGATGGTTGCCAGTGGTTCTATTGGCACCACAACCCAACCAAATCCAAGAAGGAGGACTCTTCTTCAGCCTCAAGTTCCTCTAAGATTCAGATCCTACCATCAACTTTCACTGAATCTAAGACCTCTTCACTGCAAAATCCAATACCACTTTCTGGTAGCTTCTGTTTGGAAACTTTGGGCTGTGAGGCAACCCACCCTGAAAATACCTCCTACTCTAGATGGGGGAATCAGGCAGCAAACATCCTGTCAAGTCCGGACATGGAAAGCAACTCCATGTAAGATATTGTAAAGATGATGTCATTATACAGTAATTGCAAGAGATTAGTAGAGAAAAAAATCTATATCAGTAATATTTGATACAAGTTGACATCATGTTTAAGAGGAAGGTCAAATTTCTTATTTATGGTTAAACAAACCAAATTACAAAGCAAAGAGTTTATTTAATTAATGTTATATTACACTAGTCCTCCTTACCTGCTGTCCTTTCCTTTTTTATATTTCTTTTGCTGTTTCCCAGTTTAAAGGAGGCACATTTACAAATACAGATTCACACCAACAAGTTATACTCTTCTACCTATGGTCACATTTCTGCCTTATTTGAAAGAACATATCTTCTGAAATACATGTATCTCCCACAGGAAGCTGCAATGCATCATGGAGGAATTGTTGTTGACAGAGCTGGAGTATGTTAGATCTCTGGCTTACATCCTGACTCATTACCTCCCCCTGCTGGCCAGGCCAGATGTGCCACCAGACTTGAGAGGCCAGCGTGGAAGGATCTTTGGGAACCTAGAGAAACTATACGACTTCCATTGCCATTACTTCCTGCAGGAGCTTGAGGCTTGCCGGACAGAACCACTTCGAGTGGGCGGTTGCTTCCTCAGACATGTGCGTTCTTCAGTTCCTCATGTTTTGTGATGATGTGACAAATGAGACTTTTCTACAATGATCATAGTGAGAATGAACAATGTTTTTGCTATTCTTGTTTAATTCTTGTAATTAACCTTTTGGGTGCAGAGAGAGAATTTTGGGCTGTATGCCCTCTACAGTAAGAACAAGCCTCAGTCAGATGCTCTGATCCAGCAGCATAAGTTTTTCAAGGTGAGGAATGTCAATAACAAAGAAACTTTAATGTAACCAACATATTGTGCTTATAATCCAGACCTCAAGTCTCTTTAACAGCTTAATGTTCAATGAGTTTAGGTTAGAGTGCTTTTTGTAATATTTGAATAAAATGTCAACTTAGAGAAGATGTAATGTATGCTAGGTTAATCAATATAATTCCAAACAGGAATTGGATATGTTAGAACTAGAGGCTGTGGCTTCTCCAATAGCATTCAGAAGTTTTAGACTAGGCAGGTCTTTTTGGGGTATGGCTGGAACTTCTGCTTAATAAGGTGAAGTTACTTTGGCTGAACCACAGTATGAACTAGAGAGTGGACATATTTACACCTTATATACAAAATTAGAAATTTACAAGCTTATACAGATGCATATAAAAATAAACCTTCTCTCATTTGCTTGTCTAGGCAGCTAAAAAATAACCATCACATTTGTTGAAATGTGACTTTTCATTCATGCAGTGTAAGCAGCTGGAGCTGGGAGACAGCATGGATCTATCGTCCTACCTGCTGAAGCCAGTGCAGAGGATCAGTAAATACAGCCTGCTGCTGCAGGAGATGCTGGATGAATGTGGAGCTGTGCATGATGCAGATCGCCTGGAGATCCAGGGGGCTGTGGAGGTGGTCCGGTTCCAGCTACGCCATGGAAATGACCTGCTCACCATGGACGCCATCCAGGGCTGTGATGTGAGTATGATAAATGGAAGAGAGACGGATGAGGAAGTGAATGTTATTTCATGGATGTTCCACAATGCTGGACCTGATGGCTACTCCTTTTGTTGTTCAGGTGAACTTGCAGGAACAAGGTCAATTAATTCGGCAAGATGAGCTCTATGTGACATTTCACAAGAAGCGCGCTTTGCGGCGGGTGTTTCTATTCCAGGACCTTATTTTGTTCACTAAGACAAAGAAAACACACCGTGGCGATGATGTGTACGTCTACAAACAGTCTTTCAAGGTACACTTCTTTATTACTAAACTTTAAATTGTGTGTTTTTTTAACCTTACACGTCTTTCTTACACCCCACTGAGTACACAAATGTAGTCCATCACTATAAAATAAGTGATACTAAGCTTGTTATGAGTCCATTGGTTAGTAGGTAATAATTATAATTGGTTTATAATTGGTGTAACTTCAGAGTGGATCTACTGCATGTTTGCGTATTTCATTTTGTTCCGCCTGTCAATGATTGATTTGAAACACAGACAAGTGACATTGGACTAACCCGGAACTGTGGACAAAGTGGCTTGTGCTTTGAGATCTGGTTCAGAAGAAGAAGAGCCCAGGACACATATACACTTCAGGCAGAGAGACAGGACTTGAAAGAAGCCTGGACTGCAGACCTGGAGCACATCCTGTGGGAACAGGCCCTGAAGAACAAAGGTGAGATACAGACAGAGGACGCACAAGAGAGACAGATTTCCTATACACCTCACTTACACAGTGCTTTAATGTTGATTAGAACTTTATGAACTGTAATTGTATTGTTTTAAAGAAAAGATATTGTTTTGCAGAGTTGCGGAAACAGGAGCAAGTGTTCATGGGAATGGGGAGTAAACCTTTCATGAAAATTCAACCTAGAGAAGGTTTGTACATCCATTAACACTAATTATGTCTTTGCTGACTGGGTACAGTCTTATCCTTTTGTAATGTTGTAATTTTCTAAGCATTTTTCTTGCCAATCTATTATAATTATATACTTAAGAACATTTTGCTGCATGTTTATTTGCAATTCAGTTTTTCCAACTATTTATTCTTTGTATACAGAGATTGAAAGAGTAAAACTGCCAAATCTCACAACACCCAGACTTCAAAGTGACACACCGCTGTCACGGCCAGAATCAATTGGCTCAACCTCAGGCAGCCAATCGTCTTCATCCTCTGGCCGAGGCTCTTTGTCCCCTAGCGGTTTCCATGAAAACCAGGCACATGAGACCGGCCACGGAACTCAGATACCATGGATCGGCCATCAGAACAATAGCCATGGTACATCATCGGTACCTTTCCCCCCAAGTTAATACAAACATAACATTAATATATCTACAAACCATATTTGGTGTCACGTATTTGCTTCATGTCACTCGTAGACTATTTCTGGGGATCATTGTGTAAATATACCTTTTCGCCCCTTTAATATTTTCAACCAATGGGTTTCAACTGGCTTTCTACCAGTTTTTCCATTCCCAAACAGTAATGCTTGACTACAAGAAATGAGTTTTCATTGGCAAGGACAATGCAGTGCATTCACATTATAGATAAGCCAAAGAGTGATTTATTATTTCTCCCCTTCTGTTTGTTCTTCTGATGCGAGCACAGAGTCTTCAGGTCGATACGGATCGCGCGCGTGTGGTACCTCAGGTTCCTGCAGTGTTACAGGAGTGAGGTTCATGATGCCTGCTGGTACCCAGCTGCAGCATATGTCACCTGCTCTGTCCAGGACAAAAGGCTTCAGTAGCACAGCACACAAAATACAGGGCTCGTATTTTGCAGACTGTTAGAGAATGGTTTTTGCCCACACCTTAACGTTAATGTTGGTATTTGTTCTAAAGTATACTGAATGTTTAATTGTTTTTTTTTTAGCATGTACAATTCCTTAGAACTTATAGACAGGCTTCCCATTTCAATAATAATTCACTTTTTAAATAAACATTCTGCTTATAGCTATTCACTGATTTCAACTGATTTCACATATCAGTGACATTTAGCCTCTAAGACACAGCCTTGATGGAATAAACCATAAAAACATAGCCAAGGTCCAAATGGATATAAATTTTAAACAAAACACAAAGAGTCGACTTCATATACGTCATATTTTCTCTTAACATATTTTGTAAAAATCTTGGCATACATAAAAAATATATAAAGTAAAAATATATTGTCATGCTTGTAAAAGCAAAATTTCTATATAAAATCATATTATGGGCGTCACGGTGGCTCAGTGGGTAGCACCGTTGCCTTACAGCAAGAAGGTCCAGGGTTCGATCCCCGGGTGGAGCGGTCTGGGTCCTTTCTGTGTGTCGTCTGCATGTCCTCGCCATGTCCGCGTAGGTTTACTCCGGGTACTCCGGTTTCCTCCTACAGTCCAAAGACATGCACGTTAGGTTAATTGGTGTCTCTAAAGTGGCGTGAGTGTGTGCGTGTGTGAGCCCTATGATGGATTGACACCCTGTCTAGGGTTGTTCCTGCCTTGCGCCCTATGCTGCCAGCTAGGCACCGGCTCCTCCATGACCCTGAAAAGGAATAAGCGGGCAAGAAAATGAATGAATGAATGAATGAAATCATATTATTTGTTATTTGCTCCCAGTTCCTTGGAAGTCTGTTGTTGTGTAACAGCATGTCCCGTTTCCCTGGGGAATTAATATGATGCTGCACATATGTAAAATGTAATCATCGTGCATCACCATAGAGAAAAGCAAAAATCTTTCCGAAAAGTCGTTGACCTGCACGGATCAGGTAACTGATCATTCCAGAGATGTGTGTGCAGGGTTACTAAAGGTCACACAAGAAATTAGTCTGAAACACTTTCACACAACAAAAGTATTAAAGTCTATATTCTGGTATTATATTTATGGCCAGAAAAAGTATCCTCTGAATGAATATGAATTGTATGAATAAATGATATGGATATGAATAGAGTTAGAATAGAGTTTTGCCTGGAGAGATTTTCTAAAGATAGCCTTTATGTGTCACAGTTATTTTAAAAGCAGCAACAACTTTTAAAACACATTTTCTATTGGTTGAATAAAAAACAGTGTATGTTGTTTTTGTATAGCATCTTTTTTTGTATATGTATAATTTAATACAGAGGTAATATGGGCTGAAGACCATCACATTTATTTACTCAATACTCCAAGAAAAAGCCAAATGTTTCTTCATATATAAATAAATAAAGACTATTGGGTAAATAACTGATTTCCCTGCTCCATATTCATGATTATTTGTTATTAAGTGGTTCGTAAAGGCCAAGGGCCATCGATCCCTCAGGTGGTATTGTTTGAGAAAACGTCATGCTACCTTGAAGGACATGGCCACATGGGCTCAGGAGTACTTTAGAAAATCATTGTCACTTAACACACCAAAAACTGCAAACTGAAACTGCATTATGCAAAGAGGAAGCCAAATATAAAATGTGTGCAGAAACACTGGCAAGTTCTTTGGTCCAAAGTCATCTGAGTTGGACCAGATGGACAGTAGAAACATGTTCCGTGGTCAGACGAGTCCAAGTTTCAGCTTGTTTTGGGGGAAAACAGACATCAGATTTGCCAAAAGTAAAAAGACCATCCAGACTGTTACCAACTAAAAATGCATAGGGGTGCATCAGTGCCTAGGACAATACCATTCTGCATGAGTTATAACAGTGCAGCTTGACAGGTCTGTCTGCAGTCCAGATGTCTCCTATTGAAAACGTATGGTGCATCATGAAGAGGAGAATCAGACAACAGTGACCACAGACATTCAAGTAGCGCAAGTCTTCTACACAGCAAGAATGGGCAAAACTTCCACTTGCAACAATTAATATCTTAATACCCAAACAATTAAAAAGTAGAATTAAAAGAAATAGTGATGTGACCCAGTGGTAAACATACCTCTGTCTTTGTTGCAGGCATCAATTTCTAAATTTCTAACAAATACATTCTATTCCTCATTGAAAACACTGAAAATATTTTCTTTTCTTTTCTTTTGTCTGTTAAATTAAGGTTCATGTGATTTAACAAATGACAGATTTCAGTTTTTATTACATTTTTAGAAAGTGTCCCAACTTTTCTGAAAATGGGGTTTGTATATAAACATATAAACAGAGCAAGCACAAACATTTCCATAATATTTGTTTTTGTGTGAGCATGTGTGTGTGAGAGAGAGACAGAGAGAAATAAAATAATTCTAATAAATCAAATATAAATACAATAATTGTAAAAAAATAAATTTAAAAAAAAGGTGTAAAGTGTGCGGAACTGATATATTCCTGTTAGTCTACTGTTTGGCAAGAGTTGCTATAAAGACATTTAAAGGTGGTGTAAAATTAGCTAAGCCATAAATAACCCTCTTGTGACCTCAGCCATAGCTCACACGCACACAAACACAGGCTGAGCGCTAAGCTTTACAAACTGAGAGTATGGATCAAGGTAAGATGAAAAAGCTTGGTCATTTTTATGGAGCTGGTTTTATAACTGTGTTAGCGTTTTGAAAGGCCAGGCGAAAAGACACGCTTCCATAAAAACCTCACAGAATATATGCTGAAGATGGATCTTCGGGTGAAATCAGTACAACATGTAGGAGCACCTCCAGTTTCATCTAAATATAACCTTGTGCAAAAGTGTTTTTAGTTCTGTTTTTTCTTGTATCAGAAAGATTGTATTTGTTCCATGAGATAGTTAAGAAAATGTCATTTACATGACTGATTATAATGTAAATATTCTGTACCTTTAGACAAACAACTTAGACAACACAAATATTATTAAACTCTTCATTTGTTTGATTATTAAACAAACAATACAGGTTTTAATAAAATCTAAAAAAAATTTTTACTTACTAAAATATGGTAGGACGAGGCAGTCTTCATTCTTATCCATAAAGAGCTGGCGAAGCTGCAGGCTTTCACACCAACAAGGCAGGACCTACACTTGAGTTTACTTGTTTTATCAACTCACCTTGGTCTCCAATCAACTGTCAGGTGTGCCTCCTAATTGGCTGTAATGAAAGCCTGCAGCCATACTGGCCCATGGCAGAGAAGACTGAAGACCACTGTGGTAGGATGGACATGTACTAGTATGCTATTATACTAGTATAAATAACCTGGAATATAGAAACATTGTTTGAACCAGTTACATTATCAGTATATGCCTACATACAGTTAACTATGCAAGTATTCAGATAACTATGCAAGTATGCTTGAGTCATTCTTTGGCTTGGAAATTCATACACAAGTATTCCATATGCTAGTTCATATTAGACTAGGCCACTGTGCTAGAAGGCAAGTACAAATATGCTAATATACAAGCGCCATTTCCAAATAAAAATCTTTATTTAACAGACAAACGGATAAAGAAAAGATTTTCAATGTTTTCAACAATGAACTTAATTCTATTTGTTGGACATATTTATTAGATTTATTTATTTAGAACATATTTATTTAGAACGTATAGATTTAGAAATTGATGCCTGCAACACACTCAAAAAAAGTGTTTGGAACTGATCTTTACCATAGTTAACATCTAAAATGAAAACCAATTAAAATAAAACAAACTAACGAAAAAGAAAGCTTAAGTAACGTGAAAGTGTTGGCAATCTTACATGTTACTCAACTGCACGCCTGCGCATCCTTTGCAGGAAGCGAACCAGCAATCTTCTACACCAGGGGTCTTAAACTCAATCCACACAGGGCCGTGTGGGTGCAGGTTTTCCTTCCAACCAAGCAGAAGCCTCACCTCATTCTACCTGTGTTTAATCAATGAATCTAATCAGTGGATCTTGACTTTCAGTAGTGTGAGGCTTCTGCTTG
>JANCOA010000020.1:11467578-11479337 GCA_024363135.1 Leptodoras oyakawai | reverse complement strand
GTTAGTGTGTGTTGTACTGGTGTGAGTGGATCAGACACAGCAGTGCTTCTGGAGTTTTTAAACACCTCAGTGTCACTGGTGGACTGAAAATAGTCCACCAACCAAAAATGTCCAGTCACCAGCATCCTGTAGACATCATCCTGTGAGCACTGATGAAGGATTAGAGGATGACTAACACAAACTGTGCAACAACAGATGAGCTACTATCTGTGACTTTACATCTACAGGGTGGGGCAATATGGTGGTTGTGTCTCATAAAGTGCACAGGAAGTGAACACTTGTTTCAGATCCACAAAGTATGTACAGAAACAGATAGACTACAGTCTGTAATTGTAGAACTACAAAGAGTGGCTATGTGGAACTGAGGAAATGGACAATGAGTGTAGAGAAAAGGAGGTGGTCATAATGTTATGCCTGATTGGTGTGTGTCAATAGAAGTTTCTCACCAATATAATAATGACATGACTGTGTGTGTGTAGGCACAATGTTCCTTTGTGGAATCTGCGCACTCCTTCAGAAGAGTCCTGGTCCACAGTGTCAGAGAAAAGCAAAAGACAAACTGCATCCAGCAGCAATGGGCTCACAGGTGGTATTCATTAGCTTTCGTATGTTCATAATTCTCTCTAGCTCTGTTTCTAAACATGTAGTGCTGTGCAAAAGTTTCAGGCAGTTGTGAAAAATGCTAACTAAGAATGCTTTCAGCATTCTTGTTAATGGTTAATTTTCATCCAGTAACAAAATGCAGTGAATGAACACAAAAATAAAAATAAAAATTAAATCAATATTTGGTATGATCTTCATGTTCATGTAATTAGCTGGCTGGAAACTGAAACCTTTTTGTCATCTTTCTGTTTCTAGAGCGTGACACCAGACCTGGTAGAAAGCCCATGAGGTCAGTGTCACATGGTCCTGCAACATCCTCAGACTCCGCCCCTGGCAACCGCGTACAACAACAGCATTCTTGGCCTCCGCAAGCCAACACAGAGCCTCAATCATTAGGAAAGAATGGTAGCAGCAGGTGCGTTATAAACTTAACATATACACGCACATGACCACACATAAACACACACTCATTACATTACAGGAACTTTGTGTGTGTGCGTAGGAGGAGTGATCAGGGCACAGGTGGATTGTGTGTGTTGCCTGTAGAGGAAAACGAACACGCATTGCTCGAGCTCCTGAACAAAGATGAGGAGAATTTCCCCACACTTGAAGCCAGTGCACAGGTAGAATGTACACATTTGCTGTGTTTTACACAGTCACCTTCTGAGGATGAATGTGTAACATAATGCGTAACTGTTCTGCTGAATGAGTCACACAGAGTGAACTGTATTACTGAGATAATGTATTGTATCAGACATTACTGAGTCAGTTGTATATTTGCAGGTGTGCTGAAACCTTTCTGTAGTGTTACTATATTATATTATATATTATTAGGCTGCTAATGTTGAGGGGAATAGAAGAGCTGAGAAGAAAGGCTCCCGGAAGAAAGCTGGCACAGGTGAGTTAAGGGGATTTTTTGAGTCTACTGTTTAGGGATGAATACTGCTTGAATTTTATTGATTCTTTTTCTGTTTATTGAATCCGGTTCTTATTGATTTCCCACTTTGATTCTAAAATGTTTTAAAAGAGGTCAAATTCCCAAAGTTTTCTAAAGTGGAGCCACACTTTTAACCGCAAACTATCAATTGCAACTATATGGAAAGTAGAACTGAGAAAACGGACAATGAGGGTCATAATTACATTTTACAGAATGTTGTGCCTGACTGGTGTATATAGCGCCTTAACAACGGAAATTTTCCCAAAGCAGTATTGGGAAAAGGGAAGGGAAAAACTACCTGAGATGATGAGAGGAAGAAACCTGCAGAGGAATCGGACTCAAAAGGGAACCTATCTTATAACCAGAGCTCTTGCAGGTTTCTCAGTGGGTGCTTCACTGAGGAGAGCAAACCCATTGGACATGCAAAACAGAGAAGCGTGGTGGGCGAACATTAGCATTAGTGAACCTAAGCATTAGTTTTGGAATTTTTTATTATGATTTTTGATTATGCCACACAGAAAAGGTGATGGTGAGGTGAAGGTCAAAATGCAAACACGGTCAAGAAAAGTGTGTGTAAATATAGAAGAAACTAAATTGTGCTAAGACCAGTTTTACTGTCATTTATATTGTTCCTTTCGTGTTTTATATACATTTATACTTTGGCCCTTTTTACAGTATTTTACAGGATGTCTTTAGTTTCTTTCTAATAGGAATTGTTTTAATAGGAAATGTCTTGATTGTTTATTTCAGATACCAAAGAGCAGTCTCTGAACCCTATACAAAAAGCTGAAAAAGGAAAACAGACAGTAAGTAGTCTAAAATGTTCAGGGTTACATGTGTAGTGCAGGTGTTTTCTGTGTACTGTAATGTAGCTTAATTCCTATGTTTTATGCTCTATAATATAATCCTTCAGAAGAAAGGCCCAGTGGATCAAGACCAAAGAATATCTCCTCCCCCTGAAGAGGAAACAAACCCAACACCTTCTACTACCTTACCTAGCCCTTCAGGTCCAAAGTCCACAAAAGCTACCACTACGTCCACAAAAGCAGCTGCCCGAGTTCCCTACAAAACATCAACATCTTTGTCTGCTCGCATTCCCCCCATGCCTTCTCAAACTGCCCCTGCTACATCTATTAGATCCCAGGTTTCTTTTCAGACTACCCCCTTCCAGTCTCCAGATGCCCCTGCTCCATCAACAAGACCTCTTGATTCTTTCCTCAGTACCCCCATTCAGTCTCAGATTGCCCCTGCTCCATCTACAAGACCCCTGGATTCTTTCCAGACTATCCCCATGCAGTCTCCACCTGCCTCTGCTCCATCTACAAGACCCATAGTTTCTTTTGAAAATACAGCTGTCGAGTCTCAAGCTGCCATTGAACCATCTGAAGTGATCCTGGTATCTTCACAGAAGACCCTTGTCCAACCTGAAACTCTCCCTATGCCTGCCACATCTGCATCTTCCACAGTATCCTCTCAGTGTCCCCACATTCAGTTTCTACCTCTACCCAAGCCCATCCCAGTGACAACAACCTCATTACTGAATTCCTCTCAAACTGTTCAATCCCAAGTTTCAGATCTGACTGCTGCAACAACTACTCCTGTGCCCCTGAATCCTGTTACTGATGCTACCACTACCACTATGCTGTCTCAAACAACCACAGTACATTTACCTCCAGCCACACCTACCCCTAACTCTGTATCTACCCCATTAGCTTCCCTTTCCTCCTCTCAAGCTTCTCCAGTACCTGCTTATGCCCTTTCCCAAACTACCTCAGCAACCTCCCAGAGTGCTGTCCCTACCCCTTCTCAAATTACTTTTGCTGCTGAAGTGCCTCGTTCAACAGATCTTTCTGCTGCCTCAAAATCTCCTGCTGCCCAGACAGCAACTGAGCAGTCTGATTCATCTGGTGTTCCCACTACAGTCCTTGTCCCCGACTCTGTTACTGCTCCGGCTCAACCAGCCCCTTCTCTTGCCCCCTTATACCCTGTTGGGTTTGGTACACATCTGCCTTATCCACCTTACCCCCCATACCCAGCCCCTGGGTCATCTTTATCTCCAGATGTACCTGCCCTCATGTCAGATCCTTGTCTTCCTGCTGCTGTCCCAACTCCACCTTTCTCTCATACTGCTGAGTCCTACCTGTATGAGCCTGCAGTTTCACCTGTTGCAGGTAAGGTTGCATATGTCCTTTTTGTGTTGCAGTGTGGTATTAGATATTCATCACACCAGAATATTTTCATTGTTTCTTGCTTTACTTAAGGAGGTGCTGGGGGTGCCGTAGTACCCGATTCCCCGCCACAGCACACTGTCACACTCGCACAGCTTTCCCAAGACATGCTTTACCCTGGTTTTCCCCAGAACGACAAGGATGAACCTGTCCAGCCCCCACCATTCTCCCATGACAGTACTGGAAAAGACCTGCCAAAGGGTATCATCCTCTTAATCTGTTTTACTGACAATCCTTTTCCACTGGCATTGGTGATTTAATGTTTTAAAGGAACCAGCCTATATTTGAGCTTTATAATAAACTGTGTGTATAATGGGTATCATAGGTCTCTTTTGACAATAGTGGCATAAAAGTAAAAGTCTTAGCCATTTATCACTGAGATTATGGATCTTCTAAAAGTTTGGTTTACACCATATTACAAAAGAACACCGACCAAAATCAGGAATGTAACCACTGATGACGTAAACTAGTTATCATGGCAATGAATTTGTGCCACCCCTAAGCCTAGTTTATATGTTTTACAAATTACTATGTTACAATCTACTATGTTCTACCTATTCCAGTTACTTGAGATTCCAGGGACTGGACTTTGTCCAACCCAACTCTTGCTTTAACCCTAACCCTCAACACAGATCAAGCCTGAATTGTTCTCCACTTCCTAGGGGTTTGGTACAGGTCTCCATGCTTTGGGCTCTTGCTTTTGCAGCAAGGAGTACTTAACTCGCTTTCAGACAATTAGCATTTTGGTGCTGCCATAACAATTTTTTTTACTGTTCTCTTGTAGGGAAGAGCATAGAACAGTTTAAGATTAGGTACCAGCTTTAGAGTGAGCCTTATCACTGATAAGGGCCACTTCCAATCGGGTCATGTTCAATCACCTTTACATTTTACTGTCTTTTCTGTTACTTTCAGATACAAGTGTCCTTAGATTCTTCTTTAACCTTGGGCTTAAGGTAAGGATGTCTGATTATAATTTAGTAAGGGTTATAATATTTGTGCAGTAAAAGTTCTAGTTCTTAGTAAATAGAGTTGCCTAGATATAGAAAAAATAGTAATACTGTAGTTTATTTCTAATAATAGTTTGACATGCCAGTTTGTGACATGTAACAGTTTGAGTGTTATTATTATTATTATTACAATTTAAATAAAAGATTTTATTTATTGTGATTGGAAATTCCAGCAAAACCTGGAGTTTTTTTATGCCATTCAACAGGCTTGACATTAAGACATCATCCCACACTTACCTTAACATGAGCATGTGGCTGCCAATTTCCAAGTTTATATCTTGGAAGATGGATTTGTTTATATTCATCTGAAATGTTAAATGAATAGGCAGTCATATTTTTTCAATCCTTTATATGTAGCCTGTAGGTGTAGTGTAAAGGTGTAATCACCGTTGGACAGGTATCTGCAGGGTCGCTTACACAGTACACTATGGTATACTGCAGGTTTTTTTAAACCTGCAGTATAAACATGTTATACAAGAATTCTGTAATAGAGAGGGAAATAGTGAAAGCACATGGAGCAGAGAGAGAATGTAATCCATTTGTGATTCCCACAAATTAAGCCTATACTTGTTTTATTTTGCCCACAGGCATACATGTATCAGATGATCCCTCCGATTGTCTATCTGGCACCACTGGTTCAGGCCTACCGCCACATGCAAATCAAACTTTCTCCTCCTCCTATATCCTGGCAACCAGAGAACAACTCTAGACCAGTTTTTCCTTCCCCTAACCCTTCACCTGCTGGGAGCAATCTCGTTAGTCATTATGAGATAAGGGGCATGGTCCACAACCCTTCTCCGATGGAAGTTGGGGTGTTCAGCCATCATTCACTGCCTATGCAGATGCCATTTCCCGTTGCCTCCCATCCCACTGTATATGCAGGTGTGCATTCAGTGCCCCCTGCTGGTCCATCACTACAGTATTCTGCCCCTCCCCCCTCCATAGGGCTTGAGCATCTCTCTGTCCTCCCTCCCCGACATTATGGGATGGAGGTCCCCATGCCGACAGTGCCACCAAATATAGAAGGAGGTCAGGGGGGTCAAAGGTCTTTGACTCCACAGGTAGAAAAAACATTTTGGGCAGGTCAGGGTCAACAGCATTCAGAGGATGGAGACATTAAGTCAGGGACTGCCCCTTCCATGGAAATACAGCAGACCAGTGGTGCTGAGGTAGTTCTGAGTGGTGGTGTTCCGAGTAAAGAGGCAGAGCCCACAGCGTTGACCAATGGAAAAAGACGAGAGAAGGGTGGTGGCTTTGTACGATCCTCATTGGAAGACTGGGAGCCAGAGAAGGTCGAATCTGGTGAAGAAGATCTTAAAACTGCGCGGCGCTACCAGGGTCAGTCGTACACATTTGGAAGTAGGCATGGCCAGGAAGACCGTGGAGGATTCAGGGGTCATGGCTCACGTGGAAGGAGAGAAAATACTGGATGGGGAAGATATGATGGCCAGCTGCCTTACCACAGAGGGTCCGGAGGGAGGAACCGGGGACGGGGCTATATTAACACCAGAGGAACACGATACCCAGGCAGGCAATTCGGACCCGCACCTGAAAGCTGACAATCACTCGTTTCTGTTGCTATCCATTCTCTTGGAACTGGCTGAGGTGTTTGGTTTTTAAACGTTCTTTTTCTAATTTAAAACTTTTTCAGTGCTGTTTTCCCAGAAAGATGAGTCCACTCTGTGTATTTATGTGTTTCTGTGTATATTAAAGGTAATAAAAGCTTGCAGCTGTGGGTGATTGTTCTCCACAGTGAAATATGGAGATAAACATGGTGCTAACCGTGTACGTCTCACATGAAAAGCAATGACTGCACAGGCTTCACATTCATCTCACTGAGGACGTGAATGCAAGGAGTTTGCAACTGAATCTCACATATGAGCTTTTGTTTACTGCTTGCTTGAACCTTAACCATGGCCTGTTTGAATCAGTTCAGTCATGTAAGAGGAAAAGTCCAAGCGCCTGTGTTTGATATCAGATATATACTGTAGATGTGGTTGTTTTTTTTGTTTTTTTTTAGTGTAATATTTTCCACTTATGAAGGAGTGATGCAGCAAAAGATTCAGAATTACACGATTTGCCACTTCCAAATGTGGTCTGTTAGATAAGACAATATCCCATGTTTGCTTGTTGAATTCTGCTCTCATATTTGCCATTTTTCCACAGAAAAAGGCACTACCTGGAGCACTTTTTGTATTTATATGTAGAAAAGCAGTGTCTTGTGCAAATTGGCAACTGTAACCATAACAACGCTACTGTCAGCAAACTAAGTTGTCTAGCTTGTTCTGTAAATGACATGTATTATGAATAATGCAGATGAAATGAAGGTTGGTGTAACTGGTGATGAGATCGTCTTCACTGTAGCTTTGGAGACACAGAATCAAGAGAACGAGGTGTTTGTGTTAAGCCACGGTTGGAAGTCCTGAATTTTATTTGTCTTTGGAATATTGATGATGAAATATTTTCATTTCATTATAAATCTCATGTTTGCTCACATTCATTTTGAATCGCACTTTTCACTCCTGTTCTTTTCTTTGCAACCTCATTGTTCAGGAGGTAAAAGAATAAAAAATGGGATTTATTATTTTTTTCTACTTTTGGAAGAAGGTTGGGGAAAGAGAACACAGTAAAATATCAGCCAAGGTTATACACAAGGCACAGATGTGGACATCTGACCATTATACCCATATATGGGGCATCAAGAGGCCCAAACCTATTCCAGCATTACAGTGTAACTGTGCATAATTCAAGCGCCATGAAGACATGGTGTGTTAAGATCGGAATGGAAGAACTCGGGTGTCCTCTACAGAGCCCTGACCTCAAGCCCACTGAACACCTTTGGGACGATCTGGAACGCCGACTAATGAACATAATGCTGCTCAGCCACACTCCAAAATCTAGTGGAAAGCCTTCCCAGAAGAATGGAGCTGCTTATAACAAATGTGGGGAAAAAACCTGGATGTTCTGGATGTTCAACAAGAATATACAGGTGTGATAGTCAGGTGTCCACAAACCTTTGACTATATAGTGTATATATACACACAAGGTTAATGTAGATAACAGGTAAATAAAAAAAATAAAATAAAAAAAAATCATCTACAAGTTCCTGTATCTTTGAACTTAACCTAACCATGCAGATGAACACTGGAATGGTATGAAGGCTGTCGTCTGGAACAACCAGCTTTCCACCTTCTAATGTTTAAAAGAATAATCTTGTGTTTCAATCATGTGTATTTGTATTTATAGTCACCAACGTTTGGCTGAGAGATTCCATTACGTGTTCGCTTCAGTGGTAATCAGCTACATTTAGGACAAGAGGCGACATGGTGTAAATTTGCTTTCTTTGGCTCGTATTGATCATGTTAACTATTTCCTGTTTTGTTTTTGCATGAGAAATTGTATGCTACTGTCTCTCCATTACCCTCATCTGTCACTTTAAGAAGATGCGTGTTTAGAATTAGAGCTTCATGCACTTTTATTTTTGAACCTGACCGAGGACTTGTTCAGATCAGGAAATACAGATCTGTAGGATGCACTGTTTGAATTAAAGCCTAACGACTGCAACTCTGTCTCCCTCTTATCTGCTGAAAGGTTGACATGCAAGTTCTCATGTAGTGCCTTAGATGTTTTTTTTTTGTTGTTGTTGTTGGGGTTTCTCAGTTCTCATATTGTTGAGTGTGCCTTTCCAAAGATTGTGTTTGAGCAGTTTTAAACCGAGTGCCTACAATTATCAACCAAAGATGCAACTGGATGCAATTTTGATACAAAAATATTAATAAAGAGATGTTTGCTTTTCTCAGATGTTTTGTGTGATGTATGTTTTTATTTTCTTATAATTTCTTATTTCTCTTGTTTATCTGGTTATCAAACACTCACAAAAAAGCCCTAACACTGCCCTGGTAACTAATCACCCTATTCGACTATTTTAACAGGCAGAGCTGTAGGAGTGTTCTTTTCTCCCTTGGGCATGATGGGTAAAACGCAGCCCTGCTGTTACTCGGGTTGTAATTTTGTGAAATAACTTTACAAAAGGTGCAAGATGCAATAAATTATCAGTACAACCCTGCACCTTTAACCATTATGACTTAGAATTTAGCTTGTCAAGGCAATTGATTAAATATGAACTCATTAATTTTAAATATAAAGGAACATAAATATTCTGCGTGGGCAATTTAAATCCAAGATTAATGAATGAAATGCACAAAGATATCCTCATGGAACTGCATTGCTATTCAAATCTCTAGGAATGCTCTTAATCCCTGGGAAAAACACATTTTAAAACAAAAATTTTATACACATACACTATACGGACAAAAGTATTGGTATACCTATGCATTACACCTACAGCTTTTATGACATTCCATTCTAAATCCATAGGCATCTGTATGGAGTTAGTCCCCCTTTGCAGCTATAACAGCCCCCTCTTCTGGGAAGGCTTCTACAAGAGTTTGAAGTGTGTCTGGGACTTTTTGTCCATTGATCTAGAAGAGCATTTGTGAGGGGAGACTGATATAGGACAGGAGGGCCTGCCTCACAATCTCCTTTCTAGTCCATCTCAAAGGTGTTTGATGGGGTTGAGATCAGGGTTCTGTGTGGGTCAACTAAGGTTTCCACACCAAAGTCAGTCAGCCATTCCTTTATGGACCTTGCTTTGTTCACTGGGCCACATTCATGCTGAAAAGGGCCTTCCGCAAACTGTTTTTCCCCCCCTTCACTGGAACCAAGGGGCTTTGGCCAGGCCATGAAAATCAACCCTACAGCATTGTATACCTCCTCCACCAATTTCCTGGCATTCACCAACCCACTCATTCATGAGACTGCTAGATAGAGAAGCAGGATTCAAAAGTCCAAAGAACATGTTTTCACTGCTCCAGGGTCCAGTGACAGCGCGCTTTATACCACTCTATCCGACACCGACATCCGCATTGTGTTTGGTGATGTAAAGCTTGAATGCAGCTCCATGGAAATCCACGCCATGAAGCAGCTGGTGCAGTTTTTGTGCTGATGTTAATGTTACAGCAGAGCAACTCTGTAGTTATTGAGTCAGCAGAGTGTTAGTGACTTTTATGCACTTTGTGCCTCAGCACTTTATGGCCGAGTTGCTGCGTCTCCTAAACGTTTCCACTTTTGTCCATATAGTGTATTGTATACAGACCCAAACAAGTTAAACTGATTATTTAATAAGATGTATCATGGCAGAATGATTAAAATATTTTAATCAAACTATACACTTTTTGGTATGTGTGTCTCTCTTGCTCCTTGTGACCAGAAAAAAAAAAAAAAAAAAAAAAAAAAAAAAAAAAAAAAAAAGTGATAAAATTTATTATTGGGAACCCAAAAAAAAAACAGAAGTCTTATCTAGGTCCCGTTTATATACTTTTTTTTTTTTTTTTTTTAAAGAGTGTCCTCTCCACTTCAGCTCAGTCCTCTGTACGGACTGGATGCATGGGGGGGGAGGGTGGTATATCTGCCAGCTCCAACTCCTGTTCAGCGATCTGGTCTGTTAGAGGATTAGCACTGATAAAAAGGGGGGAGAGGACGATGAATACACCTTGTTGTTTATTGGACTTGCTGGACAAAATAGTGGCGTTGATGTGTCAGTGTTGAAAGTAAACAGTCCCAGTGCTTCTTCTTAAATGATGTTTCATGTTGGGAGAGGCGTGGCCCAATGGAACGGGACCGAATTTGGGGGATATTTTGTTTATTTTGGGATTGGATGCTTCAATCATCCAGGAAAAAGTAGTTGCCGGTCTTCTTTTGATCCACATCCTGGTTGAGTAGAGAAAAACAAAAAACATAAAAAATAAGTTATCAAAGAAGAAAGTGTTAAGAAAATTAAACGACGTGATTACAATGCTAGTACATCAAGTATGATACAAACTTAAAGCTATTTTTCTTTTGCAGGGTGAGCAATTTATTTAGCAGCTAAATCCACTCCATGTTTGATTCACTTTCTGTACCAGAAACCCATTTTGAAATGCTCAGCACATCCTTGGACCCAGTGATTGGGACTGTGGGACAGTGATCAGAAAGGAGGTCATGTTTAAATTGGGCCATGTTTAAATTTGATGCAAATTACAAGCAGCAGTTGTGTAGTCTGACTGTCGCCGAGACTACAGAAAAGCTACAGGGCTGATTTTCAAGAAACATGGTGGAAGTTTGTAGCATGTGCCAAGGTAGAACCCATTCACCCATTACCACTTTCTTTGAACGTCGCAAAAACGAACTGAATTAGTTGTGCCTGTGCGAACCTATTGTAATGACAGTAAATGGTGTGGCACCACAACAATTATTTTATTTAATAGTCTCTCCTTGTGGAGAGACAGCTATCGTTTGTATACCTTGTGAAGTGCTGCTGTGTAATTCATGTTTTGCCTTCAAACATTGTGTACTTTCCGAGAAGTGCTTACTCATTAACTGGGAATATCCAAAGCTAGTGATAGTAAATCTGAATTCAAGCTACTGTGAGTTATGATACTGCTAGAAATTAGCCATACGATGCCTAATCACAATTACCTATTAAAACAAGTCCTATAACCCAAAAGTATTCCTACGCTACACAAAACGAGTGAAATACAAGACATAGCCAAAACAATTACTGCTATAAGTGTAACAGCTTTGAGTTAGTGCTCATTCACATGTTCGCGAGAGAGGTGAGTCTTCAGTTGTCATTTAAAAACAGTGAGTGACTCCTCCACTGTTCAGACACTCAGGGGGAGTTCATTCCACCACCTTGGTGCCAGGACAGAGAAAAGTCTGGATGCTTTCCTCCCCATGCGTCCTGGATGATGATGGCTCAAGTCAAGCCGTTCAAGTCCTTCATTCTAATACATTTTGAATTATATCCGGAAATCTGCAGCTGCAACCACTACACATAATAAAAGAGTGGACTTTTGGCTTTGGGCCACAGTGGATAGCGCTGTCGCCTCACAGCAAGAAGGACCCGGGTTCGATCCCCGGGTGGGGCAACCTGGGAAATTTCTG
>JANCOA010000020.1:11237563-11252033 GCA_024363135.1 Leptodoras oyakawai | reverse complement strand
CGGCTCGCTCTCAGACAAGCGTATCCGTCCGATAACGTAGCGTATCGTGTGCCGGTTTCTCTGTGCATTCTGACTGTAAAATATGGATCGTTTTAGAAAGGGACAGTTTTGTAGGTGAGCAAGGATAGCACTTTTGCCGGGCTAATTACATTATAACAGCTATCGATACGTGTTCCTTCTCTTAGTTTTTTCTTGCTTGAAGATCATAAGACAAAAAATAGGTCCTGGGAATGTCAGAAAAGTGTTGCTCTTAAGATTCCTTACATAACAGTTCAATAATCATCTCATTACAAAGAAAGCTCCACTGTCACAATTACGCAGGGTTTTTTTACACATGATTGGCAGCTGCTGTTAGAATCCAGAAATCAGCACTGCTGTGGTGCCGTTTCATAATAATATAATTATTCAAATATAATTGCTAATAATAACAACATCTTCCTGGTTCAACCATTTAAACCCAACTCCACAAGGGTAGGAATATCTGGTATTTTTGACCTTGTGGGGACATTTTGCTGGTCTTCATAAGGAAAGTAAGTTTTATGTTGAGGTTAGGATTAGGGTTAGTGTTAATTAGCTACAGTAATAATTATGTCACTGGAAAATCCTCACATCTATAACAGTACAAAACGTGTTTGTGTGTGTGTGTGTGTGTGTGTGTGACTAACATGACGGTCGTTGACTCTTGTGAGTGAGCTGTCCCAGAGCTTCCTCATTTCTCCTGATCTGAGAACAGCTAGGGGGTTGGGATGCACTGATATTTTTATATCACTCCAACGCTGACTAGGACCTTGTGAGTGAGTGAGTTTAGCTAAGAGGAATGTGGTGGAGTGTTTTTGCCCTCAGGGTGAATTTTCAGCGACTGTATTTTTTTTTTGTATTTTTTTTTTTGTAACTGTATTGAGTTTTACAGTGTTTGAGTTTTACAGTTTCTCCCTGAGGCAAGGCTAGTTGAACTAAACATAGGCTTGTGTGTGTGTGTGTGTGTCTATGTATGTGTATGCCTGTTTGTCTCTGGTCTTGAATTCCCTGCATGTGTGTGCTTGCTCCTTCAGTTATGAAAATCCCTTCAAAAGAAACAAGACAGCAGCATCAAGGACAATGCAGACTTCAGTATAGCAACCACAGCCATATCTCTCTCTCACACACACACACAAACCTCAGTGTGTGGTTGATTTGTTCAAAACTGGTTGGTACAAACCACACACACACACACACACACACACACACACACACACTTGCACGTTTTCTTAGCTCTAGCACAGTTCTCTGCTAAAAGTACTGATGTGTGTGTGTGTGTGTGTGTGTGTGTGTGTATGTGTTTTTTTAAACAAATGTAAAAGTAAATATTAATCAGATTTTATAAAAATGACTGTATGGTAACTGCAAAGTTACTGAGTTGCCATTTTTTGCACCTCAATATTTACAACCTTTATCTTCAGAACCTGTAGCTCACATACACATACTAGTTAGTTAAAAACTGCAGTATGCTTTTTATTGGATGAAGATGACATGCTAACATCGGTCTACAGATAGAACTTATGCAGAACCTAGACGCTAGCTAGTTACAAATGCTAGTTATATAAACAAATGTTAACTTGCGTGTTAATTTAGCTTCAGATTAACGTTATTTGTAATGTTCAGCTACTGTTATATGGATCACTGAGGAAATGGCAAGGCAGATTGAGACTCCTCAGAACAAGAGAGAGATTTTTTCAGAACAAATGTGACCCAGTCTAGCTGTATGCTAACATTACAGTCGTAGAGTAGCACTGAACTATGTCAATAAACACTGTAGGAAAAGTTTATAACTAAACATAGCATTCAGACCTGTCAAAAAAAAATCCCAATGTAATACTATAAGATAAAATAAGATAATCCTTTATTAATCCCGCAATGGGGGAATTTGCAGTGTTACAGCAGTGCAGAGGACAGAACAGAAGAAATGCCAGGAACTATAATACTATAATATATAAAAAAAAAAACAGTCTATTTATACAAAAGTAAGTATAAGAAATATAAATTACTTTAAAAAATCTGGAGAGGGAAAAAAACAACAACTATTGCACCAGGTTGCTAGTTTATGAATAGCAATAACAATAAATTGTGAGTACAGTAGCTTGTACTCACTGTAGATTGTAGTTGTGATCTACTAAGTACAGTGACTGTTAAAGAGTCTGACGGTGGCTGGAAGGAACAGTCATAGCTAGGAGCATGGCATAGCTAGGGCTGTTGGGGGGGTGAGGTGGTATTGGGTTGTCATGGTAACTTTTCTAATAAGAGAATTATGCATATTTATAGATCTGTGTATTTTTTTTTGGGGGGGGGGGTGTAGATGTAGATCCATTCCTTGGCCATTTTGCTAGCGTCTTGTGCGAACAAAAACTGGTTTGTGTGTGCTCATGTGTTCGAGAAGAGCAGAAACACTCGGGCCTTTTGGCTGAGAGAGAAACAATAATGCCTTTCCATTCAGCATTTCAATCTGAAGAGAAGCACTTGTACTAATCCTATAGTAAAGCTCTGTGGTCATGTGTGTGTCTGCGTGTGTGTGTTATAGACTTGGGCTAGCAGAAAGTGTGTGAAGGAATGAATAGACAGTAGATCTTTCACTGAGTCAGGCTTGCATCAGGATGATATCATGCTCTTATTAATGCTACATTAATAATTAATAATGCCTACAGTCAGCTCTACTGAAATATTAAAAGCCAGGAAAATCAAATAACATGCGAATTCTTCTATATATTTACAAGCTGCCATCACATCAGTGCAGGGATGGTACTCAATGTTATGCTAATGCTAATATGGTGCCATGATCACCATTGCGAAAAAAAGTGAGTACCTGCACTCTCAACCAAAGATGTAACAGATTACTATGCTGATTAACAGATGAATATAGTTCTAAACGATATTAAATGCATATGGCAATTCTTATAGGCTCTTAGTTACATTTGGTGTGTTGTGCTAATAAGAACATGGCATGTAGCTTATAAAACCGATTATTGTTATGATGAGTTACTGTGGATGAGAATGTCAGGGCAGGATTAGCACTGTGTGTTTTCGTGCATCAGATTTTCTGATTTTCTGCTTCTCTGATAACTGACATATCATTGTGTCAGAAACTAGGTGGACTTTTTTTTTCAGAACATTGTAGGACCATTGTTTTCGTAATGCTACACCTGACCTTATACCAGACCTGTCAAATACATTACTGAACATCCTGTGAAGTTTACAGTGATGTTGATTTAACTCCTTATCTACAAACCCAATTTCCAGAAAAGTTGGAAACCCTTCTAAAAATGTAATAAAAACTGAAATCTCTACCACTGGAAGGTTTCACAATTTGCAGTGTAACGGGTAACAGGTGAGGTCATCAAGATTGAGGTTATAAGGAGCAGCCACCAAAGGCTTAGTCTTTGCAGGCAAGCATTGGCCGTGATTCACCACTTTGTGCCAAGCTTCATGAGAGAATTGTCAGTTCAAATACAGAGTTTAGGTCTTTCACCATCTACCGTTCATAATATCATGAAAAGATTCAGTGGAAGCCGCTGCTGAATTTGTGTGACCATCAAGAACTCAGGTGGTATTGTTTGAGAAACTGTCATGCTACTGTGATGGACATAACTTCATGGGCTCAGGAGTACTTTGGATAGTAATCACCAGTTAACACAGTCCACTGCTGCAAGAAATGCAACCTGAAACTGTATTATGCAACAAGGAAGCCATATATTCATTTTGCGCAGAAATACTGGTGAGTTCTCTGGGCTCAAAGCCATCTGAGATGGACTGAAAGATAGTGGAAACATGTGGTCAGACAAGTCCATGTTTCAGCTTGTTTTTGAGAAAAACAGATGTCGGATTCTGAGTGCCAAAGATGAAAAAGACCATTCAGACTGTTAGCTAAAAAAAAAAAGTGAAAAACCAGCATCTGTGATGGCATGAGGGAGCATCAGTGCCCACGGCATGGGTGATCAGCATATGTGTTACCATTGATGTGGAGGCTGGTTGGTATTTTGGAGAGACTTATGCTGCTGCCATGACATCTTTTCTAAGGAACTCAATGTCAGCAGGACAATGCCGGGCTTCATTGCCAATAAGTTAGAACAGTGTGGCTTGACTGGCCTGCCTGCAGTCCAGATTTGTCTCCTATTGTTAATGTATGGTGCATCATGAAGAGGAGAATCAGACAACAGTGAGTACTGACTCTTGAGCGGCTCAAGTCTTGTGCACAGCAAGAATGAGCAAAAATTCTACTTACAAAACTGCAACAATTAGTTAATTATTTATAATTAATTATCTTCAATTCCCAAATGATTAAAATGTATAATTAAGAAAAGGTGATGTGACCCAGTGTGACCTTTTTTTAAATGTGTGCCATATTTTTTTTTTAGTTTGTTTATATTTAACAAATAGAATTAATTTCAATCATCATTGAAAACTGTTTATCTGTTAATTTTAGGCTCAAGTGAATTAATCAATTACAGATTTCAGTTTTATTGCATTTTTAGAAAGTGTCCCAACTTATTTGTGGTACACTGTCCTTGAAACAGCAGTGTCATGGGGAAGTCAGAAAGGCCCTGTCAAAAGTCTTGTCTGCTGAAGTAGACATGTTGTCTCACCAGTTCATAATGTCCCTCAGGTTCTGTTTTTTTTCCAGCAATGACATGGATGTTCTGTTACAGATCTGCAGTCATTACCCTGCAAACCACCGCTTCCCTCACACGATTTTTTCTACAAGTGAAAATATTTAGCTGAGAGTGTAATTAAGAGGTTGCGTGAGACCGTGTTTCCTGCAGAAATAAAGAAGGTGTCATTAACATGCGCACACCAAAGAGAGAGAGAACGTGCGGGGGAATGTATATCAAAACAGTCTTTACAGTAGTCTGCTCAGCGTGTCGCAGCAGGACTCAGATTGGCCGCTGCTTATGAGTGAAATCTGCAAAGCTTGTGTCTTGTAACTGTTTTTAGTGATCATAAATCATAGATCATAAAACAGACACTCTATTTCATTCTTACTGTGAATGTACTGTGCTTTCTTGATCTGAAAATACAAAAGCATAGACTTCAACGGCGTCTATTTTAGTGTGCCCCAGGCAACAGGCGCGTTTATTTTGCCTTATTCTGTTTGTTTAGGCAGAGAAGCTCTACTTTTTCATTCATGACTTTTCTCAGTGTATATGTAAACACTTTGGTTTAGTGGTATTTAGGGATGTGTGTGTGTGTGTGTGTGTGTGTGTGTGTGTGCACGCAAGGGTGTAAGGGTGTGTTTATATGTATGTTTGTGGAACTTTGAAAGGACCAGATGCCCCTATAATAAATGTTTTGACCTTTGGCTGGCTCTCAAAAAGAAAAGTGCTGCTGCAAATTGTAAAAACCAAAACCTTTATATGAAAACCCAAGTGAGATAGATTCTCATCTGGTTACTAGTTACTGAGGTTAAGGTCACTGAGGTAACAGTTAAAGTCACTGAGGTAAAGGTTAAATATACTGAGGTAAAAAGTATAGTATCTAAGCCAAAGTTGAAAGTTAAAGCTATAAAGGTTGAAGGTATTGAGGTAAAACGAAAAAGTCAGAGACAGAGTGTAAAGTTACTGAGGTAAAAGGTAGAGTCACTGAGGTACAGGTTACAGTTGCCGAGACAAAAATGTACTGTGACATAAATAGTGAACTTACTGAGGTAAAGGGTAAAATTATTGAGGTAAATTTGGAAAAAAGTGACATAAAGGGTGAAGTTATTGAAGTAAAGGGTAAGTTATTGAGGCAATGGGTAAAATTTGTTAAAAGTTAGTGAGCTGAAGGTTGAAAATAGTGAGGTAAAGTTACTGGGGTAATCTGTAAAGTCCATAAATGGTAGCGGTGATGGTATTGGCGATAGTGTTGGTGATGATAACAGTGATGATGGTCTTCTCTCTCTCCCTCTTTCCCTCTTTCTAGTACCTGCAATGGACACCCGAGACTCCTGCACTCGTCCAGTTCCTCTAAACTCCATCACTGTCTCTAAGAAGCGTAACTGGCTGAATCAGAGCTGCACGCGGCCCTCGCCACTCCCTGACGAGGACGACCACACGTACCCCCCACACATAGTACGCACTCGCACTCAGCCACAAAAATGCACGCGACCACACGCTCACACACCACGTGTCCCTGCCTCCGACCCTGCTGAGGAGAATGACGCGGACGACGAGGGGGAGATCTGGTACAACCCGATTCCTGAGGATGAGGAGGTCGAGCTCCATCACGGCGAAAATGGAGCAAGATTAGCCAGACGGCCGAGTGGCGAGGAAGGGGGCGGAGCCTCTATTGCTCCCAGGGATTCTGGGAACTTGAATGCCAGTCATTCCAGCGAGCAGAAACATGTGCACAGACAGATGTTCCGGTCACAGGAGGAGAAACCCGCCATACGGACCACAGCTACAGGTACCGGTGTCTATTCTTCCTCTCCTCTTTCTTCTTCGGTCCATCCTTTTTCTTCATGACTTTTCACACTGACTCTTCTCCCCTCAACTTCAGCAACTAAAACTGACTTGCTGAAAGTCACTTCAAATAATCAGGCTACATCCTTACATTCTAAGGAATGTGTGTACGTGGGTGCAAATGCCGTGTGTGTGTGTGTGTGTGTGTGTGTGTGTGTGTTATGGTTAGGATTAGGGATAGCATTAATTAGCTGCAGTTATAATGAAACAAACACGTGTGTGTGTTATGGTTAGGGATAGTGTTAATTGGCTGCAGTAATAATGAAACAAACGTGTGTGTGTGTGTGTGTGTGTGTGTGTGTGTGTTTGTTTTACTGTTCTGGAGTAACTGATGAGCTCAGCTATTTCACAGCTTTGCATCTTATCACGGTGCTTCATACAACCATTTAGACTCTCACTCACTTTTTTATAGGAAAGAATTTGAATCATCTGCTGTATATATTTATATCATGCTAGCAGTGGAACTGTATGCAAACATGCTCTTTAGCGTTCCATTCCAACTCTACTACTGCATCTATTTTTATCAACGTAGTGAATGCATAAATGGTATATTAATGCTCATAGTTAGCATAGTGCAACTTCATATTAGCCCTAATTAATAACTGTTACGCTGCTTAGCCGTGTACCTAGCATAGGAGAAGACAGTTCTGTTAGCATACTACTAATAATGAGCCATTATCATTACACTATAGATATGTGTATTATCATTACTCTGCATTACTTTCTCTTTGGTCTCTTGACAATTCCTGTGACATTCTTGAATACTAATGATCCTAAGTTTATATCAGAAGTTTGTAATATTTGTAACAGTATTGATACTGCCTATGGGAAATGTAATTAGCATAGTTAACTTGCTGTATTGCTAAGACATTAGCACAGACCTAATATTCAGGCTGTATATGTTTTTAAAGATAATAGCCTAGCGCAGAAGCTAATGGGACGCTAGGATTAAGCTGTCTGTTTAGTTTGTGTAGCCTGCTGCCTCTGTTGTGGTGGCAGTAGCTGAGTGTCTTTGTTAACAGCCAAGTTAAAGCTGTAATTACGGCTGAGCAGGACTATAAATGTGTGTAACTCAGCCTTGACAATGACATGACAAAGAGTTTAAAACGTACAAATTATGCCTCTTTTTTTTTTTGCTAGCTCTGCTCTCCTTATTTTTTTAGCTTTATGTTATCTAGCTTGGATGTTAAAGTTCTCTGTGTGGTTAATTAGGCAGCAAAATAGTTAACTTAATGTTAGAAACCTTGCCTCATAACACAAGTAGCTACTTAATGTCGGATAGTGTCCGTGGCTAAGGTTACTAGTAAACTGGCTAACTATAAACTCTGCTAGCTGGCTATCATTGCTAAATTATTTTATCGTAAGTTAAAGAAATGAATAGAAAGGCTAGTTCTGGGTCATATGATTGTGTTTGTGATTGGTTGATCAAACTCAAGCTCCACCCTTGATGGCACATGAATACCTGGTGACTCTCGTGGCCTCCTCAGCATACACACGCACATACACATACACGCAATGAGGTCCCAGTCAGTAGCCATCCCACTTTAATTAGCAGCAGACAGAAGATACCCCCCCCTCTCTCTCTGTCTCTCTCTCTGTCTCTCTTTCTCTCTTTCTCCCGTTACTTGAGATTACCTATAATCCCTCGGAGAGTAATGTGAGCTGACATACCGTGACATGGCAAGGTGACATGAGAAGAAGCAGGACAATGACTGAGATGCTCCCCTGACCCCTGTCCTTTAGAACCACTATTACTGTGTGCGTGTGTGTGAGTGCGTGTGTGTATCAATCTATGTGGAGCGCAGTAACGGGACACTGTTCTTACGCTACTCCTGCTGAATGATTGAATGATTTAAGGGAAGAGGAGATCCCATACACACATTACACGCTCCAGCCTGGTATTTACTGCCAGCCACTGCTTCTATGAAATCAGACTCCATTTTTACACCGATTACATCAGCATGTGCACAGAGAAGATCAGGAACTTCTAAAGAAGCATCATAAATCTTTAATGTCGGAGTGGCCAGTGATGTTTTAATCTGCGTACCTGCATATGTGTATGTTATTCTACTTTAGAGACTACTCCCCAGTTCCTCCAGTGGAAACACTCCCATACAGGGTCAATATTTGTGTTTCCACCATCAAATCCTTTTTGTGAATTTTGAACAAGGACACATTTTGGTTCCTGGAACCTTTTTAGTTTCTGCTACAGATTTGGGATGCTACTAATTAGATTCTGCCACAGGAACTAAAAGGCTTTGTGGGAACTATCCCAAATTCCCAGGTAGGCTGTGCGCTTGCATTTCAACAAAGCTTTTTAGGAACCTTTTTTTGTTTCCACCAGGAAACATTACAAAAGTACCAACTCAGTAAAGTACCAAGTCTATAAAGTAGGATCCAGGAAGTAAATACTATCCTGAAATCCACAGCAAGAACATTTTAAAGAACTTTGGTTTTTAAAAAAATTACTACCTGGAACCTTTCTAGTTCCTGCTGCATATAATCCCAAAGTCCCAGGTAGGCCATGTGTCCATAACCTTTTTAACAACTTGGGAGACACAACTTCCTGACAGTAACTTCCTTACTTCCTGGTACCCTTTTTAGTTCCTGCTATAGAGTCGGTACTTTTTCTTACTGTCCAAATCAATTAGTAAAGTATATTATATTGTTATATTATTATAGTAATTATATATTTGTTGTTGTTGTTGTTGTTGTTATTATTCTATATTATATAGTGTTCTGTAGTGTTGTTTTTGCTATACATTTTCACACAAGTTTACATAGTACCTGTGTGTTTAGCTCATATAAGTGTGTGTGTGTCTGTGTGTGTGTGATACTCCACTGTGCTAGCTTATATCCTGCAGTGGAAAAAAGGAAGTGTTGCTTATACTACTATATTACACCAATCACACTGCTAATTACAGCCTACCCAAGACCATTTACACACACACACACACACACACACACACACTTACTTCAAATCCCCAAGCACAAATGTCCTTCTAATTTAGGCACCTCAGCATGCACACAAATGGTCTGTGTCCACTACAGGAACCTTTTCAGGAACCCAGGAACTTATGGCACATTTTTACCTTTTGGAAGTTGAATGAGCACTTTACAGTTCCTCAATGACTTCCTGTTCTTTTGTTCCCACTGCATTTCAGGAACAGCAAAAGGGAGGTTTATTCACCCACCAGGCAGCCCCCAGGAGCCTTGAGTTTAGAATCCTTTAAGAACTTTTACACCACAGTGCTGTTGAATTCTGGATTGTGAGTGGTCAGAAGGTGTTGATGAACTCACTAGCAGTGGCTCTGACAGTAGTGCAGCAGTAAAGCACTGGTTTATATTAACGCATTGGTTCTAGTGCCTCCATAGTAACTCATGCAGGGACTCAGGGACTCATGCAGCAGGAGCTCCACATAAATGGAATTTAAAAGAAACCTGTGTAATCGTTGATATGGTGAAGTTTTCTTCAAGTAAGGAGATGTTTATACTTAACATTATTGACTGAATCCCCAGTGTTAAGTTAACTGACATTTATATATAATTTTTTTTTTTTTTTTTTTTGGACAGATGCCATAACATAAGTGAGAACAGGTTCCACAATAGCTGTTCCACAAAATGAATTGATGGATTCAGTTAAATAATTGAGGATAATTGATTAAATGAAGACACTTTAATAGTAAAACACTTTAGGAATGGGAACAGTAACTCTGACACACCACCACATTGTTGATTATTTAACTATAACAGCTATGACAGTGTTTTATTCCATACTTACTGTATATCTACATATTATTTTGACCAATTTCCGACCAATTTCCATCTTCAAGACCAGTTATTGACTATTAACTTTATTGGAGCTAAAAATGGCCATGATTATGAAGGAATGTTGGAATGGCCCGTTTGGCTGAGCAGCGCACACACACATTCACAAACAAGAGTGTCTGCCAGTATATCAAAGCAGATTTCCTAAAATACAGACAACCATGTCTTTCTCTCTCTCTCTCTCTCACTCTCAACTCACCCACTCCTTCTCGTATGTGCCCTCAATTTCCTCACACAGAATTGCTTCTTTGTTTCACACCGCGGCTCAGACTCGCAGAGCAGAACAGAGTTATGTGCGAGCAAGATCAGACCCAAACAAACAGTGCAGTCGTTGTAGCACAAGCCTGGAAACATGCTGAGAGAAAGTGATAGAAGGAGAGACAGAGTGAGAGAGAGAGAGATGTAAACAGAGAAGAAGGAAGAGAAGGATTGACAGAAGAAAATTGAAAGGAAATGTGATCATGCATGCCACACAGATTTTAATAGAAAGCAGCTTATCCCAAAGGCATTCATCAGCTGTTACATAACGTACTGACACACACTCACTCACACACACACACACACACGTACGTGTGCGCCAATCAGTGCAGCCTTGCACATGCCTGCAGCTCCAGTCGGAGTATGAACTTGCATATTAACTTTATAGGCTTTTTCGGTCTGACCTCGTTAACGTTTCAGTATATCTTTATTAACTTTGCATTTTATTTTCTTGGAGTTTCTCTCCTACCCAACTTCATGAGTACAATTTTTTTGGATAATTCACCAGTACTTTCATTGTGATCTCTGAGTTTTAATTGCAATAAAGAGCTTCAGTCTGATCTTGCAAACTTTTTTGACCTAAGAAAGAGCGTCAGTCTGATCTCCGATTTAGTGTGATCCTGCCATTAAAGATACCACACAGAAAGTGACAGGCTAATATTTTAATAAAATGTGTAAAATAAAATGTGTAATAAAAGCTTTCAGTTAGATCTCACAGATATTACTAGATGTCTCACAGAAGCTTAAGTCTGAGCTCACTAACTTCAGTACCTTGGAGAAAGTCTAATTTGATCTCACTAAATTTGCAGTCTAATCTTCGAATCTTGCTAGGCTTTCAGGTAGGTGGGGTGATTTAGCCTCATCTCAGTTACAGCTTGTGATCCATTTGAATATTGTTGTTTGATTCTTCTATTTTGCTGTCTGTTTTTTTTTTCCAGAATCCCCCGAGCAAAACGTCTCTGGCTTCTCTCCCTCCTCCAGTCCGAACCCGGCTAAGAAGAGCTGCTCAATCAACTGGTCGTTCCCAGAGCGCATCAAATCTCCACGCACTGTTCGCAAACTCTCAATAAAGATGAAAAAGCTGCCCGAGCTCAGCAGGAAGCTCAGTGTTAAAGGGAACCTAACTCATGGACAGACAGAACCCAGGAACAACCTCCTGAGAGCTAATGGTCCAGCTGATCTGGGCTCAGGGGGCGTGTCCACAGCGTCCACCAGTGGCAACGTGATCTGGCGGTATCACTTGGACAGCAGTGTGTGCACACAGCAACAGAAAAAGAACAGTGGCTTAGGAGCTCCTAAATCGGCTATTAAGGGCGGGTACCTGAGTGACGGGGACTCACCGGAACTAGTCGCCAAATCTGCTAAACACGGCTCGTCTTCTAAATCTCAGCAGAAAATGCAGGAGAAGGATTCATTTTCGAATTCTGGTGTCTCCAAACTGGCTGATATGGCTTCTTTCCGTCCTTACAGTTTGCCAGAACAGGCAAAGTGCACATCGTCAGCTCCTGTCTCAGGGCTGCTGAGTGTGCACCTGTGCGGTGCTGAGGGTCTGAAGACACCACGGAGTGACGAATCGCGCCACATCTACTGCGCTATTCAAGTTGACGAAGCAAAGCGAGCACGCACTGCGCTGCTCCCCTGCCACGCCGACTTCCTCGCCATGGACCACACCTTTCAGCTGGAGCTGGAAGAAGCTCAGCGGCTCCGCCTTGTTCTCTTCGGGTGTGAGGCAACGACAGCGCCGACCAGGCAGCGAGTTTGCTGCCATGGAGCCGTTGCACTGGCAGCGCTCTTCAGGACACCAAATGCCATCCGTATGCACCGGCTGGCCGTGCGCCTCGAGCCACGCGGCGTCATCTACGTCAAACTGGGACTGACAGAAAGGCACCAGAGCTTGACTGAAGGGAACGAGGTGGAGAAAGAACGAGAGAGGGAGGTTTTTGGAGTGGATGCGGCACGAGTGGTGGAGCGCGAGGCCACCGGGCTCATGGTGCCACTCATCATCGAGAAGTGCATTAGCGAGATTGAGAGGAGAGGATGCCAGGTGAGCATGATGTATGGGGAAGTTGCCTCTATGTTACTACAGGGAAGCGATGGATGTCATAAGATAGATGAGATAGTGTTTGACCAAACACAAATAACTTTCATGTGGTGAAAAGGTTAGTTCTTTTGAATGTTAAAGGATAGGAGAACCCTGAACCAAAAAAAAAGCAAATGATGATCTTCAGGAGTGAGATGTTTTGGTCAGAAACAGTCCTAGCATCCAAAGAAGGTTGTTAAACAGGAATTGTTGTCATATTATGAAGAAATGCACAATTGGGTTGCAATATGTCTCTGAAAAATGATTTCATCCTGTAGTGCGCAAACATGTCATTCTATGCTGATTCTTGTCACAGTGGCATTCTCTGTACGGCTAGAGTATATTACAGTCTAGCCTTTTATTTGATTAGAGAGAATTGAAGCTGTGACGGATTGTTAAGTAGCAGTGTGTTTATAGAGTTTAGAGTGCAGTGAAAGTGTCACTGGCACCGGTCAAGAGTAAACCCACACCACCCCCTGCTACACACACACACACATACACAGACACACACACAGATATGTAAGGTCTCTGTAAGGCTTGTGTACCCAGGCTTCATGCCAGGCCTTTAGCCATTCATCTCTTCTACTCTGTCTGTCACACACACACACTCTTTTGTGCGCAGTGGTGCTATAGCTACAGCACAGGAAGTTTTTCTCCCTAAACTCCCTCCTTCTATGCCAGGTTTAAGGTGATCCTGAATCAGTGGGTGATTTTCCAGCCTAAATAGAAGGCAAGAAAAAAAACCTGGGGTCCTGATTCATGTTCCACCACCTTCAGAGGTGACGTGGACGAGAGTAAAACGTCACAGCAGAACAGTGGAACTTTGTTTCCTCGGCATACTCTGAGAATAATTTTAACATAGCTGTTTGCCAGCACTTCCCTTCAATCTGACTTCATAACTGTCCAGTTTATTAGCTGAATCTATAAGAGTAGGGTTGATTTTACCAATAGGTGTGAAGGACCACAGTGTTGTGAAGAAATTTACCGCTGAGGTGATTTGTAGGACACTCACTCCACTGAGGTGCTGTGCTTTGGTTGTGCAAATACAGATAATTAGCATGTGTGCTAATAAATGAAGCTGGATTTCCTAGTGAAATGAAATCGTGTGACACAGTGTAGCTGGTTGTCTTGCTAACAGCCCATTGTTTCTCAGGAAGTGGAGTTTTTCGGAATTCACCATTAAGAGTGCCTCTGCTTTACTTAACAATGACACACATTTACACATCCACAGCCGCCCCTCCCCCACACCGGGCACCACCGTTAGCAGACAGCCGAGAGGAAGTTGTCACAGAAATGATTTTCCTTCATTTCTGTTTCTGTCATGAACAAGTTGGAATTAAAATCACTTTAGTACAACCTCTGAACGTTTTAGATGATTTGTAATAGCTAAGTTAGCTGGAGAATTTATTTAATCTTTTCGGTGCCTTTATGAATATATTTATTGAATTAATTAATCTTCGTAATTCTGAGAATCTTTGCTAACTATTGCTTAATGTGCTTAATTTGTGGGATTAGTGTATGTGAATTAAATGTGATGGTAACAAACAAATCCAGTGAGCGAACTTTCAGCTCAACCGCTCGTGTGCTTGAAGTTCATAGAAATACATCCAATCCTGAAACTGCAGACTGCAATATTTTTTTACACAGTGCAGCCAAATGGTAGGCTAAAAAAGGCGTTTTCACACCAAACAGTTCTAAGGTCTGGGGGGAACTGCCCCCCGTGGAGCTCCCTGAGTTCCAGGGCTGTTTTTGGCTTGCATTCGCATTGCAAATAGGAAAGATAAAGTGATGTGATGTTCAGAGTGACATACACAATAACAGTAATTAATGATGTTGT
>JANCOA010000020.1:11218548-11234224 GCA_024363135.1 Leptodoras oyakawai | reverse complement strand
TAGCAGCCAGATGTTTTCCTAAGTGCTATGAGCACTATGAACTTTAAAGAGGTGTGTGTGTGTGTGTATGTGTGTGCGTGCATATGTGTGCATGTGTGTGTGTTTGTGGCCAGAGCAGCAGGCTAATCCTGGCTAATTTCTAATCTGATTTGATTTATGAATCACTGTTTTGCTGAGCAAAACCAGAACACAGAGTCCACACATCTAAAAGATTTAAGTGTGTGTGTGTGTGTGTGTGTGTGTGTGAAATACTATTTCTAGTTGTACCCTTCTTGAGTCGGAGGTGAACTCTGACTGAATTAGCTCTACTTTTTTGAAGTCTGCTAATCAGAGGCAGCGCTAGCCAAGCGTATTCGTTAGCACATAGCTCCCTCCCTGCCAGGTGGCCTGATCAAATAAAGTCCCGAGTCTCTTCAGAGCCTATTTATCGGTCTCGTTTTCACTCTTGCAGAACTGATTACCCTCCTCAGGAAGCTTCAGAAGCCCTGGGTTAGCGTAAGCGTCCAGGTCTCGGATCGAATCTCACGATTAGCAGTGTTGCTTTTCCATCTGGCTCTGCTTTTCTAAAGTCGCTCACTGTGAGACTGAACGCGAAGGTGTGAAAACTCGCTCTCACCATCCTGGGACGAATTCCAGTGTCTCTCACAAGTCACCACAACAATGAGTTTCCCTACAGCTGCCAAGTCTGGGCTCTGGGAGAGGAAGGCGGGGGAGGGGAGGGGAGGGGAGGGGAGCGGATGCTGAATAATGGCTCTGCTTTAGGAGATTATCCTCGCTGTAATTTGTCAGGTATCTCAGCATGTCCTCGAGGCACACGCTCTGGTTCTGCTGCGTCTGCATGCACACACTCGGCATTTCCAACCCCGACACGTTTCGTGCAGCTGCAGCTGTATCCAAAGAGCCGTGATAAACGCCTCCGCTGATTTGTTTTGCTCATTTCCTGCAGCATTTATTAAATTATACTTCAGTGCAGAAGCTCTGATGACTGTATGTGTAAAAATCTCTGTAAATCTAAAATGTTGCGTATAACTAAGTGCAAAAGTTTGCAACCCCTTAAGGAAGGTGATTTGTTGCAATAGGGCTTTTAATTTATTGGGTTTCAAGTGTTCTGCTTTTAAAAGAAATAAAACAATCTGTAACATTATTGTATTTTATGTACTTCATCTCAATAGAATATTCTTATAGTGGAACATTATTATGCAGGGGATATAAAATGTCTACACACCCCTGTAAAAAGACGTTTTTGTGATGTACAAAATGAGACCAAGATGAATAATTTCAGAATCTTTAGTTTCTCCACCTTTAGTTTGACCTATAATCTGTACAATTCAACTGAAAAACAAAACCAAATGTTTTAAGGAGGATAAAAAGAAAAAACATCTAGCGTGGTTTCATAAATATGCACAAATGTTAAACTGTGTTGATATTATGACAGCATTCAGCATGGCACATATTGACTTCCAAAAGCACTCCAAATCTGTCCGACTGTGAGGGCATCTCTTGTGCTCAGCCCTCTTTAGGTCACATCACAGATTTTAAGTTGGATTCAGGTCTGGGCTCTGGCCGGACCATTCCAAACCTCTGATCTTCTTCTGGTGAAGCCATTGCTTTCTTGATGTAGAGGTCTGCTTCAGGTCATTGTCATGCTGAAAGAAAAATTCCTCTTCATTTTCAGCTTTTAGAGAGCCTGAGAGTTTGTCTAATATTTGTAACAGTTCATAAATCCCTCCACCTTAACTAAATTTCCAGTTCCAGCTGAAGAAAAATGCATCCCAAAGCATAATGCTGCCACCACCATGCTCCTACTGTGGGTATGGGGTGCTTTTTGTGATGTGCAGTGTTGTGTTTGCATCAAACATACCTTTTAGAATTATGGTTCAACCTTGGTTGAAGCTCATCAGATGCTTTTGGCAGACTTGATGGAGGTTATTGTTTTTAATTATAACCAGATTTGGATGTTTTTCTTTGTAAGAAAAGTCCTCCATCTTACCACCCTACACCAAAGCCCAGACTTATGAAGAATACTTGACATAAAAATTGTTGTCACATGTAGTACACAATGAGTACTTTTCAGAAATTCCTGGATCTGCTTTATTGCTGCTGTAGGCCTCTTTAATGTTGCTGGCAGCCTACCGGACCAGGTTTCTTCTTGTGTTTTCATCAATTGTGGAGGGACGTCCAGTTCTTGGTATTGTCACTGGTTTGCCATCCACTTCTTGATGACCATCTTCACTGTGTTCCAGGGTATATCTAATATACCTTAGAAATATTTTTGTATCCTTCTCCTGACTGATACCTTTGAGAACCCTTTGAGGCTTTGTAAGCTCTTTGTGGGCCATTGCTTTGGCTGTAAGATGCAACTAAGTAAATGGCAGGAAAATCCTACTAGAACAGCTGACATAACATGAGTTTGAATGTGATTGGCTCATTCTGAACACAGCACCCCCAAACATTTTAAGAGAGTGCACACTTATGTAACCACATGTTTTTTTTTTTTATTTTACCCCCCCCCTAAATGATTTAAGTTTGGTTTCCAATTGAATTGCACAGACCATAGGTCACATTAAAGGTGGAAAAAAGTGGAAGTGATTCATCTTTTATTTTTTTTTTACATAAATAAATGTGTGTGTATGTAGACTGTTTATATTAACCATGTGTGTCTGTGTGTAAATAGCTTGTATGTCATATTATGCATCATGAATCATGGAAATGCTTCTATGCAAGTATCATATGATATTTTTGTCATCATCCTCTTCTAGATGGGAATGGATAAAAAACATAGAATCCAGTTATACAATTAAAGCATACGTGACATAAAGCATGCATAAACAATGTTTTTCCCAACGGTCCAGGTAATTGTTATTAGAAAAGTTTAGTAGACATAGATATAGTTAAGTATAATAATAGTATATTTTCATATATTCATATGAATTACTACATGGTACATGTACTCACTCTCATTCTATAATATGTAAATTCAGCATAAAGTTCTGTGTCTGTCTCTCACTGTTGATATAAAATCACTAATCTCTCTGCCTCTCCCTCTTGCTTTCTGTCCATCTTCTTTTTTCTCCATCAGGTGTTCTTAAAGACTATCTGAGGGAGCTGCCTCATCCTCTCATCTCGAAACCTCTGTACGAGGCGGTGCTAAACACCATGTCCAAGCGGCCGCTGCTTATCGGAAACGGCGGATGTGAGAATGACCCGGCTGACTCGGAGCACACCGTGGGTTTGCTCGAGACGCTGCCTGAGGTTGAGAAGGTACTAGAAAATTAGAGAAGATTTCATAGTTAAAGTTCAATCTGGTGCAGCTTCCAGTAAAACAGATGTATGTAGAAAGTTCAGTCGTCTCTTAAAGATCCCATGTAGAACTCTATAACAGACATCACAACAGGTTCCAGGTAGAACTTTTTAGGAGGCTACAAACCTTTAATTATCCAGTGAACCAATGAGGAACCATTGAAGAATCCTTTTGTCCCATGTGTGTACCAAGTTCTAGGGCAGTTTAGATATTTTCTACAGGTTCTTAATTTTTGCTTTTTGTTTGTACCACATGTGTGCTCAGTTAATACACCCTTGGTAAGAAAAGAGTGTTCAATGGTTCTTATGTGGCACAAATTTGAACGCCTAGAACATGTCGGGTATTTAAAAAGAAATTACTAAAATTCATTAATGAGAGTTCATTAATGGTTCACTCATGTCGAAAGGGTTCTACATGGAATTATTTCTAATAGAAAAACACTTTGTAGTGCTCTACACAGGACCTTTATGGGTTCTAAAGATCTCTTCAGGGTTCTACAGCTCTAACAAACTAGTCAGCAGGCTGTTCAGAATGCCGCTGATTAACAAAGCAAGTAGACAACCTTTGAGACTCACTCTGACTCATCTTTCCTTTTTCTAGATGACTCTGAGGAAACTTCTGGACCACCTCAAGCGCGTTGCATCCCATCACGAGGTGAACAAGATGACGTGTCAGAACCTAGCTGTGTGTTTTGGACCTGTGCTGCTCAGTCAGAGACAGGACGCTTCCGGCCTTGCTAATCGGGTGTTCATGGACTCAGAGGAGCTAGCCAGTGCTCTGCACTTTAAAAAGCACATTGAGGTCCTGCACTATCTGCTGCAGCTATGGCCAAGTAAGAACATACACACACACACACACACACACACACACACACACACACACACTCACACTCAAACATACATGCACTGAGATGTAGATGCATAGAGCATGTGTTTATACTTGTAGTTCAGTTCTCTTGGTCCAAACCAAACAAGAAAAAGATGCATTGTTACATTTTACAGTCATCAGAACAACACACAGCGCTGGGCTTAGAGCGCTTATCGCGGTTGTGTATACCTGGTGGTATTTTTGTGCCAAATGGAAACGGAGCAAGAGGTGGCAAAATGGATAAAGGAGTCAAAACAGTGCAAGAAATTCCTCCGATGCACATACCAAAGATGGTACACTGCAATACACTCTGTTCTCTGGCGGCAGGTTTAGTGTCGCATCTTGTGACATCACGTCCTGTGTTTGGTTTTTTAGATGCCTTTGGTTCATATTGCGCTCATATACCAAACGAGCCGCACCAGAATTCACCACCTGCTCAGTCGGTCTCAGTCCATGTATTTAGTGCGTACAAGAGTTTGAAAGGAAGCGTTCACACTTACTCTTACAAATCACACTAACAGAGCAATTGCACCAGGGTTCATTTTAATCGAAGTGAACACACCCTTATAGGAATCCTGAAATGATGTACTGGTTTAGATGATGGTGTGCCTCCAGCGACTTTAAAACGACATAAGATAATGTCACTCACACAAAAAACACGGCTACTTGCCTACAAGTGGGGTAGAACTGTGAAAGTTTGCTGGATTCTGATTGGTCAGAAGGTGTTGATGAATTTTCCGTAACAGCAGCTGCTTGTTCTAAGACCCTATCATTCACCTTATCAATATCGTTTCTGTAGTAACAGCTTTAAAACCCTAAAGTCTGCTCTAAGGAGATGTTCATTTGACATTTAAGGAAGGAGTCTCCAGTGTCAGAGGTGAAGCTGTAACATTCAGTTGTGCGACATCTTCAGGACAGAGGAGTGTACTTTTCTTTGTGGTTTGCCGACATCTTATTTTTTCATATGAACTTTAACTCTAAACGGAAAATAAGTATCCATCATTTTTTATAAACAAAAAAAAAAAGGCATTAACTGTTGCAAATTGCTGTGGTATAAGAGAAATAAAGCATCTCAGGGCATGCTGTTACAATAAAACAGGCTAACAGTAAATCATATCAGCACAGCACACTGAGTTTTATTCCTTATGTATAAAACATAGAACTACCAAAATATCGGCGATAGTTTCATCTCTGTGGTTCGTAGCGGCTTGTCCCTTTTGAAGCCTCTTTGATACACCCGTTGGTTCCTCCAGTTCCTAAACATAGTGCAAACAGATCTGTTTCCATATGGGAGATCAAACAGCCATGCTAACCTTCTCCATCGGCATGTGGGTGAGAGAGAGAGGGAGCGAGAGGCGGAGGGAAATGTAAAGTAAACCGAAACCCTGGACATCTGAGACCACACGAGGAATCCCGTACCCCTAGGGCAGCATTTATCTTGAAGAGCTGCGGCTCAACCGCTGTGGCGAGAAACATCTGCATGCCCTCGGGATTGCTGCTAATCTGTGATTGATACTTTTGAGAACGGGAGCTGTGACAAAGCCTGTCAGCAGAGCGATGCATTCCAGCTGTGAGGCTAAATCAGTGTAGGCTTCCCAGCATCATGGTAGAAGAATTCCTAGAATGCGATCTTTTTGATTAAAGGAATATACATCACTTCTAGTTTGCACCTTGTAGGGAAAAACATACACTCTAGAGCTCCTATGTACCATTAACATCCCACAAAGTTTGTTTGAAAAGTATTTAAAAATGTTTTACCTGTTTACGTGCCCAGCTTCATGATAGCTTCATTAGATTAGATGAACAATGCAAGCTAACTGCTAGCTGTTAGCTAGTAGTAGCTAAAAATTACCAGAAGCAACAGTGACCTCTGCTACTTCCTTCCTTCCTTCCTTCCTTCCAACCTTTACTGAGATTAAAGTTGTGAGGGGTCACCGCAAGCAATAAAATTATCATTCAAGCACGTAGTTTATATTTGTCATACATAATTCGAAGAAAATCTCAGTTCACTCAGTGTCACTTGCTGCTGAAATCACGGATACGTGTTGCTGATTAGTGTGAAAACGGTAAATATTATCCTATCATTCTCTGTGCATGTCTTTCTAGATCTTTCTTTATAATAGTCTTCGGAGTTTCCCATGATGCACTTCATATTTAAATGGTTTCAACCATGTGTTTGGTGTACGAATGTAACATTGGCATGACTGTGTAATGTAACAAATCCCTACTAGCTAAGTTTAGTTAGTAATGTAATGTGTAGCCAAACGTCATCTGTGTATCTTGACTTAGCTGGGTGTATTGATTTAGGTAGCTAGTGGCTAGCTGTCTGCCAGCTGTAGTAATAGGTTAGCCATTGATTAGGCTACAATCAACCTTTATTTTAAAATTTAGAAAGTAAAATGTGCATACATGCTCATAAAACAAATATTGCTTGTTGGCATGAATTTTGAATAGCAAATCTCTTCTTAAATGCTGGTACGTGGAATTTAGCCGTGCCATTAGCGAGTCTCTCTTAGTGTCTCTCTTTAGTTTTTATAAATGCTGTGCAGCATTAGCGTCTGTACATGTTCTATCCTGATTAAGCTGAGTGTGTTGATTTAGGTAGCACAAGTACCATTTTGCTAACTAGCGTCTAGCTGTCTGCATGCTGTGGTAATTGTTTAGCCACAATAGCAGTTTATTAAATAAAAAAAAAATCCTGAAGTAAAAATATGCCTGCATGCTCATAAAAACAGGTCTGACCATTTTCCTCATTGACTAACACTTGTTAGCATGAATTCTGAATAGAAAATGTCTTCTTAAATGCTGGTACATGGAAGTTAGCATGGCATTAAGAAGTCTCTTAGTGTCCCTCCTCACGTTTGTCTTTATAAATGTTGTGTAATGTACAGACAAAAGGTCATCTGCGACTCATGACTTAGCCGAGTGTGTTGATTCAGGTCGCAAAAGTACCGTTTTGCTAACTGCTAACTAGTTGTCTGCAAGCTGTGTTAATATTTTAGCCACTGATTACTTTATTTTAAAAAAAAAATCTGAAGTAAAATGTGTAAATGTTCATAAAAAACATGTCTGACCATTTCCTTCAGTGACTATTACTTGTTAGCATGAATTCTAAATAGACTTTAAACACCATGTCTAAATGCTGCGTATCATTAGTGTTTGTAAATCTTCTATCTTGATTTAGCTGGGTGTTGATTTAGGTAGCAAGAGTGCTGTTTTGTTAACGGCTACGCCATCTGCTAGCTGTCTGTGGATACTTTACTAGTATCCAGCTACTGTTAAACTAGGGTAGTGCAAAACTGTGGTGATGTAATATATCAACTCTAGAATAAATAATGTTTTGTACATTACCTAAATAAGCATTAGAGCTGAAACAGTTACGGTCGGTGAAGTTAGCAGTGTCACTTTTGGCTAGCCTCTCAGTTTAGCTCTTTTCAAGCTTTAATTTGAATCTTTTTTCTGTTCTTCTCTCCATTGTCTTGCGTGCTGCTGAAGGCACTATATAAAGTTACCGTCCCTTGGCTCCACTTCCAGCAGGGAAAAATGCAATAAGCTGGCTCTATAATTACACCCATTCCTGACCTAACCTTTAGCCCCACGCTTAGCCGCTTCACCCTAAGGCACTTACGCCTTACTGAAATCCTCCTCGCAGCAGGCACGTTTCTGCAGAAACACACACTGGGTGGTGGTGAAGCAGCTTACAGTTATAGGTGTATAATTTTGTAGGTTTGAAGGCTAAAGTGGAAGTGGACAGTCTGGGGTTGCTTATCACAAAATGGACGACGGTGAAGGGAAGAAAAAGAAAACATAGGAGAGGCCAGAGTGTGGGTGCGAGAGTATTTTTAGCCTTTCAGGGCCACAGCCATTTGTGTGTGTGTGTGTGTGTGTGTGTGTTTAGTTTATTCTGTAACCCTGGATTGACCTTCTAAACCAACAGAGCATACAAAGTCTCCTTGTGTTTGGAATAGAAAACCTGCAAAGGATATTCAGTGCTAATATGCCTACCAGTGAATTTTTAATTCTTAGCCTTTTAAAATCATCTCAAATTTTCTTACCCAAACTTAAATGAGTTATTCTAATGAAGCCTAAAGAGAACAGGGGTGCTGGTGTACTGAATCCATCCGTCCATCCGATATCTTAACCGCTTATTCCTATTCAGGGTCGCGTGAGAGCTGGTGCCTAGCCGGCAGCTTAGGGCGCAAGGCAGGAACAACCCTAGCATTAATACATTAATGCTGTTTCAGTTGTGTTCTTGTCTGTTGGCAGTAAATTGTAGCCGTTTTAACATTTATGCTACTTGTTTTTGTGTGTTTTGTGTCATGGGCATCTCATGTAGGCAGCAGCTAAAGTGAGTGGATAGGTTAGCTTGGACGCGCTAGCTGAGCCAGGCAGGTAACATGAAGGGAAATGGTTTGGATTGATGAGCTTTGAGCTTTTTCTTTAGCATAGGGAAAGTAGAATATGTGTATCCTGTACTTCATGTAGCTTTCAATGCTAGCTCAATATCCCATACGCTAGGTCAGAGATAATACCACAATACCCTGTTAGCTTGTCCTTTTATCTCAGACTTTTCACCTCACAAAGGTTTCATAAAATAAAAATCTAATCCTGTGGGTCTGTTAAAGCAGTGACCATAAAGTGAAAAAAAGAGCTTTTTTTTGTTTTTAACTAGCTTGTTTAACTAGCATTAGCTTGTTTGGATAATAACTTAAATGTGTAGTTTTTTGTGTGCTTGTTTGTTTACATTGTGTGTGTATGTCCCCAAATGATGTTCAGTTCACTGCTGTACTAGCATGCTGTATTACTGCCTGCTAGCAAATCCTCTTCAAGCTTGTTTGCTCATTTGTTCTGGCGCTATGTCTCCTAAATTTCCATTTTTTTCTTGTCGTTGTTTCAGTTGCGGCTGTCCAGAGCAAACCCTCGACTCCTGCCCAGGATCCCCCTGCCCCAGTGAGGAGAAGAAAAGAGCGGCCTCAGGTGTTAAACCTGAGCGACGCAGGGCTAGCGGGAGTTCTGCGTCCTCGCCCTGGACGCCTGGACAGTCCAAGCAACCGTTACGCCGGAGACTGGAGCGACTGCAAGGAGACGTACCTTCATCAGATGTGCCCCGGGGAGGAAGAGGAAGCTGACTACGCCGACGTGCCGAGTGAAGAGGAGAAGGACGAGGGCAAGGACAAAGAACAAGGGGAAGACGCAGGGGATGAGGAAATGCTAGAAAGTGTAAAAGACGTACACATCGAAGTGGAGAAGGAGCAAAAGGGTGACGTTCAGGAACATGTTATTGTAGGAGAACATCAGGAAACCGAGGACACACCAGTGCTAACGCCGTACGAACGTCGGATGCTAGCGGAGCGAGAAGAGCGCCAAGACAAAGAACATGCATATCAGGCGTTCATGAAGATCCAGGAGATCAGCCCGGTTCTGAGCAACAGGGTGAACCTGCGAGATCTTCAGGAGAGCATCGACACGCTCATAGGCAACCTGGAACGGGAGCTGAACAAGAACAAGCTCAACATCGGCTACTGAAACATCACGCTACATCAGGTTTTGGCTTTTGATGTCTCCGTGATCAGTCTTCATGATTCATGATTCTTATCTGACATTCCTTATCTGACGAGGGTTCTTCTCGGGTTCCTCGTCATCTGGTTTGCTTTGTTACGTTTGTTCTCGTTGCCGCTGTCATTGTTTTCTTCTTATTAGAAGAAGCCATTGAGCCCTGAGGGGTGAGCCAGGTGCCTTAATTGTGGAAAGGTGGTACTTAAGGCTGTGGAGAATTGTATTCTTTTTATCAAGGTACAGAAATAATAATGTAAACCAGTGCACTTATATGTAAAGATGTAAAGCCAGGTTTTAGAGGCGGAGCCAGGGATTCAGGTCACTGATACAAGCATGACGTACAGTTAGATGAGTAGATCCTTGCGCTAAACCTTAAACATACCAATATTCCATATGCTTAACCATAAACACCCCAAAATACTAAAATCATCCATAAACTGCATGCTCCCCATGTAGCTACCTACATCCTGAAATCCCTAATCTCTAAACACCCCTTGAATTCCTGAAATGGTCTTTTAGCTAACATTATGTAGGATCCGTAAACATTATACCTGCCAGAAATGCAGAGAGAAGATCCCCGGTTCGATTCCCAGGCAGGACAGCTGTGTTCCTCTCCCTGTGGCTGTGTGGGTTTCATCTGGGGGCTCTGGTTTCCACCCACAGTTAAAAAACATACAAATTGGAGAATTCCCCTGTTGATGAGTGTGAAATACTAACCTCCTGTCATGAATGCAACCACTGTTTACAAGCCCTAATAAATAAATACCACCCTGAAATTCCAAAATCTCAAAATCCAATTCCCAAAACATCCTAGAAATTTCAGGTTCCCCACCACAGTACGGGGCCTAAATTAAACTATGACCAGAATATGCCGGCTATGTAAATGCAAGCTTGGCGAATTTAGCTAACTTTAGGAACATGTGTCCAGAACTAGCTCTAGGATGTAAATCATTGGTGTCAAAGTCGATCCACAAAGGGCAAGCAGAAGCCCCACACTACTGAAAGTCAAGATCCATTGATTAGCTCCATTGATTAACAACAGGCGGAATGAGGTGTGGCTCCTGCTCGGTTAGAAGGAAACCCTGAACCCACACCGGCCCCCTGGCGGATTGAGTTCGACACCCCTGATATAAATCAAGCTAACAAACATTTGATTAACCAGTAGGCATGCTAACATGCAAATTAGCGAATGTTAGACTAGCGGTTATTATGTAAATTAAACCAGGAGCCACCAGGAGTTCTCGAGCAGAAGTATTGCTGCGGCGTCATCAGTATGCTCACTCTGAATATCATATTTCTTGTTATTCTGTAGATTTACGACTGTAGAGTGCTTTACTTTATTTTATATTTAACGGAAGTGCGTCAGGCTACCGGAATGCTAATAAAGGCTAGTTTTGCTAATATTATTTAAAAGTACCTTAAAATAATAGAACCTATTAGAGACTAACTGAGCTGTAATTGAAGCCTGTTCATTTTTCTCCACTCAGCTAATTATTTTTGAATCCTACACCGCGTTGGGATAATAAACACAGCTGGTCGTGTGTTTGCTAACGACAGGTACGCGTGGAACGCATTTTCTCCACAGTCCAGGAAAACAGTTTTGTCAGTATTTATCAGATACAAGTGTAAATATGATCGGAGTATGCTATATTTTTGGACAGCTTACGTTTCTGTGTGTATATTAAATGTTTCTCAGCTGCCTTGTAGCATTCGGGTTTAAATATAAGTGTATAAATAAGATGATTTTTTTTTTTACTCATTTGCATGTGCAGGACAAATTGAAGCGAGTTCATCGGTAAGTTACGAATGAGAAGAATAAGAAGACGTGTACGCACTAGTTTCTTGAACACTGCATGGTCAAAAGCTTTACAGTCTGGAATACATGTCTGCTTCATTCATCTGTATTTATGTGTGTAAATAGAGATTATTTTAATGGCACTCACATGGTTTGTGTATTTCTGTTTGGCAGCTGCTCACACAGTTGTGAATTCATCTTTGTGAACTTCATTTGTCGATGCTAAAATGAAAAGGAACAGCGTGTAATCGTGCGCTAAAGCCGTATGAAAAGACGTACGAGAATATCATGTTGTCCTCAATGCAAGGTCAGAGCAGAAAGGTCAATGTTCATGTTATTAATGTTTCAGAGGTTGCTTTCACACCGAATCGGAGCGAAATGGATTTCAGGATCAGTTGATTTGCTCAAACACAACGTAACCGTGTAGCACGATTTAGCTCGTTTCAAACCGGTTTTGTTGTACCACAATGTGAATGCCGGCCTCATCGCTTTTTCTCATTCCTGTAAAACTGTGAGCCGGAACCTATTGTTGTTCTGTGGCATTATTTTGCTGGCAAAATGCAAATTTCCTTTTTTTTTTATATATATATTTGCACACTCAACAGATTTAACAGAATTTCTCCAGTATCTTTTGCCAGTAAAATAACAGCGTACCGTTTTGTTGTTTATACAGAGGCGGCTTAAAGCGCTGATCTGTGATCAGTTTTTTTATTTTGAGTTGTCCTCTATTCTACAGAGGATGAATTTAAAACTGATCCTAGGTCAATTATTAATGATTCACTCATACACATGGGGGGGGTACTGGATTTAATGTACAGTGTGAGCTGCTTGAGTAATTGTGAAAACATTCCTTAATTTGTCTCAATTTCATCTTGGAAAAATTGTATGAATGCCTATTTTGTGTTTTTGTTTTTGTTTGTTTCAACTCATTGGACAGCCTTAATATGATGAAACTGTCACTAAATCCGATATACTTTGTATTGATACTAAAAAATATATATATGGTCATAATAAAGTATATATTTCATATCTGAGTCCAGACTGGTTTGTACTTGCACCAAGCTTTCTTTAAAATATGCATTTGTTTTGTGATTGCAGCAGAAGGCAACGTTTATGAAAACATCTTTAGGCATTTGACATTGATTTCAGTGAGAATGTGGTGACTGTGTCATTCACCATTACATGATGATGTGCAAACATCACCAAAATTCACATCTTTTTGTGTGCTGATGCATTAACCACTAGGACACAGTCTGTAGTCAAAACCACAGGGTACAGGCAAATCTTAAAATGCACAAATGAGCTTGGGGCTCATAGCCTATCCATCCATCCGTTATCTTAACCACTTATTTCTATTCAGGGTCATGGGAGAGCTGGTGCCTAGCCAACAGCTTAGGGCTTAGGGGCAGGGGTGGCTCAATGGTTAAGGTGTTGGGTTACTGAACTGAAGGTAGGGGGTTCAAGCCCCAGCACCACCAAGCTGCCACTGTTGGGCCCTTGAGCAAGGCCCTTAACCCTCAACTGCTTAGGTGTATAAATGAGATACATGTAAGTCACTCTGGATAAGAGTGTCTGCCAAATGCCATAAATGTAAAATGTAAATGCACAAGGCAGAAACAGGCCTATACAGGGCACCGTGCACACACATACACTAGCGGTACTTCAGAGACACCAATTAACCTAACATGCATGTTTTTGGACTGTGGGAGGAAACCGGAGTACCCGGAGTAAATCCTTGTGGACATGGGGAAGACATACAGACTCCACACAGAAAGGACTACTCACCCAGCACCCAGACTACTCCACCCGGGGATCGAATCTGGGACTTTCTTGCTGTGAGGCGACAGTGCTACCCACCGAGCCAGACTAGAATCAGTCAATTGCTATTAACTAGTATCATGAAACAGTGCTGCAAAAGAGCACAAACGCTAATTAATCCAAACTGCACCTGAAAAACCTTAAATGGCCTAATAGAGAGAATAAACACAGAGCCACAGCACTGTTCTCACCAGTAAGAAACTGAAGCACAGTTTACTTGGTAGACCAGTGTTCAGTAGTTTGGTGAAAGCATCAAATGGACCAAACCATGTAGATATGACTTGGTCTAAAGTAGTACCAGTAAACCAATAAATTGGTGTTGATATCAACTCTACCTATCTGAAGTTGTATCTTTCATCTGGGGTCAAGAATTTATTTAATCTTAGGATCATTTCTTAGCATCACTAAGGTCAGTGCCCTTGCCTTAGACCACTGAGGTTAATGAACATGTGCAAAAGATCTCAACAAAATCTTGGTGGTCTAATGAACTGAAGTTGCATTCTCATCTGGATCCAGACTGAAGCTACTATCTGAGGCCACCAACTAACTTTGTATTTAAAGACCTTAAATCTTTCCTTACCCTCACTAAGGGGTGTAGGTTAAGTGCCTTTGTTTTGGTTGACCAAACCAATGTCATGATCTAATTCAGCTGAGTTGTCTCCCTTGCTTGAGGACAAAAAGCTGCACCATTTTCTAGGGCCAATAAGGTAGCTTTGTGCTTTCTTCAACCCCAACTGAAGATGAACAGCTAACTAGGACCATTAAACAGGACCTGAGGTCTTCTTCAGAACCACCAAGTTGAAGACAGCTTACCTTAGGGTCACTAAGATGAAGTTCTTTGTTAGGTAAGCACTCTTGCCTTGGATCACAAAACTGAAGTAGACATCTTGTTCAGGACCATCTTGTTCAATTTGTGCCATTATCCAGGACCGATAACATTGTGCTTTTGAAGTTGGGCCTTTATCCGGACTAACTTAAAGTCATGACTCTAACGTGGCACCTTCATACATGCTGGAGGGTGCTAAGCAAAAAGAGGGAGTGTGAGGCTGCATTAGCAAAATTCTGCATACTAAAAGAAAGCTTCACATCATGACTACTTTTTTGTCATATTTGCTGAACTATGGACTGATGATGCCTTCAAAAAAAAAAAGGAAGAAACCTAGTATCTCATTGACCCTAATCTTTAGAGGTAAAAGGAGCGTTTCTCTGAGCATCTGTTTGGGAATCCCCTGGGAGCTAACAAGAATGATTTGGGACATGCCCTCTCTTTTCCTCTACCTGTGAACCTGTGATTTTGAAATAAAAAAAGTCAAAAGAAGGAGGGATGTGGAAATTCTTGATTAAAGGAGGGATGTGGCAAGATGATTATTATCCTCCTTACAAACTTCCTGCCTGCTTTACAGCCAAGTGCTTGACTACTGTAGAAGGAAAGACCCTTGTATTTCTTCTATCAACATGTGCCATGAAATGAAAGCTGAGCAAAAATAAGTGGTTATGAAGGAATAATGTTATGTGCCTGCTGCAGATGTAACAGCCAAAGACCAAACGCTGAAGTGTTTTCTTAGACAGGCCTGATATCCGATACCAGATTGTCTGCCAGCGTGAACTTTTGCCCCTTGCTTCTCTTAGAATGTGTAAACAAGCTGTCTGCTCATAGCCCACCTGAAACACTGCCCCTCCCCACAGCTTCATCCACAAACACAAAGATCCCTCAAAGAAGTGAATAGGGATTCAAGAGAAAGTGAGGAAATGCAGGAAGTGTTGACAATTCACTCTCAAGAGGAAAGGGTCAAGTCTTAAACTGAAGCCATAGCAGGTCCTTCACAACCATTTTCTGAAAGAATGCTCCAAACATTTGGTTGGCCACAGTGGCATGCAAGACACTTTTGCTCACTTCTGCTCAGAAAGTTGCCCATTTACAGTGGGCAAAGAGACACAAAAATTGAACTGTACGTGACTGGAAATGAGTTATCTGGTCAGGCAAATCTCATTTCTGCCTGTATGTGAATGATGCTAGGTGTTATGTTCATTGCAGACCTCAGGAAGCCTTCAATGAGGACTGCATGCAAGGTGTGTGTCAAGCTGGAGGAGGCTCTGTGATGTTCTGAGGGTGTTTTAATTACACAGGGATGGGTTGAGGTGACAGTAAATTTGAACCACATGTCTACACTGAGCTGCTAGACAAACAGGTTTTGCCTTTTGCTCAACATCTTACCAAGTACATTCCTAACATTCCTATCCCTGTATTCCAAGATGACATTTCTCACAGGGCGGCACGGTGGCGCAGTGGATAGCGCTGTCGCCTCACAGCAAGAAGGACCCGGGTTCGATCCCCGGGT
>JANCOA010000020.1:11163544-11174058 GCA_024363135.1 Leptodoras oyakawai | reverse complement strand
GTGTGTGTCTGTGTACGTGTGCATGTCCTTACTTTTCCGTGAGACTCCAGCACCGAGATTATGATTCAAGTCGAAAGGATCTGTTTAAAACAAAAGAAAACCATAAAGAAAGAAAAAAAAAACAAGGAACTTTAATCTTTACAATTACAATTTGTGTTTGAAGTCTCTGGTATGCAGGCTTTTCTAGGGTCATTGGTTACATAACAATGCAGAAATGCTATTGGAAAGATAATGTAATAACTTCAAAACTTTTGAACAGCATTGAAGACTGTAAAGTTGTAAGCTGAGGCTCATGCCTTCGATGGCGATGCACTTGGAGGTCCACTGTTTCTCGAAGGTGGTGAGGCGTTTACGCTGTCGGATGGAGATCACATGCTCTTTAAAGTCAAACTCCTCTGTGTAGAAGCGCAGCAGACCGAGCCACAGCTCCCCTACTGTCTCACGGTTCTGCTGGAACTCAGGCCAACGCCGCCACTGAGGAACACACGCACACATGCGCACACAAACATGCGCACACACATACTTAGCTGTTCAATTTCTTGTGTGAAGTTGTCTACATACAGTTATTTCCGAAAACTCCATTTTCACAGTTTAACACAGAAATGGTGTTCATGTGGACGGAGTTATTTACAAAAATGACGTTTGTGTGGTTCGTATAACAAAGTCACTCACCAGCTCATCCAGATTATCAAAGAAGAATGCGTTCCAACCGTCTACCATCCTCTGAGGAACAGAGCTCCCGTCGTAGATCTGCACCACACACAGTTAACCTTTATACCACCTCCTGAATTTCACTCTACTCCATTTCCTGATGTGTGTGTGTGTGTGTGTGTGTGTTTGTGTGCGCATGTGTATGTGTTTGCACATGTGTGTGTACCTCCTGCAGGACGGGGATGACAGGAGGCTGTCTCTGCTGCAGGAAGTACAGCACCATGAGGATGTAGGCATAAGATGAGAGACTTCCCCTTGATGCATCACCGATGTCGCACCTCTGCAACACACATATATACACACACATTAACACTTTACTCTTGTAAATACCACACAAACACACACACAGAGTTTTCTCTCCTGTTACCTTTGCAAACACTTTCATGGTATAGCCCAAAAACTGCACACGTGGGTCGAGCGCTGCGTACGTGGCCAACATGCGCGTGTTGTGCTGAGCCTGGAGGCATAACAAAAAGGAAATCATCACATACATACTGTGTACACACACACACACACACACACACACACACACACACACACAAAGTAAAAGGCTGTTCTAAGACAATGTACAGAGCTCACCAATGTGTTGTAAAGGCTGATGTCTCCTTCCAGACTGCTCTGCTTGTGTTCAAACTTGACGATAGGCACTTTGGCGGTTGTTATAGGCAAGATATTCCTCAGACCTGAACACACACACACACACAACATTTACTGGAACTATTACTGGAGGTGGTTACTGGAAAAATAAGTACCTAAAAGACACCAATCTAAGCATTTCAATAAATAATAAACAAATAAATACATAACAAAAATAGAAACTATATATTTTTTAACGTAAATAAATAATAAAAAAAAAAGTACAGCATAAAGGAGTATATAATAATAAAAAAAAAACTCCAAAAATGTATTAAACCATGAATAAAGGAAGAAACTCTCAAAAAAATATTTAAATACAAATAAAGAAAGAAATTAAATGCAAACAAACACAAACTGAGCCTATTTCAATAATTTTAATAAAATTAATATTTTAATGATATGAGAAAGGATTCATAGAATTTGTTTAATATCGGAGTCCGGCTCCTTGATGCACAGAGAGTGAAAAGGACAGAGCTTGTAAACATGCTGCAGGTATCTACAGTGTAACTGTATTTGGTAAAAGCAGAGGTGAACAGTTCAGTGATATAAAAGCCTTTACTAGTGGAGTCAGGTAGTGTGTGAAAACTGAAAATGTGTCTTTTGGTTCTTCTCTTACCTGTGTGTTTCTTCAGGACTTTGGCTAATCCCTCAATGATCTCTTTACAGTTGAGGTTCTGAGCAGAATGAACGATAATAGGGAGGGAGAGAGAGAGAGACAAAAACGCAGTTAATCTGAGCTGAATGAATATTATGGTGTTTGTATAAATAGAGAAGATATGGTAACTAGTGTAAATCCTTATTTAGAAATCTGTAACACTGTGACAATGCCCTTAGCAGTTCTAGCTAGCATCAGCTAAAAAACAAGGCTACTTTGCACTATACCTTACATTCTTTATTAGCAGCAGGAGACATCAAATCAAGAGAATTCTCAAAAACACAAACTGTTAATTCTGTACGATTTAGTTGTTTTTTTTTTTTTTTATATACTTGTGACCTTTTTTTTTTTTTTTCAAGTTTCCAAAAGATTGTGTGTAAAAAAGGTGGCTTCCTGTAAGATTACGTGTAAAATGTCGGCTGTGATTCCGCACCTCTGCTGTGTCGTGACCCTCAAGCGTCATACAGATGTCCAGATCACTGTCACGGAAACCGAAACCGTTCTTGGAGGAACCAAACAGACACAGCTGGGCTTTATCTGTGCACACACATACACACACACAGTTTACACCTTCATGCCTATAAGCCACATCTCATTCATCCCCATATCATCACATATTAATGAGAGAAAGCGGAATTGTTCAGAAGAGAAGTATGATTGTGATTATTGACTGTGGTTATGCTTGTGTATGGTGAAAACGAGGCTGAGACTTCCACACCTACCAAGTTTTCTATTTGTGTGTGTGTATATACCATTATACTCCTTCCTAATGAAGCGCTCAAGACTGGCTAGAATCAGTTCCCGTCTCTGCTGCTCTCCAGGAGATGGTGACAGCTCATCTACACACACAAAACACACACACACACACACACGTCTAGCAAGGATTTTGCTCTTTTGACAAACTGACATTTTTTCAGGCCAGAGAAACCTTGCTTAACTATTTAATTTATCAATTATCTAGTTATTCAGTGACTTATCTGGCTGATTAACAGCTCACATCACCATCTTAAATAGCACACTGAAAACATTAACTTGGATTTCATTAACAAGCTATATAGCAATACTCCTTGCTGCAGAACCAAAAGCCAAGGGGGTGGAGTCTGGACCTGACCAAACTGACCTGAGGGGGGGAAACAAACATTCAAGGAGTGGAGGCAACCCACTGTGTTTCAGGCTGTATACAACCCCTGGCAAAACTCTGAAAGAAAATCCTCCAAGAGTGGTGATTTCCTCAATTGTTTAATTTTGAAAAAAATAAATCAGAGACACGCCACAAAAATGAGAGACAGATGGAGCCAGATTGATGAAGAATACTCTGTCATTAGTTAAGTCCATGCCTCAGAGAATTCAAGCTGTTATAAAACCCAGAGGTGCAGCAACAAAGTACTAATGGTGCAGTGTTTTACCTCATGATTCCAATTTCCTCAGAATTAAGTGATTCCATTTTTTGTACGTGCTCTAAAAAAGCAATTGTCACTGACTACAACAATTATTTCTTTCTTTTTGTTTTGATTTCCTCATGCCAGAAGGTTGGAATTTTGAAAAAAAGAGATTTGTGGCATGTCTCTGTGATTTTTTTTTTTATTTCTAGGAATTCCATTCCATACTCTTCCAGCTGCACCTCCTGGACTTTTAACCCAAACTATGCAGCAGTGATCTGCAGATTAGATCTCAGATTTAAAGGACAAAAGAGTTCCTCAGCATCTAAATCTTAAGGTGATTAGCTTGGTGGTATTTTGCTAACACAGTGATGCTTAGCTACTCACCATAACAACGTTTGCACAGGTTGTCGAGGATTTCTCTGAAGCGCTCCGTCATGGGGGGCAGAGGCGTCAGCTCCATCTTCTTAAAGTCTTCAGGACAGTCATCTTTCAGATGGCCGTCTCGCTTACAGATGCTACACACCACCGTGGGGGGCTGGACACATACGTGCGTGCACACACACACACACACGTGATCACATTGGAACTTATGCAGCTCTCTATTACATTGTTACTCTGTCATTAGTCCTAGGCTTCATAATAAGCTAGCCAACAATTACGACTGATAATTTAATTACACGAAAAGCTGAAATTAGATAAATTACAACTGCGTTACCATTAAAGGAACATCCAGTCATTCCATAACACGCTGTTAACTCGCACACCACATGCTGTTATTGTACCATCTGACCAATCAGAATTTGAAAGTGGTGTGGTCAACAAATATTTATTAATCATTAAAAATCAATAGTTACCTTTCCTCCAGTGAAGATCATCCTGTCGAATATATAGTGCAGATCCTCGGGGGCGATGGTGTTCTGTTTCAGACCGCTCTGCCCCGCTTCACCCCGCTCCTCTTCATCGCTGTCTGGGAACAGACCATTGTGAGGAGACGGTGTTGGGGAAGAAACATGACGAACACTGTCCTCATCCTCAACAAGTAGACGGGCCAAGCCTCTGCTCACACGCCGCTCTACATCTACAGCTTCATCATCCACATCATTGTCGTCCTCTTCTTCATCCTCATCAGTGCTGTTCGCACCATCGTCTTCCTCTCCTCTCTTAGTTTCGACAGTGCATGTTTCGGTCGGCCGGGTTGTAGGTGGTCGCAGTGCGTCTCGTTCAGGAGTGTGTCCATTACGGCTCTGGGGACAGGCGAAGTAGCGGTATGCAGTGCGGAATCGCTCCTGGATGTACTCGAACACCATCTGACTATTCAGACTCCGAGCTACGTTCCTCTTCAGGGCAAACGGATCTGCAGTACAAGATAACATGGTCTATTTAATCTGCAACTGTTAGCAACAAACAAGTTCTTTGCATTTGATGGTTATGGGTGTGACCTGTTTATAAACACTAGTAACCAAACTGAAAATGTTTTTAGAATTAACTAGTAAATGCAAACTTCATAACTTGCTGATCTGTGTGAAAAACGTTTCAGTTGTTCAATTTACATGCTAGACTGTGTACTAGTTCTGTACTAGGTACAGGTGGACACACTGTTGCTAGGCAACTGGGAACTATGGGTCTCAAGCACGTTAGCCATTAGGCTTGGGTGGTATCTATTGTTTAAGAAAAAATAATAGCTGGGCTGCTGTTGATAGAAGATAGATTTACACAGTCATAAGTTTACATTCACATACAGGTTTGTATGTAACAAGCAATATTTCCAGCAAATGTTTACAAACAGATCATTTCACTAAAATTCCAGTGGGTCAGAAGTTTACGTTCAGCAAGTGACTGTGCCTTTAAATTCCAGAAAACTTTCTGGAGAAATGTCTTCTGGTCTGATGAAACAAAAATGGAACCGTTTGGCTATAATGAGCATAGTTATGTATGGAGGAAAGAGGGGAGGCTTGCAAGCTGAACAACACCATCCTAGCCATGAAGCACGGGGGTCGCAGCATAATGTTGTGGGGTGCTCTCCTGCAGGAGGGACAGGTGCACTTCACAAAGTAGACAGAATTATGAGAAAGGAAATTTATGTGGAGATGTTAAAGCAACATTTCAAGACATCAGCCTGGAAGTTAAAACTTGGACACAAATGGGTCTTCCAAATGGATGACGATGACTCCAAATGTCCTTCTAAAGTTGTGCCAAATAGGCTTAAGGACAACAAAGTGAAGGTAATGGAGTAGCCATCACAAAGCCCTGATCTAAGACCTGTAGAGAATTTATGGGCAGAACTGAAAAAGTGTGTTAAAACAGATCTGTCAGCAGGAATGGGCCAAAATTCCTGCAACACTTATGGAAGGCTACCACAAACATTTGACCCAAGTTAAACAATTTACAGGCAATGCTACCAAATAATAACCACGTGCATGAGGAGGCAGAATACATACACACACAGTCTACACTCCTGGGCAAACCTAAAATGAGTCAAGCCCAACACTGCAAAATATTAAACTTTTAACAGTCTCGACATCAAATCGCCAGGAAATTAGCAAGATTTAAACAAAAAGATAAAGTAACTTGTTATGGGATAGCCTTTCTCTTTGATATACTTAAAGGTTTTTCTCATGAGTAAACTGACAGATAGCTCTTTTTTCTGAACAAAGTCTCCATGTTGTTCCACTCTTTAATCAAGTTAATAGCTTTGAACAGTTGATGAGAAGTTTAAAAACATTTCCCTGGTTAGTTTGTGGTTAATGTGAGACCCAATACTCTCTATAGTGTCAAAACCTGGACTCTGACAAGGTCATATCATGAGACTGGTGGACTTATTCTCAAGCTACTTCTTGGTGGTGAGCAGGAATATTGACAGCACTAACTTCTGGCCATCTGGCCTCTGTAGCAAGGACACCATTGTCAATGAAAGCCAAAAAATAAACTACACTCAAAGACAAGCATAACATTATGCATCATAACAAAAGCTCCAGCCATTAAACTGGTGAAATTCAAAACAGGGGTTTTCACCTTTTAAACACTAACTCTGCCACTCAGTGGGTGTAACCACAGTGACTTCCACATATGGTGACATCACACCCATTACTTCTGTTGTGATTGGTTGAAAAAAGTAAGCCAACTTCTTAACCGTAGAATGACTTCTGGGGGCACATGCTGTGCACTACAATACAGTACTTCAAAACAGAATCGCTATCAGTTTAATAGAAGTGTCTGTATTTTTGATGGTATTGAAAATCATACTGTCAGTATTTCTAAATATCCCAACATATGATAATACCCTGATACTGTCCAAGTCTATTTAGGTGTGTACATTAGCTTGTGTGTGTGTGTGTGTGTGTGTGTGTGTGTGTGTGTGTGTGTATATATATGCCTCACCTTCGATGGCAAGGCGGCGCCGTGGCCAGTTCTTCACATCTCGGGGTAGAAGCTCCTTCAGTCGAATGCTGATGATGTAATCCTCCAGAGCGAATTCCAGCGTGTAAAAACGCAGCAGCTCCAACCACAGCTGGCCAAGAGAGACACTCTCTGTGTGCTTCAGCACAAGACGAGTCTATGAGCATGCACACACACCCACACAATAAAAGAAGGGCATAGCTTTTTATATTCCAGAAATTTCAGACAAACAAGCATCAAAATCCATATTAGAGTAGAGAAGCACTGTGGGTGTGTGTGTTCAGTGACTCTCACCTTGCCCTTCTGGTTCTCATTCTTCTTCTCAGCAGTTTTTCGGGTGTCAGGTTTTTGGGCTTCGGCTCTGGTCTTGTCACCGCGCCCCTCGTTAGCACTGCCCGGCCTGTGCTCCCACCCCACAAAGTCTCCCGACTGAATGGCGCTCAGGTGATACTCGTCCACGCGCTTCACATCGAACCCTTCAATCTGTGCGTACACACACACACGCACACACACATCAACTTTATTAATGCCTTTATTAAGCACAGGTCAGATATGCTAATATTGCTACCAAAACCTTTAACAGGCAGAAAGCTAGTATTAAAGCTGTACATTAGATGTAAAGCTGTGTGCAAACCTGTAGGTAGGTAAGTAAATGTTAATGAGTGTGTGTGTGTGTTTTACATACCCAGTAGCCGAGATACACAGGCAGAATGGGCTGCTTCCTTTGCTGCAGGAAAAAGATAACCATCAGAGAGAAGGAGTAGGAAGGTATCCCGCCCTCAGCCTGGCAGTCCACATGGCACAGCTGTGTACACACACATACACACACAAAGTATGCAATATTACTAACATTTACAGATATTTTTGTATGCCTGACAGGGGTGTGTGTGTGTGTGTGTGTGTGTGTGTGTGTGTGTGTGTGTGTGTGTGTGAACCTTGGCCCAGTAGCGGAATGCCAGCACTAGAGGAACTAGACGAGGTTCCAGGTTGGCCAATGCCGCCAGGTGATTGGTGGTGAGGCATGCGACATCATTTCCAGCGCTCACTTTACACAAGAAACCACTGCAGAGAGAGATACACAACACAGCCCCTTTAGTAAAGCACTTGACAGACTTCACAAATGAAGAGCTTAAAGTAACGAAAGAACCTGCACTGACTGGGACACATCACGGCAGAAGATGACGGGAACTTTAGCATGGAAGTCCGATTCCACATCTGAGAATTCATCTGGAAAAAGACAAAAAAAACAACACACATAGGTTGAACTAAAACTTCCTTTGACTTCAGTCCTTTTACAAAGATGCATTAAGCAGTGTGCAAAGCAGTGAGGAAAACTGCATGCAAAGCTGTTTAAGCTGGGTGTAAAACTGCGTTTAAAAAGCTACTGTGTAAAGCTAAAGGACAAAGCTGTTTGTACAGTTAAGTAATATGTATGGAAAGCTGTTTGTAAAGTAAGCTGTATGTGAAGTTGTGTGCGAAGCTGTACATAAAGCTATGTGAGCTAAGAAAGCTGTGTGCAAGATGTGTGTAAAGTTATGTAAGCTGTGTGTAAAGTTACATGTAAATCTGTGTGTAAAGCTGTGCACAAAACTGTGTGTAGAGTTATGCAAGCTATATGTAAGGCTGTGTGTAAAGCTGTATGTACAGCCGTGTACTATGTACGTAAAACCGCATGTAAAGTTATGTAAAGCTATGTAATATGTATGTAAAGCTGTGTGCAAAGATACGTGTAAAGCAATGTAAAGGAGCATTAATATGTGCCTCATGTAAAGATGTTTGTTAGCCATAAAAGTGTGTTAGATGCTAACCGCTCTTCTTCAGGATGTCCAGCACTTGGATGAGAACATCAGGCTGCGTCATCTGAAATACAGAAAGCATAAACAAGAATGAAAATAAGCAGCAAAACACCAACAACACAAGGAGGTAAGACACTCCATGCACTTACACCAGAGGGATAGAGCACGTCGATGTTGAGGTCACTGGACTTGAAGGCGAATCGTGTGAGACAGGAACCGTAGAGACGCAGAGAACACGCTGAGACACAAAGAGAGCACAATAACTACATGATAGTCTAGGGTTTTGTGTGTGTGTGTGTGTGTGAGAGAGAGACTGTACACACCAGGTAGGTGTCTCTGAATGATCAGCTCCATGTTCCGCAGCACAGATTGTCTCTGCTTGAATTCTTGCTCCGAAATGCCGTGTTCCTGTGCCGCCTCCATCACGGCCGAGTCCAGTGCTTGTAGGTGAGCTGGAGACGGAGGGGGTAACGAACGCAGCTCATTCTCCTCCTGCTTCTCCTACACACATACATACACCCAAAAAGCTGTGAACATCAGATTTAACATACATCAGCGTTGTTAAGACTTTTTCATTGTTGGGAACAAACATGGAACACTGTAGGCATTTAGAAGGCTTCTGAGAAGAAGAAACTCAAGAAGCAGATGTAGTCGGTTTTGCTGAGGAGAAAAATACTTGGATTCAACTGATGAATAAAAGATCTGGATTCACCTGACGAAAAAAGTTGAATGAAATAAGATTTAGATTCATTTGATAAAAAAGGCTCAGTTTCTTTTGATGAAAATGATTCAGTTAATGAAAAAAAGATTCATATTCAGCTGATAAATTTTTTTTTAGTCAATGAAAAAAAAAGATTCAGATTTTGTTCATTAAAAAAAAAAAGATTTGGATTCAGTTAATGAAAAAAACATTTGGATTTTGATAACAAAGAAAAGATTCAGGTTTAGTTGATGACAGTTGATTTTGATTGTCAAATGTGTGTGTGTGTGTGTGTGTGTGTGTGTGTTACCATGATGTTCTTTTTGTGCCGTTTCTCTTTGATGTGTTTGTGAGCACCCTGGATGTTGTCCACATGAACTGAGCACAGTTTGCATAGATACTGGTAATTTGGGTAGTCAGGAGACTGCTGTAGAATCACAAAAAGTCCAGACATGACGTTGTGAGGCCACTAACAGCATCAGAGCAAATGTTTTTTAAACACCATTTACATTACAGTGTTTGATGACAGCATTGTTTCCTTCATTAGTACATCATATTGTAATATTTATAGCGTCATCCTTAAAATAAAATAAAAACCTACTGATTTCACTACACCAACATAAAAAAAATCCTCTTTTTCTCCAGAATGCAGCTTTACTGATTTGCTGTTCCAATAAGTTAAACTAAATATAGTGCTTTATTAACTCTATAAATGAATGTTTACTGTAAAAGCTGCATGAAGCTCTCACCTTGGTCAGTCTGTGTATGTAGTCTCTCTGCAGTCTCTCCTCAGCCTGTTTCAGTCCCAGCTGCTGATCGGAGGTCAGGTTTGTCTCATCTGCGGCGTCAGAAACGCCCTCCACTGGCCGTCTCGCCGACACCTCGCCTGATGGAGGCAGACAGAAGAGTTCAGATTGCCGTTAGTGCCCCGTTCAAGGAAAAAACCACTTAGGACAGAAGTGTGAAGCAGTTTCACTAGTTTAGTACCAGTAAGTCTACGAAATACTGAAACTTCCATATGTTTATAAGGTATGATCAAAGATATTCTGGTTGCAGAAACATAGCAGGAGTCTTCTTGTTGTAATCAAACAAACAAAAATGCTCAATAAACAACAATGTTGTAATCATGAAAAGACTTGCAGCCCTTCAGATTCTCTCTCTCTAGTATAAATGCTTGGAGTGTGAGATGTGTCTGCTGACCCAAAGGTAGAGAACAGGGACACAACACAGAGGTTTAA
>JANCOA010000020.1:11100507-11116269 GCA_024363135.1 Leptodoras oyakawai | reverse complement strand
CTAAACGGTTGTTTGAAGTGATCAACAAGAATAGAGGAGATACTCATTACTGAGTCTTTTTTGACACTTTGATTTTGGAGTTTTGAGGGGGCCTCAAAACATACCGTATTCACTCTATAAGAAGGCAGTGTCGGTCCACATGCCCTGATCACAATATACAACACCAAGATTCCATTCCATTGTCCACTGTGGGCATGTCCCAAACCACACGCCCTGTTCACTAAATAAATGCCAACATCATTCTGCTATGGCCATGTCCCAAATCGCGCACCCTATTCACTAAATAAATGCCAACATCAGTCTGCTCTGGCCATGTCTCAAACCACATACCATATTTACTAAATAAACACCAATATAAGTCTGCTGTGGCCTTGTGCCAAATCACATACCGTATTCACTAAATAAACACCAACATCAGTTTTGCTGTGGGTGTATCCCAAACCACATGCCTGGTTTGCCAAATAAACATCAATACCAGTCTACTGTGGGCGTGTCTCAAAACCACATGCCATGTTCACTATATAAACACCAACATCAGTTGGCTATGGCCATGTCTCTTACCATACACCCTATCCACTATATCAGTGCCAGTCAGTCCACTGTGGACATGTGCCAAACCACATGCCATATTCGTTCTGTAAATGTCAATGTCGGGTAACTGTGGTTGTGTCCCAAACCTTACTCCTTATTCACTATATAAAAGCCACCATCTGTCCACTGTAGGCGTGACCCAATCCACATTCCCTATTTGCTATAGCAAGGGAAACATTATGCCTCCACACACTATTCACTCTTTAAACACTGTCAGTCCACTGTGGGCATGACCTAATCCATGCTCTGTTCTCTATAAATGCCACATAAATCCTATGATCAGGACTGGGTGGCTGCTTCAGTCTGTGTTCTTTGTATTTGTGAATCAGAGAGCAGATGCCTTGTGGCTCGGCTTAGAGTCCTCTGATTCGGATATGAAGGAGGAGTTGGATGAGCAGAACATGACTGCTAGCTGGTGCCCTGTAGAAAACAAGAGCGAAGACGAAAACGAGAGTAGTGATGATGGTGATGCCGATTACACTGACCACAGAGTCCCAGCTCGAGTCCCAAGGCGTAGGAGGCAGGTCCGATCGGCTGTGTGGCAGTACTTTTATTATGACGAGGACAGAAGGCCGAGCTGTAAGATCTGCGGCTGGAAACTCACCGCAGGATCATCAGGCAGCACAAGCAACATGCGACATCATCTTCAGAGTCAGCATCAGATCGTGTGTCCACTCAGTAAGGTAGGAGTGTGCATCTACAACTGTAAGAAAACTGTAAACTTTTAAATAGTAATTCAGGGTTCTATGTAAAATTCTCATAATTCTATTTTACTTAATAATTTAGTTTCAGTGCATTTCACTGTCACTTAAGACTATTAGCATTGAGTGAGAGGCCACGCCTACTTCGTTGGATTGACAGGCACACAGGCCATGCCTCCTCATGTTTTATTACATGCTGTAGATAATGTATTCTCTCTCACTGTCTAGTCTGCTGGTCTTGTTATAACGTTACCTGAAGGAGATGAGCCGATTAAACTTTATCCACCCACAACACCTCGCAAATCCGCTGTGTGGAAACTGTTCGGCTTCGTCATGAACAACGATGGCGTGCTGGAAGAGAACGGCTTCCCCATCTGCAGGCTGTGCCATCAAGTTGTTGCATCCAAAGATGGAAACACATCCAACATGTACAGCCACTTGCAGCACCATCACCAAGCCGTGTACGCAGAGCTGAAGGTAAACACTGACCTCCAAGATCAAAAGCCCACTGATTCTCGTCATTTGTATTTAACAGGAATCATAGCATAAGCACTTTATTTATAGTTAATGCAGCTTTTCAGGGAACAATCAAATTTATTCCACTGCTCTGTTGAATTCTAGATTCTGATTGGTAACAAGGTGTTGATTGATTAATGCACAGATTCTCATACATAGCTCTTGGGTGCTATTAGGAAACTGATCAACTTGGTAGTGACATCGACTCTGCTTCATCACATCACCCAGTCATTGATTATTTTATTCAGACTGCTGGACACTTTTTGTCTGAACTGCTTCTGAATCAGTTGTGAATCGGTTCTTGTTGCAGCATGCAATGGCTCCGACAGGGACAGAACAGAGTTTGGACCTCTCCGACACCACAGAGCTCCATCCTCCTGTAAAACGCAGAAACTCACCTGTTTGGAAGTATTTTGGCTTTATTAAAAACACTGAGGGTGATTTAAAGGAAGACGGATTCCCACTATGCAAAATGTGCCATCGGAGAGTGGCAGCTAAGGATGGAACCACGTCGAACATGCTGAACCACCTGCGGCGCCACCACCAGGCCGAATATGAAGAAGTGAAGGTAAAACTACAACTGCACTGCAGCTTTCTACATTGTGTTGCATTGGAGGTGTCATTGTGATGTAATGGAAAATCTTAATGGGCTTTAATTTTTATTTTTTTGCAGCTGGCGAATGAAACGTTGCCTCCGAGTCGTTCAGAGGAAGCGAACGACTTGCCTGAGCTGTTTCCTCCCAGCATCCTTCCCCTGTCCCCCGTCTGGGATTACTTTGGCTACCCAAAAAACGCAGACGGCGTGATTGAGGAGAACGAAAGGCCTAAGTGTAAAGCCTGCCGGCAGTCCATTGTATCCAAGCAGGGCATTTTATCCAACATGTTACGCCACCTAAAGTTCTACCACGACTCCTTATTTGAGGAGCTGAAATTGAGAACTGGATGGCGTAGGTACAGGCCTTATAAGGAAAGAAGCCGAGCACCACCTATTCAGGCCAACCCAGATGAGTTGTATCCACCCAAAATAGCTCTGAAATCAGGTGTCTGGAAACATTTTGGATATCTGAGGAACTCTAAGGGCATGGTTGTGCCGGACGGGTTCCCAATCTGTAAACTGTGCCTGAGAAAAGTCAGCACACCCAGAGGATGTACTACTAACATGATGGTCCATCTCCAGAGATACCACACCACTGAGTTTGCGGAAATGAGGGTAAAAATATTCTAACATTAGAGCTTGTATCGTGTTGAGGTATTTGAAAGGTTTAGGTCAGATTAAAGATGCACAGAAATGATTCATGTGTAGCTTATTACTCAATTAATAAGTTATATTGTGATATTTAACATGCACAATACTGTCATTATGAACTTTTTCATCGTGAACAGGTGTTCCGTTTAGAGAGACTGACAGTACATTTTCTTCAATAAATGTGGCCAACAGTAAGCTGTGTTAACAAAATTAGATTTTCATGTTATTAGCCATTTGATTGACACGTAATACAACTAATCACAGAGCTTTTCAGCAAAGTCATGGTGTTTGGGTTTGCTGGCACAAAAAGCACAGACAAGATCCTGAACCTTGTAGGAAGAAAAGTGTAGTGACTAGAGACAGAGATCAGGTCTATTAACATGCTGGTAGAGCAAAGCTGCATGAAGCCATACTGATTAACATAAAAAGTCTTTACATTGAAAAGCAGTGATGCTAAAATTTGAAAAAAAAACTGCCTAGATCTTGTCAGTTAATCTGGTTGGAGTTTGTTTCCTAGGAATCCTTTTGCGATAGAAGCAGAGGTGTTTGCTTACCGCATGGCTGGTTGGTGTAGTTCTTAGTGTAGGTGTTGAGTTGAAGGGTCATCATTCACACACCATAACTTCATCTCTCTTCTTATTTTATAGCTGAGCAGTGACGATAACGATGAGCAGACTCCGAGACAGGCTGGAGACCTGGGCCCACTGTTGGACCTCTGCCCACCACAAGATGTCCTGGAGCCTGTGTGGGAGCATTTCGGATACTCAAAAGATGCAGACGGAGTCATCCAGGTGGACGGTCAACCAACATGCAAACTCTGCCAAGTTAAAGTTTCCTGTCCTGGGGAGAGCACCAAATTTCTGTACAGACATCTGTGGAAGAAACACAACGCGGTGTACTTCGACATCAAGGTCCATAATTGTTTCTTTTCCAACAGTCTTTTATTCTAAATAGTATTTACAAAGATTAAAAAGATTTTCTTTAATCATATCACAGGTGGCAACCAGGGACTTGAGAGCAGAAGATGGACCGGTGACCCCGGTCCTCTTCCCTCCAACGCACAGGGTGAAATCTGCCGTCTGGGAACATTTCGGGTACTTGAAGGATGCGGAGGGGACAGTGGTCTGTGACGGCTTTCCTATATGCAAAATCTGCTACTTAAATGTAGCAGCTAAAGGAGGAAACACCACGAACATGTTCAAACATCTCAAAGATCATCACAAGTCTGTCTATGATGAAATCAGGGTAAGAATCGCATAATACGCTGTCTTAAAAAAAAAAATCCTTTTATTACTTTCCTCAAATGAACTCAGGTCTCCTGTTATCCCGTGCTCCAGCCGGCTGTCCCCGAGGAAATCGTTCCAGACCACGCGTCTTCAATTCTCTATGCTCCAGATGGACAAAACTCCAAGTTGTGGGAATATTTTGGATACCTTAAAAATTCAGATGGTGCTCTGATAGAAGACGGAGCTCCAGCTTGTAAGATTTGTGGCCTCAAGGTAACGTCGGAAGGCGAGTCTACCTCCAATATGATGAAACACCTTCAGGAGAAACATGAAGGAGTGTACGCTGAAGTGCAGGTGCGGTTGTGCAGAGCACGTCAGCCTCATGCTTCCAACCACATAATTATATTGCGATTAGAAATCGGTTCATATGAAACCAGAATTTGGTTTGCAGTCTTTTGTTTTCTCTCAATATTTTAAGTTCCTTTTTTCTTTATAACCCCTTTTTTTTCCCCTCAGTATTACCGACTTTCTTCATTCCTACATAAAATTTTTTTTCTTTTGACTTCCATTCTAATTTTCTTCTTTCTTTCCCGACTTCCCTTTTTCCATGCAGACCTGCTCCCTACTTGACTTCCTTTGTGACTTCTTCCTGATTTCCTTTATTCATACTTTCTTCCATCAGATGTTCTTTTCTTTCTTCCTGACATTTACCCTACTTTCATGACTTTCTTCTATCCTTTCTTCCTTTCTGATTTCCTTCTTTTCTGATGTCTTTTCTTTCTATCCTTACTTCTTTCTTGACTTTATTCCATCCGGGTTACTTGGAGTTCCATATTTCATTGCTTTCTTCTTTCCTGTCTTCCTTCCTACTTTTCTGACCTATTTTCTTTTTTTATTTCATCCTCCTCATTTTCCATCTTTTCTTTGGTTCTTCCTTCCTCACTTGTTTTCTTCTGTCCGACTTCCTTCCTGACATTCACTCTTCCAACTTCCTTTCTTTACTTTCTTTCTCACCTAATCTTTCAGACTTTCTGACTGAATTAAAATCTGGGCTTCCAGTTGCACCTGCTGGATTAGTATAGCTACAGTAAATATGCTGACAAATATGTTGTCATATTTAACGCCTGCAAAAAAAAAAATTTAATTGAAAAAGAATTGCACCTCTTGCTAAAGTGTACAATATTACATTGTATATTTAAGTTCAAGTATATATACTGTTACCTGATTTTTCTCTTTTCAGCCTGTTCAGTAACAACGATGCCTTTTTAAAAGGAGAGTTTGTCTCTAATAAATTTGAAAATGCATAAATAATGAATGCACATTTGCAGTTTCACAAGTTAGTTGTATTGCAAATTGCATCCAGTCCCCACAGCAGTTTTAAATGGTTGTATCATTATAGTTGCAGTCTATAGAAAACTGCTTTTCTTCTTTTAGGAAGCTCTCCTTAACTCAAGGTGTGAAGACACTCCTGAGCTTCCAGAGCTTCACCCACCCACACAAAACGCGTATCCTGTTTGGGAGTATTTTGGGTTCCTGAAGGATACAGATGGATCAGTTGTGTTCGATGGCTTCCCCATCTGCAAAGTATGTCGCCAAAGAGTGGAATGTAAAGATGGAGACACGAGAAACATGTTCAACCACCTGAAGGTGAATCATCGCAATGTGTACCAGCAGATCAAGGTAAATTTCATCTTGTCCATGTAAATCATAATGATATTAATAGCATGTAAACCTGTTTAAAATATTATCTGAATAATTTTATAGCCGGCAGTTGAAAAAAGGGTTTATCAGCCCTTTGAGCTCTGTCCACCGAATGGTCGGCAAATCGACATCAGGTTATGGGATCACTTCGGTTATCCTAAAAATGCAAAGGGCGAGATTGAAGAAGACGGAGCTCCGGTGTGTAAAATCTGCCTGCAGAAGCTCGCGGTGTCCTCCAGAGGAGCGAACCTCACCACCAGCATGCTGAGGCACCTCCGCAGGAACCACCAGTCTATATACGAGGAGGTTCAGGTGACGAGCTTTTAACCTGCTGGAGTTCTCAACACACGTCCTCTTTTTCTCTTATTCTCTTAAACAGGAATAAAAGCTTAGACTTGGCATAGATTAATGTTAAACAATGCCATGTTTTCTTTAATTTTTTTATTTTCCATTTTAATAATGAATAATTTGATTAAATCTCGTCCTCTTGTGTGTATGCATGTGGAAGGAAGGAATTGAAGGAAATAAAGGAAGGAAAGCGAAAAGTAAGAAAGACAGGAAAGGGAAACGAAGACAGGCAAATGCAGTGAAAGCAAGCAAAGCAAATAAAATAAAGGTAGAAGGAAGGAAGGGATAAATAAAGAAGGAATAAGAACGTGAAGACAATGTAGGAAGAAAAAGAAGTGAAGGAAAGTAACGAAGAAATGAAAGAATTAAAAAGGGAGGCAAAGAAGAGGTATTGATGAAGATATCCCTTTGATTCCCCTGTGATTACAGATTTCAGCGCTTACAGAAACAGTATTGTGAAGCTAAACGTGTTGCTGTCTGCCTCGCTGTCTGTAGGAGGCGATCGGAGCATGGAGACCCGAATGCAGCAACGAAACCCTTGAGCTTTTCCCTCCGACACAGAATGTCACGTCCTCCGTGTGGGAGCATTTTGGATACCTGAAAGATGCAGAGGGGACAGTGGTGTGCGACGGCTTCCCCATCTGCAAAATATGTCACCAGAAAGTGCCTTCGAAAGGAGGAAACACCACCAACATGTTCAAGCACCTCAAAGACTGTCATCGGAGCGTCTACAACGAAATCCGAGTGCGTACGAGTCTGGCTTATTAACCGCTCCGTAACTCCAGTTAGTTTTCTCATGCTGAATTAATCAGCGTTATGCAGACTGTTCAAGCTGTTACAGAAGATCTACCCTAGATTAAGCATGCCTACACATACAATGAAGTGTGTATAGACCTCAGAATGTCTTAAGACGTCATTAGTAATGGGTTTATTTTGTTTGCTGTCTGTCTTTCTTTTTTTGTCTGTCTCGCTGTCTGTCTCTCTCTCTCTCTCTCTCTCTGTCTCTGTGTATCTCTCTCTCTCTCTCAGTCCGCAGTGACTAACGAGGTGTTTGAGGATGTTTGCTCGGCCGCTGACCTCCATCCGCCCAGCAGCCCATGCGACCCATCACTCTGGGAGCATTTCGGATACCGAAAAAACACAGACGGAGTTGTGGACGAGGACGGTGCACCATTCTGTAAACTCTGCCTTCGGAAGTTAGTGTCCAGGGGAGAAACTACGCGAAATATGAAGCAGCACCTTAAGGAGAAGCACAACAATGTGTACACTGAACCTGAGGTACAGGTCATAGTGGATTTTTGAAAAATCCTTCTTGGCTGTTCTTTACCCTTTGCATGCTCAAGTGAAGCAACATTTCAGTGGGAAGGAATGTAGTTTTTAATGTAGATTTATAGTAGTGCACTACAGTGTGCTTGGACATAGTAAATATTGCTTTAATATGAACATTTCACCAAACGTATATTGCTCCAGTCATGTTTAAAGTGCGAGTCCTTTCTGTGTGGAGTCTGCACAGGTTTTACTCTGGGCACTTGTGTAAAACCAATATATAAATAAAAAATGGAACTGTAAAAATTTCTCAGGGACATTTCAGATCTTAAACAGGTCTTTCCTGCTAACAGGAAGTTCTGAGCTCGTTAGTCTTGGAGCTGGACACGGGTACTTCAGACCTTCACCCTCCGACGCGGAAAGTGAAATCGGCCGTGTGGAAGTTTTTCGGCTACCCGAGAGACGCAGCAGGGTTGGTTCTGAGTGATGGTTTCCCCATCTGCAAACTCTGCCAAAAGAAAGTGTCTGCTAAAGGAGGAAACACCACAAATATGTTCACACACCTCAGGGATTATCACCGGACGACTTATAATGAGATCAAGGTACAGAATTTAGTCTTTGTACTGTTACTGATGGCTCATCTTTACCAAGATGATGTAGTGAAACCTCCTCGTTCACTTGAATAAGGGATAACCTACTACTGTAACATCTGCAGTATCAGGGCTACCGTAAATACACTATGAAATGGACACGTTGTTGGGTTTATTTTAATATGCAGCTTGATATGAATTCTTTGAAATTGCACAGGTTTGCCCAGTTCTGAAGTTTAGTATTTAACCGGAATGTATTTCTTATCTCATTGGAATAAAAAATTAAGATGTAAGGAGGTAAGAATATTTGAAACTGGTCAGAAATCAGATCAGAAAAATATTTCACATCACTGTCCCTTCAAATCTGCTGATAATACTTTAACTAATGCTAAGAAAACATGAGCTGGTTTGGCCTGGTTTTTCTAATTTATCTGATCTAAACCCGTTTCAGGCAACATTCGATCCTGTGAGGACCGAGAACGAACTGGAACCCGTGGAGCTTCATCTCCCGACGATGGACGCCCTGTCCCCAGTCTGGAAATATTTTGGATACCCGAAAAATTCAGATGGGTCTCTGGTGTGTGACGGCTACCCCATGTGCAGACTGTGTCAGTTGAAAGTGACTGCTAAAGGAGGCAGCACGACAAACATGCTAATGCACCTGAGGGCCTACCACCTGGATGTGTACAAGGAAGTCAAGGTAAAGTTAAGGTTCAGCTCAGGGTTTGTACATTTAATTCTACAGAATTTACAACGTGCATGCACACAATGTCCTGTAACAGTAGCCTTACATGGGCCAGAGATATACTCCTATATATCCACCTGCAAGGACAAAATGTATGGTGCTAACTCTCAACGGGACAGGGGTAATACATTGGACTACTGATCAGAAGGTCATGTGTTCAAATCCCAGCACCAAGCAAGCCCTTTAACCACAACTGCTCAGTTGTATAAAAAAAGAGAGATAAATGTAAGTCACTCTGGATAAGGGTGTCTGCCAAATGTCATAAATGTAAACTCTCACACAAATTCAGGAATTCATGTATTAATGACATCATGGGGACAAAATCATACACCTGTGCATGGGGAAGAATATAGTACACAGCTAGTTTAATAAACAAATGTATGCCCACACGCACACTCTCTCTCTCTCTTGTATATAATTGTCATGAGAATGATCAAGGTCATATGCCCATTGAGACAAAAATTACAAAGTTAGCGTACACACACACACAATCATGTAATTGTCATTCTAGGGACTGTGTTGTCTGTAGTTGGGAAAATAAGCTACATTTCCACACACACATGTTCATACAATTATCATTATGGGAACAGAATTTACACAGGTACTGATCAGTGTCTGATCGCTTTATACGTAGTTGAATCTTATAACCTGAAAAAAAAATCGTGTGTGTTTTGTTCATTTTTAGCCAGCCATTGCTAAAAAGTCCATCTATAGACCCTTTGAACTCTTTCCACCAAGTGGTCAAAACGACATCAAGCTGTGGGATTACTTCGGATATCAGAAAAGCGCGGATGGAGAGCTGAAGGATGACGCGGCCCCCATCTGTAAAATCTGCCTCAGGAAAATGATCAAACCCCCAACTGGCGGTACGCCGACCACCAACATGCTGAGGCACCTTCGGAAAAAACACCAGTCAGTGTATAATGAAGTGCAGGTGAATTTGTTTATCCGTAAGGTATAACTGCATAAAATGTATATGATGCATGTTGAGCCAGGTTACACTTTCTAAAGAAAATCTGCTACAAATTCTATTTGTGGAAATATGTTTGTTGGCAAAGTGCAAATTTGTTACCCAAGTTTTGTGATCTGAGATGGATAACAAGAATTAATGTAGCCTCATTAATAGAAGATGCCTCTAACACATGTTAACTAGCTCATCGTCAGGTCAGTTTGTAAGGATAACGTCTTGCTTTAATGACCGACTGTACATCAGGAAGCCATCACCACACTTCGAACAGAGTGGGGCATCGAACCACCGGAGCTCCATCCGCCAACTCAGAACGTCACGTCTGCAGTCTGGCAGTATTTTGGCTATCTAAAAGATGCAGATGGCTCGGTCGTGTGTGACGACTTCCCCATCTGCAAACTGTGTCAGCAGAAAGTGGCTTCCAAACGGCGGTGCACTACAAACATGTTTAAACATCTGAAGGATTATCACAGAACCATCTACGACGAGGTCCGGGTATGTGCACGCACCTTAAATGGTGTTAAAACAGATTTATCCTTTCTTTACTTAATCTGAAAACAGTTGTTAAAGCCAGTGATCTCGCTGCTTAGAGCGCAGTTACAAGTGAGACGTTTGAAGATGTTTTCCTGCCGACCGAGCTCCATCCGCCAAGCAGCCAGTACAACCCCAAGCTGTGGGAGTATTTCGGATATCGTAAAACAGCAGACGGGGACCTTGTGGAAGACGGAGCGCCGATTTGTAAACTCTGCTTGCGAAAACTGATCTCTAAAGGGGAAATGACGACGAACATGATGCAACACCTTAAAGAGAACCACAACCATGTCTACACCGAAGTACAAGTAAAGAATCTTGGCTATCGCTTTTATTTATAATCTGTGAAGCACTTGATGATTCAATTTTATTTTTGTGTTGTAGAGGGAAGTAAATCCGTTCACCATTGGAGGAGCAACTGACCTCCCTGAGCTTTATCCACCTGAACATAGAGTCAGGTCTGGTGTCTGGAAACATTTTGGCTACCTGAGGGACAAGGAGGGTCCGGCTGACTGCGCAGGCTTCCCCATCTGCAAAATCTGCCTTTCAAAAGTGTCCAATAAGGGAAAAGTCACAGCAAACATGACCACACATCTCAAAGATCATCACAGAAGCATCTACGATGACCTTAAGGTTTAAACTTTACGTCCTGCCTGTATCTGTTCTTATTTTAGGATAAATATGGACTCATTGATGAGCTTCATCACATTAATCAGTTACAAAGTATCATTAATTTGTAGATATTTTGCACGTTTTAAGTGTCATGGAAGATGGAATAATAATGTTTTGGCTATTTTTTTTTCTTTGCATGTCTTATTTTGAACAGGAAGAAGCATCATAGTATTGCTTGTTACAACATCACCGATTATTGTGTTTAAAAACTATTTAAATTTTGTTTGTTGGTTTATTAGATACCAGACAGAAGACCAAAAGTGATGTTGGCTGAAAATCTCCCTGAACTTTACTCACCATCAAAACAGCCTCTGTCTCCAATCTGGAAACATTTCGGACTTCCCAAAAATGCAGACGGAGTCATAGACGAGGACGGCTGCCCGATTTGCCGAATATGCGGCAAAAAAGTTTCAAGCCAAGACGGAAGGAAAATGATAAGACATCTGCATTTCTGCCATTTCTCTGTGTATGAAGAGTTGAAGGTAACGCTAGTCTTCGGTCCTCACGGGTGTTTAATATAATGTGATCTAAATCCCTCAGGAATAAAACATTTACATCTGCTCAGAGATCAAAATCAGGACAGCAGGCTATTATTATTTTATCTTTAGTGGAAACTAAAACCAAGCAACAGATTTTTCAAACCGATGGTTTACTGACTTCGTTGCTTAAAAAGCTCAACCAGCAGTGCACTTCATTGTGTTGAGCCATGCTGGAGCTTCCAAAAGGTTAAGCTGTGTTCTGAGTGCTTTTTTTTGTTTGTTTCTTTGGAGAGAAGTGAGAAAAACGCACACAGACAAAACAGTGTGTGGAAAAATTAGTTGTGAGCAAATAAGAGATTTACAGAAAAATTTCATAGCCAATTTTCAGACCCCCCTTCCCCCCCCTAGTCTAGATAGTCTAGTCTAATGTGTCGTCAAGGTTAAAGTGTTTGTTTTCATACTGTCCATTTTATCTTTCTAGAACGCAATTAGAGCTTCAAAGTTGGGAGTGGATGCAGGAGGCCAACCCACCGACCTTCACCCTCCTTCCAAGAGTGTCCGCTCCTCCGTCTGGGAATATTTTGGATACCTGAAAAATCCGGACGGTACGATTAATGTGGACGGACGCCCGATCTGCAAGATGTGCTTCCATAAAGTGTCTAGTCACGGAGGAAACACGACCAACATGTTCAAGCACTTGGAAGACAAGCATGGGCTTAGTCAATAGAGGACGAGCTGATTGGGAAAATGTGCTGGGGGTGGGGTGCATGAAAAGCTTGTGGACAAGAGGATATTTTCAGTTAGTAATCTACACTGGAGGGTTATGAGACTTGTTAAAGAAGAAAAAGACCAAATCTTGTGCACATTCTACTGTTCTTGTGCCTAGTTTTAAATCACTGTTGCCTCCACATATTCATTCCAGAAAAGAAAAAAAAGCAACCCTTTAGTCTAGTTCAAATCATGTGTTCTGTACGGCTCGAGGTAGTTTTAATACTGTGAGGTAAAGTCTAAAATAACAGAAAGATGTCTGTAGTATTTCAGTCACGTTTCAGTAAATCAGTGTGTAGGCAGATTGTACTGTTCCCTTCTGCTATCCGTCCTTGTAATCCAAAACTTCCCACCAACACCTAATTATTACAATTAAAACTTAATTGTAATTAAAACCTACAACTTTGGACACTGTTGGAAATCTGGCATGGAGATTTGGGACTGCAGCTTAAACCAGGACTTTGAAACAGTGGACATTAAAGATGAAGGTGTGCAGCATTATTCATGTCTCCAAAAGCTAGTGCAAGACACTTAAAGGAAACTACATACAACACGTAAACAGCATTTTGTAGCACTTTGACCTCTGACAACACTTAGCTGGAATCTAAGGTAACCAGCGCAAAATCAAGATACAGGACTTCTAGGATCAGTTGGTGGGAGATTGAATGCTGTAACAGCTCCCTGTTTTTCATAAAAAGTGGTAATGAATTGATGGGAGAGGAGAAAATCTCTAAAGATCTGGAAGTTGGCGTGAATAAACGCAACGTCAGACAATGTCAGTGTTATGTGGCTGCTCTGAATTCTTTACTGGGTCCAGTTGCATTTTTTTTATTACATTAAAACTAACGACATGGATGTGGAAAAAGGAGTGATTTTGTAGCTGTAGGAAATTGTTCATTTTTTTTCTATCTGAGCTGTTCATGAATGTATTCAACTACAACCATCTTCATTTGTTTGTCCATCGAATAAGCTCATGAGTGTCCTCTTAGTTCATGTTTATGATTCTGTGTTATAGCACTGAAACATGTCCAGTGTCATTATGTAAACGATAGATAGCTAGATGGATAATGGAGCCAGATTTCCCTTCACGTCCGAGTGCTCCATCTAGTGGATGAACAGTGAATTGCTAATTATTGCTTACAATTTATATCTTTTTCACTATAATCTTGCCCCAGATATGTGTTCTGGCACATTCTAAGCATCTGATTAAGCTGAACCTGTCATGCAACCTGTTTCGCATTATACAGGTGATTTGTGAACGTCTTAATTGAGTTAAATTCATCTAACCTTACACTGTGTTTATTTATACCTGGATGCATATTCTCTCTCTCTCTCTGTCTTTCATACAACCCTGCATTTTGGTTCTGTCTAGTTTCTCGGATGAATTTTGCTTGGGATACTATGTGCACATAAGCACAAATCGGTATTAATGCGTTTGTAGAAGTCTAAACTGGTACACCATGACATCCTTAAATAACAGGCATTATTGGATGCAATGGAATGATTATCCTCCGTATCTAAACTCACAGGACGAGAGTAAAGTAAACTCCAGTGTGGAGCAGCCATCTTGGCCAGTTCAGACTGAAGTAGAGAGGAGCTTGGCGTCTACGCCCTATGCTGAACATCATAGTGAGATGAGTCCTCCAGCTGCGATGGAGCCTCCTGTATTTCCTGTTCCTTCAGGCATGGTTAGTTAAACACCTTGGTGAGGATTGATGGGTTTGTAATCAGTATTGCAGTGGTGCACATTCTAATCTCCGGCTCTTCCTTCAGCTCCAAAACATATTTTGTCCATGTTCAAATGTTTAGCAGGTACCTGATAAATCTGCATTTAGTGTTTCCAAATGCAGGCTTAGTGTAAAATAGTCTGAGTTAAAATTGATCTTTTAGCAATTTACTCTCCTCAGACATACAGTGTGTGCTACTATAAATTCACTTTTCCTATACATGACTAGTTTCTCCATATGTTTGCTTTTATGTTTGATTACAGGAGAGTGCAAGAGTTGGTGAAACACAGCAGAACATACTGCTCGAGGTTCTCGGCTATTGCAGGGTAAACTTCCTGATCAGACTTAGTGTCAGAGTTATCCACATTACCAGCCAATTTACTTTATGGCCGTGACTAGTGATGACACTGATTCAATATCCAGTATCCATACTGGGCAGATACCAGCAAACAATGGTTATGGATTTGTTAGAGGATCAGATATAGAGGATCCTTTGACAAAATGGGCAAAGATTGGGATTGGATTAAAAAGAATTGAAATGGGCAATGTTTATATCTAAAAAGAGTTCAGTATTTTGTTTTGTGTTTGTTTTATGATTTTATCATCTGGCAATGTAACTGATTTGTATAAATATATACCTGTGAAGTGCCTTTAAAATTAGTTTTAAGTAAAAAAATATCATTTATATCCTATCCAAATATATTATCAGCCAAACATTCAAGGTTTCCGTACCCGAAGAGAAAATGCATCATGGCATCTCTAGTTAAGTAATCATATTAATCAGATACTCTGACAATCAATTGATCTTTAACGATTCCTAATTCTCCTGATTCTTAAAATTCAGTTGGAGGAATCAATAAGAAATGTTTGGATGCCCTGACTGCATAGAAAAGAAATGAACAAAAAACTTTTTGTCATTAATTTGAATGTCAGATGTTATTTTAATAGTTAAATACGTTACTCCCCCCCCCGCCGCTTCTATCAGTTCTTGCATGCAGCAGTTCAGCGGCTCGAGCAGAAGATTGATGACCTGCAGTCCAAATACATGACTCGAGAGATCTCAGAAGAGGTAAGCCCTCACCTTCACTTTCTACTCCCCAGCTTTTTCTTTTGTTATTTCAATTAAAGAAAGTTGTGTGGACATCAGGGCACCAGTTTCTTTATGTGAGAATTGTATCACACTGGATACACAAGAGTTAAACTGATGAACCAAAAAATTCACTAATCATCAAAACCGCACCGGAACCTGAACATAGATGTGCTGCTGTAAATCTGAGCAGCTTTCAGGGTTCTTGTGCAGGATGTGTGTTTAACGTGTGATAAAACACCACAGACAGGATCCTTATCCTTTTGCACCAACGCAGTTTCATTCATTTCATTATCTTAACCGCTTATTTCTATTTCAGGCTCACGGGAGAGCCGGCAGCTTAGGGTGCAAGGCAGGAACAACCCTAGACAGGGCGCCAATCTATCGTAGGGCGCGCACACACACACTCGCACACTAGGGCCACTTTAGAGATACCAATCAGCCTAACGTGCATGTTTTTGGACTCTGGGAGGAAACTAGAGTAAACCACTGACATACAGTACAGGCCAAAAGTTTGGACACAGCTTCTCATTCAATGCATTTTCTTTATTTTCATGACTATTTACATTGTAGATTCTCACTGAAGGCATCAAAACTATGA